>CM076572.1:436129703-436440432 GCA_034641835.2 Pinus albicaulis | reverse complement strand
AAATCTCAAAAAAAAGGGTTTAATGGGGGAGCACATTGAGGACTTCCAAAAATTGAATATAAGGGTAACATATATTCCAGGGGAACAGAGGATTGATCTCTTCATATGTACTTTAAAGGAAAAAATCCAACATGAAGTTCGCGTTTTGGAACTTGATTCATTGGAGAAGGCATTCAGGTTGGCAACAAAAATTGAATGTAAAATTATGACAACAAGGAAGCCTACCACTCACTTCTATAAAGAGGTAAATGTTGCTACTCCTAGATTTCAACAACCTACAAGGTTGACACCACAACAATTGGAAGAAAAAAGAGAAAAAGGGCTTTTCTACAGTTGTGATAGAAAATACACTAAAGGTCCTAAGTGTGCTGAGAATAAATTATTTTACATAGATTGTGAAGAGGAAGAAGAAAATTAACAAAAAGAGGATATACACAAGGATCCAACCCTAGAAGGGAAGAAATGAGTCTGACCATATCGTGTAATGCATTGGAAGGAATTACCACTCCTCAAACTCTCAAGATAGAAGGACATATCAAGAAGAAAAAGGTAATAGTGTTGATTGATTCAGGTAGTACCCATAATTTTATTCATTGTAAGGTAGCCAAGGAATTAAATTGTTTCCTATACCCAGCACCAAAATGTCAAGTGATGGCTGCAAATGGATGAACTATAAATTGCAATGGAAAATGCCAGAATATCAAGCTAACCATGGGGGAATATGTATTGAATAGTCCAATGCTTTCAATTCCTATGGGAGGTGCTGATGTTGTACTAGGAGTACAATGGTTACAATCTTTGGGGACGGTAGCTTTTAATTTTCAAGAACTTTTCTTGAAATTTTTTTTCAGAAGGAAAGGAAGTCGAATTACGGGGTATTGCGGGGAAGCCAGGAAGGATAATAAGCTCTAATGTCATGACAAAGCTTCTAAAGAAAGAACAACAAGGCGTAATTGCACAATTATGCTCACTAGAAGTTCCAACATCAAAATCCTCTATTTCTTCCGATCTCCAAAAAGCCTTGGACAATCATTCCAAGGTGTTTGAAACTCCCAAAGGACTCCCACCTATTCGTGATCATGATCATGCTATTCATTTGATTCCAGGAAGTGTTCCTCCAAACATCAGGCCTTATAGATATTCTTATGTCCAAAAGAGCGAAATTGAACGTATGATTGCAGAAATGTTAGAGGCGGGTATAATTCAACCTAGTCAAAGTTCTTTCTCTGCTCCTGTAGTATTGGTACACAAGAAGGATGGATCATGGCGAATTTGTCCAGATTATAGGGAGCTCAATAAGCTCACCATTAAAGACAAATTTCCCATTTCTGTGATTGATGAATTATTGGATGAACTACATGGAGCAATTTATTTTACCAAGTTGGATCTTCGTTCAGGATATCATCAAATTAGAATGAAGACTGAAGATATTCCAAAAACAGCATTTCGAACTCATGAGGGTCATTATGAATTTTTGGTCATGCCTTTGGCCTTACCAATGCACCTTCTACATTTCAAGGGTTGATGAATTCCATTTTCAAACCCTTCCTTAGAAAATTTGTGCTAGTATTTTTTGATGATATACTAATCTACAGTAGGTCTTGGAAGGATCATGTTCAATATGTTGACATGGTGCTCAAAATATTACAGGAGAAACAATTATATGCAAAACATCCAAATGTTTCTTTGGAGTACAAGAGGTGGAATATCCGGGTCATATTGTATCTCACGAGGGTGTTAAGGTAGACCCTAACAAAATTAAATCCATTAAGGAATGGAAAGTCCCCACAACCATAAAGCAGTTGTGAGGATTTCTTGGGTTAACAGGGTATTATCGCAAGTTTGTTAATAATTATGGGAGAATAGCAGCACCTCTAACAACATTATTGAAGAAAGATGCATTTTCATGGACTCCCGAAGCAACTAAGGCCTTTGAACGTCTTAAAGAGGCAATGTGCCTAGCACCGGTCTTAGCTACACCAGACTTCACAAAAACCTTTATTGTGGAATGTGATGCCTCAGGAAATGGAATTGGTGCAGTTTTAATGCAGGAAGGAAGACCCATTGCTTTTGAAAGTCGTCCAATCAAAGGAAAGTATTTACAGAAACCTATCTATGAGAAGGAAATGTTAGCAATACTGCATGCACTAAAGAAATGGCGAACTTACCTAATGGGAAGACACTTCAAGGTAAAAACTGATCATGATAGTCTTAAACACTTTTTGGAACAAAGACTATCTTCAGAAGAGCAGCAAAAATGGGTCACAAAGATGTTGGGTTATGACTTTTAAATAATATACAAAAAAGGAAAGCTTAATGTTGTTGCAGATGCACTCTCAAGAAAGAATGAAGAGGTGGAAGCATTGCTTTGTGCCATTTCTATTATCCAACCAGATTGGATAACCGAAGTAAGAGATGAATGGAAGAAGGACAAAGATGTATGGACACTCATTCAAAAGTTGCAGCAAGATCCTAGTACATCTGATACATTTAGTTGGAAAAATGATTTCTTATGGTACAAATATCGCTTATATCTTTGTAAGAATTCCCAACTAAAACAAAAGATTCTTCTGGAATTGCACACTTCTCCTTTAGGAGGACACTCGGGATTTTTAAAAACTTACCACAGGGTGAAGAAAGAATTTTTTTGGGATGGCCTTAAATCTCATATTCAAAATTTTGTGGCGGAATGTTTGGTTTGCCAGCAGAATAAAGTGGAAACAATTAAGACCCCAGGACTTCTACAACCTTTATCCATTCCAAGTCAACGTTGGGAGGAGATTTCAATGGATTTTATCACAGGTTTACCTAAGTCCGAAGGAAATAGTGTTATCATGGTGGTAGTTGATAGACTTACCAAGTATGCACACTTTTGTGCATTATCTCATCCATTTAAAGCAAGTACAGTTGCTACTACATTTATGGACAGAATTCAAAAGCTACATGGAACCCCAAGGGTTATTGTGAGCGACAAAGATCCTATTTTTACTGGAAATTTTTTGACGG
The DNA here is from genome assembly GCA_034641835.2 of Pinus albicaulis. Taxonomy (NCBI): domain Eukaryota; kingdom Viridiplantae; phylum Streptophyta; class Pinopsida; order Pinales; family Pinaceae; genus Pinus; species Pinus albicaulis. Next base: position 436,437,426 of record CM076572.1, on the reverse strand, counting down.
AGTTATTTTCTTGTTTGGGTACTCAATTAGCTCATAGCTCATCTTATCATCCTCAATCTGATGGTCAAACTGAGATAGTAAATAAATGTTTGGAAGGATATCTTTGTTGTTTTGTATCTGATAAACAAACACAATGGGTCAAGTGGTTCCCTCTTGCTGAATGGTGGTATAACACTTCCTTCCATATTGTAGCAAAAATGACCCCATTTATGGCACTTTATGGATATCATCCACCATCCATCACATCATCTTTAAGAGAAAATTCGAAGGTTCAAGCAGTGGAAGATCACATCGAGCATCAACAAGAAGTTCTCCAACTCTTAAAGGACAACCCGAATTTGGCACAAAATCGAATGAAACAACAGGTAGATCAACATCGCAGTGAGAGAAGTTTTGATGTAGGAGACTGGGTATTTTTACGGCTACAACCATACAAACAAATGTCCCTCAAGCAAGCTAAGAAGGATAATAAATTATCGCCAAAGTACTATGGTCCTTACAAGTTGTTGCAAAATATTGGTACTATGGCATACAAATTGGAGCTTCCTGCTTCTTCACGAGTGCATCCAATTTTCCATGATTCATGCTTAAAGAAGGTTATAGGTGCAAATATTCCAATTCAAATAATATTTCCAGAACTTGATTAGGAAGGAAAAATCATATTGGAACCTGAAGCAGTCATGGAAACCAAAACTCGACAACTATGGAATCGATCAATTTCAGAGTATCTCATTAAGTGGAAGAATTTATCCACTGAAGATTTTACATGGGAGGATGAGAATTTTATACAGAAGCACCTAGAGCTACTCAAGCGTTGAGGACAACACTTTTTTGAAGGAGAGGGGCATGATAGGTCCCTATATTACTATTATAGTCCCTTATTTTTGTTAGTGTAACCCCCTTATTGTTATTATCATACCCTTGTAACCCCGATATTGTTATTATTGTGCCCTGAAATTATTATTGTTAGGTCGGCTTGGATTACGTTGTGGCCCCACTAGGATTACATTGTGGCCCCATGGACTCCTATATATGGAAAGGATGTTTTGTAATTTGTATCATTCAAGAATTGTTCATTCATGTAATGTATTGGAGGTTTCCCCCTCAAAGTGGCTTATTTCTAAGGCGTTGATATCTCTTTTCTTCTATTTTTGTAGCTGGTTTCACAACAAGCGCCTTCGTCAGAATATCTGCATCTTAATCTTATGTGGGAATGTACTGAAGAAACATTATTGTTCTCTACACACAATCTCAGAGATGATGGTACCAGATATCTATGTGCTTGGACCTATCATGAAACATTGGATTAATCGAGAGTTTAATGAAACTATGATTATCACAGTGTATCACTATCGGATCCATTTGAGAACCAAAAAAATGAACCAAGATATTTCTCATCCAGATAGCCTCACATGCATCTTGAGTTGCTGCCATGTTTCCACTTCTGCTGAACTAAGTGCCACAAATCATTGTTTCCTACTGTACTAGGAAATTGTTGTCGATCCTATGCTGAAGATCCCTCCTAATGTGCTCTTTCTGTCTGATGGACTGCCTACCCAATCTGCATCCGTGAAGCCTTGAAGCTTCACTCCCTATATCTGTATGTACCATAGACCATACTCTGATGTGCCCCTCAAGCATCTCAAGACATGCTTCCTCGCCTTCCAAAAGAGCTTGGTAAGCTTAACCATAGCTTGACTCAACTGGTTAACTGTGTAGCAAATGTCTAGTCTAGTGTTCACTAGTACATTAGTGAACCAACTAACCGCCTGTAGATAGTAGCATCCACTACCTCTCAAGAAGTATCATCCTCTTTCCTCCAATTTCCTAGAATAGGAGTAACCATGGGCTTGCAGCTCTCCATGTGAAACTTGCCCAATATATCATTTGCATACTTTCCTTGAGACACAAAAAGTTCACCATCCTGTTGTCATATTTCCATGCCAAGGAAATAATGAAGGAGTCCCATGTCCTTCATTTCGAACTCCCTTGAAAGATCCTCCTTGCATGAGTGTATCAGCTGCTTATCACCAGTGAAAATTAGATCATCAACATAAAGAACAATAATCAATAGCATAACCTCAACCACAATCTGGTACAGGTTTGCATCTGGTTCACTTTTGGTGAAGGCCAGTCCAGAGAAATAGTTGTCTATCTGAGTGTACCAAGCACGGGGTGCTTGATTCAGCCCATACAGTGCTCTCTTGAGTCAACACACATGCTACTCACTGTTGAAGATCTCTAAACCTTCAGGATGATGTATGTACACTTCTTCCTCAATGATCCCCTTGAGAAATGTAGTTTTCACATCCATCTAATGAATGCACTAGCCCATCTGTGCTGAGAGTGCAAGGATGGATCTAATAGAAGAGTATCTTGCAACAGGTGAAAAAGTCTCATCATAATCAATCCCCTCGATCTCTGAGAATCCCAGAGACACAAATCTGGCCTTGTATTTCTCCACACTCCCATCAGCCGCTTGATTTACCTCGTAGATCCATCTCAATCCAGCCACTAATTTGTTTCCCGATCTTGGGAAAATATCCCATGGAATGTTCTTGACAATGGAGTCATACTCCACCATTGCATCAACCCAACTTGGTTGCTGCACTTCTTCCTGAAAGGAAGATGGTTCAGTCACAATACATTTTCTCAGAAGAGCCATGTATCTAGTAAATTTTTCAGGAGACTGTCTTTGTTTGTGTTGTGAAGTAGGGGCTCCTACATTCTATGTATCATCAAGTCTCAATCTATCGGCTTCCATGGTGTGCTTTCTACCATTTCTGATCAATGGCTCTACATGAGTGTTTTCCTCCACTCCATGATCCTTCGCATGTGAATGATCCACATCTTGAGGCTCATCCTTGGGAACCAATAATTCCTCCTCTACATGCAAGTTCAACTCCCTCTCAAGGGACAACCACATGGCTTTCTCCTCATAAAATTTTATATCTTGTTGCACAACAATCATTCTATTGTTTGGAAAATACACTCGATAATTATCAGGTGTTTCAGTATACCCCACAAAAATATTGATCTTAGTTGTCGGTTCCAGCTTCTTCCTAGCGTCCTTGGTCAAATTCACATAAACAGATGAGCCAAAAATATTAAAGTGTGAAACATCAGGTTTCTTACTAGTGAAAGCCTCTTTAGGTGTACTCATGCCAAGTATCCTATGAGGACAATGGTTCTGCACAAATACCGCAGTGTTGCATGCTTCCGTGCATAATTTCATTGGTAGCCCTTGATCATGAAATATCATTCTTGATACACCCATGATCATTCTATTCTTTCTTTCCACGACCCCATTATGCTATGGGTTATGAGGCACTATCAGTTCTCTTCGAATTCCTTCTTTGTTGCAGAAGTTCTTGAATTCATTAGAGATGTATTCTCCACCATTATCGCTCCTAAGAGCCTTCAATTGCTTCCCCGAATCTTTCTCTACCAGTGCCTTAAACTCAAGAAACTTAGATAATTTTTTATCTTTCTTCTCCATGAAAAGATCCAGCACTTACGAGAAAATTCATCAACAAATATTACATGGTACTTATGCTTTGTTGTCGAATCAACAGAGAATGGAGCACACAAGTATGTATGAACTCTCTCAAGGATCCCCGAAGCTCGGTTCTCCTTCTCATGAAAGGTGGCCTTTAAATTATTTCCCATACTACATCCCTTACATGTGTCTGACTGCACAAGTGTACCGTTGGGAAGACCAGTAGAAATCCACTGCATGACTTTCAAGGCTCCATGGTGAAGATGGCTCAATATCCTGTGCCATGATTCACCCTCATCCCGGCTCACCACCTTGTCCACCTTGCCCATCATTGTTGCGCAGTAATCTACCTCCTGCTTGTAGAGATTCTTAACTCAAATTCCTATATTCTTGGCTTGTCCTTTTGTTTTGTGTCGTAGGAAATATTTTCCTTCACTAAAAATAACATCATAGCCTCTATCCTCCAACATTGCGACTGAGACTGAATTTTTCTTCAAACCTGGTACATGCATTATATATTTTAATTGAAAGGATTCACTTGACTACCTTTGGAAGGTATTGGTACCAATCATGGTTGCACTGTACCACCCTTCATCACCCATTTCAATATGCATCTCGAGATCCTTCTCCTCCAAGTTACTGAAAATTTCCTTGTCTCCCGTCATGTGAAAGGAAACACCACTATCAAAATACCAAAAATATCCCAATGCACTTGACACCATGCATGCGATCAATGAGAAGTCAATCTCAAATTGCGAGGCCAAAGCCTCACCAGCTGCCGATCCTCTAGCCTTCTTGTTCTTCTTCTTTTGTGGATAGTTAGTAGAAAAATGCCCATGCTCATGACAATGAAAACAATTCACCCTTGACATATCCTACTTATTTCCATTTTTAGACTCAGATTTAGAATGGAATTTCATCCCCTTCCCCTTCTTCACCTTGGTAGCCAAAGCACAATCTTCTTCATCTTCATTCTTAGATGAATATCCATCTCTGGTGTTCCTTCTGAACTCCTCCTACACCAACTCTGACCACAGTCGTTCCCAATCTGGAAATTTTTCCCTTCCATTGACAGAGTCTTGATAGTTGTGCCAACTCTTGGGAAGTCCTAGGAGACCCAAGATCACCAAATCATCATCAGCGATATTTATACCAACTCTCCCCAGTTCATCCCAACATTGGACAAAATCTCTTAGGTAATTTTGTATGGAGTCGCCCTTCTCTGTATTGATTTTCCTGAATTTAACTTTGAGTGCCAATTTCCTATGGTCGCTTATGCTCTAGAATATATCGGTCAAAGCCTTCAAAATTTCATATGGTGTGGCTTTCCCATGGATACTTGAGATAATTTGGTCTCATACTCCCACCAATAGGATCCTCCTCGCCTTTGCCACTTTCTTTTTCCATGCATCAAGATTTGCAACATATGTCATAGTAGGTTTAGGAAAAACATTGTCAATCAATTTATTCAAGCCATTGTCTTCGTGTAATTCCTCCATTCTATCCTTCCAAGAAATATAGTTTGAGCCTCCCTCGAGTGCATAATCTAGCCTCTAGCCATTGAAATCCATTTCTATCTTGAATCAGCTATAGCACCAAGAAAGTATTTCTACAAATTTTAATTATATCCAGTCACAAACTCAACTCCTCCTTCACAATTGTAATCTCTTGTGCTCTGATACCATGTAGAAATTATACAACAAGAATGCATATCATGGATTCAAACCTATCTAACAATGTACTAAAGTTAAATACTTAATCGCTTCTACAAAAAATTTGCGAAATTAAAAACACAATTGCCAATCACATGAAGCAAAGAAGAATCAAATCAAACCACAACACAGATAATTTCCTGGGGAAAGCTTGCTACTGAAAACCCCACTATATTCTATTGTATATCAGCATGGATCATGAAACAATTAAATATAACTATTCTCACAAGATCCATCCTATACTCAACTAATTTTCTCACACTGTCATACATAAAACTGACCAATACTTAGCAAATTTACTGCCTCCAGGCAACCTGCCTTGCTTGTGCAATCCTTGATGAATGCAATCCCTAAATAATAGGAATTGTGGCCTTCCTTGACTGCAAAAGTATCATGGGAACTCCAATGGGTGTTTGGTTGCATGGGTGTAGCCCAATAATCTTACAAATGATAGTCAACTTCCATTTCACCTAGATCTCAACTGGGTCTCCACTGGATCTGACATGCATGTAGCTAATATTAGTAAATCCTCAGTTGCATGTGAGATCACTGATTTTGAATTAATTAATATTTAATTAACTTGATCTCTCATTAGTATATCTAATAGTTACAACTAGCACAACTAATTTTAACTCACTTAACTAATTTAAACTGATTACAACCTGAATTAACTAATGCACCACTACACTTTGAACTCTGTTATAACTAGAATTACTTTGCATGCCTCACCAACTACCTCTAACTCAAAATTAATGAGCTAACTGAGTTTATCACTCTCAGTTAACTATTACAAGTTATTTTGAGACTAGATTACATTTTATTTTCCATCTTAATTAAGGGATAACTAAAATAGACATGCACCAAAAATAACATTGTGGGCCCCACCCTAGTGTAGGTGCTTAATGCACTAGGTGTGGGTGCTAAAATTTTCTTGTTGAATTTCAATAGAACTTAGGAATTCCAGAAGGAATCTTAGTTGGCATAGTTGTCGAACCTACATCATGGAGTATGGGGTCATTGATTAACTAGCTAAAATCAAGAAGGCTTAAACCCGCCATAAAAGGTAGCAAAGTAGTAGCCGGGACATTTCCAGTAGCGGTTCCACTAGTAGTGGCTCTAGCATTAGTGCCAAGGCCACCACCGGCTTGAGAACTTGCACCTGCATTAGTGCTTGACATGGTGATGGTATGAGGGTGAGGAGAACTGGGGTCAGAATTAGAAGAATAACTCGATGAAACAAAATCAAAGTTGGTATAGGGACTCGGGGGAGGACTTACTCAGACCTTAGGAGGTGGAGTAAGACCTCCTAATGGAAAATGAGGGTGAATACCTTGAAGTCTCTGCAAAGAACACCTTTGGGGCATAGTGATGGAAAGTCACAAATGACATGAAAAGGTTGAAGAGTGATAAACAAAGGATCAGTGAGGTATATTAATTAATTATGATGTTTATGCCTTGGCTTGGTGATGTTAATGAAACGTTATTCGCTTTAGGTGTGATTTTGTGCAAGCCGTCTGTTTATTTTAATTAATCCCATACAATTATTTAAGGAAAAATAATTAAATGTTGAAAACTATAAATGAAACTAAAATGATAGTAAAGTAAACAACTATTCATGCATAAATTCAAACCCAAATAAGGCTCTAAAAAAACCAAACAAAAATGGGGTGAAATTGACTCAAAACACACTAAAATTTCCAAGAGATCTAATCTCGAAGTGACAAGGATCTAATGACTCTACACTGTTGGAAATGACACAGAAAACAACAAGAAACCAGAGGGGAAAACTATTGCAAAAGATAAGGTTAAAGGTTAAAAAACTAAGGAAAACAATGATACCCTAAGGAAAAGACCAAACAGAACTCAAGAGACGGTTTTAGGTCAAACTATAACCTATTAGAAAGGATCTGTAAATTAAATGGACCAGACCTTGAAATAATGGCTGAAGGTGTTGTAAATCTTAGACTACCTACTAAGCTTAACCCCTCCTAAAAAGGTGGAAGTGTATTGAAACCCTAGGCTCTTGGTTCTAATTCAAGGAGACAAACTGAGCATATTTAGGCCTAATATCGGCTCAAATAGAGGTCAGACAACCTAAAATAGTGCTCTCGACAAACCCTGACAGTTTCAGAAAAAAATCAGAAAAAGATTCCAGGTCGCAGTTTCTAACCTGTGGATAGGTGAACTCACATTTTATGGGCAGAAAAGTGAGAGTTCAGGGGGGGCTCACTTTTTGAGCTAAATTTATGATTTTATACTCCTTAGTTCTTAGGTGGTAGGTTGCGGAAAAATTTCCATCTCTAGCATGGATTTTACCTGAGGAAAACACCAGAAAACATCCGAAAGTTAGAAATTTGACTGAATTAGGGCATAAAAGTTTAAAAAAAACATTAAGAGACTGGAAATAGCTGAAGAAAAAACCTTATTGTTAAATTTTCTGGTCACACAGGAATCTAAATCACAAAAATGGAGTTGACATTTGTTGACACCAACATGTGATTAAAACACCAGTAGAGTCGCCATTTGTTAGTGTAAAATATTATCGCAAGTGTATAGAAAGATCCTACTTTAGCTATGCATGATGAATAGCCCAAACAACATAAATGCCCAGTTAACCCCTTAGATCTGCAATTTAAAGTTAGAAAAAATCCTACAAAAACGTAGATCTATGCAGTAAATTAACTAAACAGTAAAAAGAAATAGTAATAACTAATGAAAAATTAACTCCAAGTATTCAACAGACAAGACAAGATTAAAAGAATGATTTTATATTATAACACCTAGTGAAGGAAACAAGTAGATGTTACCAGTCCCCTTCAATGGGATGGGTCCTTAGCTGTCCTTAATTCTTTATATTTATAATTTTCTCTCTCTCAATAGTGTATAAAACCCAAATCATGTGTTGAACTCAAGTGGGAGCTCAAATTGCAAAACCAAAATAATAGCGACAATGAGATTGATCAAAGTGTGATAACGAAAATGATCAAAGAGCGATAATGAAAATGATCAAAGTGAAGAATGAGTGGAAAAAACCTCCAATTTATAACAAAAGATTGAGTTATCGTAGATAATGGCGAATAATATTTTGTTAGAGGGAAAAGGTATTTAAATTGGTTAAATAAATTTATTTAGAAATAATAAACTAATAAATGAATTATTTATCATTTCAAGAATTTGGTTAAGGAATACTAAACAAATAATGATGTGTTTAATTATTCCTAGGTGGTTTAGTCAAATTAACAAGGAATAATAAATAATTAATTATTACTAGGGAAAAATAAGATAAATAATGATGTATCTAATTAGTTCTCATAATTGGGTTAAATTATGACCAAGAATATTATTTAAACAATGGCTTAATTAATTATTCCGATAGGAAAATCAAATAAATAAGGATTTATTTAATTATTCCTCATGGGGTTTCTTGTTTTAAGGAGAAATAACTTAATAAAATATGGTTTATTAAATTATTTCTTATAGTGAAAGCAATTTTACTATGGTAAAATTGGTCGTACATTGTGTAATTCGATCCATCAAATTATAAATGGTAGATGATCAATTTTTGGTGATAACAGTAGGTATCAATTTGCATGTGTATTTTACTTGCTAGATTTGGCATGCATGGTATTGCATGTGGTTCTTTGTTGTCTTGGCATGTGTTTTTGCTAGGTGTGGCTATTTTTTCAACCCAGCCTTGCCATTTCTGGATATCCATGGTGTTGCGGAGTTATCATGTTTTGGTTTAGTTGGATTACCAGATGGATTTGAAGCTAAGTGAGGTGCGTCTTTGAATAATATTATTATTTATGGCACAGAACCAGTTTATGTGTTGCCTCGATTTAGGGCCTAGTGATTTGGGTTTGGATTGTGGTAAAGTCTGAGAGGTGTTTCCTTAGTTTAGGACCTATGTTCCAGGGATTGGATTGCGGTAAATACTAAGAGGTGGTAGCCCTTGATTAGGCTTGGGAATCCTTGCCTATGAAAGGTGGGATATATGGTAAAGCCTAGAAGGAGACGTCTTAGTTTAGGGCCTAGTGACCCCTGATTCAAATTGTGGATTGCAGTAAAGCCTGAGAGACCAGGAGATAGGAAAATTCCTCACGATTTAGGCAAATCAAATCCGTTGCATCCATGCTTTTTTTGCCTAGTCATTGGGTGTAGATCATGGTAAAGCCGATTATGTCATGTTTATTATGTTTTCCTAGTGATCCAGGATGGATCATGGTAAAGCATGATTTCTATTGATGAGGGTGAGGTGCTTTAGCCTCAAGATGCCCTTGTTGGTTATTTTGGTTGAGTCCCACATTAATGCTTAGAAAATGGCACAGGGATGATTGGCTGAAGAGATATTTGGCTTATCTAATCTATGGTTGGGTGGAACATGGAATTCCCATCTCCGGTTGGTTTTTAGATTAATAAATGAAGCTCATTCCTTTGGTTTTTGGTATGAAAATGTACTAGTTATTTTTTGGATTTCATTGATGATATATCCATGTTATTTCTATTTCTATTATTATGGTTATAAGCTTGTATTTTATCAGTGATTATGTATGGCTCTATCTATGTTTTTTACTGTAAATTAATATATAATGTATCTATGTTAAAATAGATTATATTGTGGCATATGATGTAAGGGAGAAATGATTCTTAGTGATTCTCATGTAAGTATTAGATCCCTATGTTTATTCTTTTTGTTTACACCTGTAGATGCAATGTTTGTGACATGTTTGATGAAATTCCTGTCATGTTTGGGTGGGGTCAGATGAGTTCCTGATGCTGTGATTGCTTCCATGTACTTTTTTTAATGTTATTTATCCTCTCCTGAAGTTACAGGAAGTTCTAGGAAGTGACCTAGGCTCAGGGGCTAAAAATGTGACACAAATGTCGAAGCCATAAACGCTACCTTGACTATATAATTGACTATTTGGGGCCATAAACACTACCTTGACAAGGAAATCCTGTCGATAAGGGTCTATAACCACTCCCTTGCCCTTTCATTCCCATGGCTAAGCCTCCAATGGGTTAATAATCAGTTCCCCCACAGGAAACATGGCCTTGGAAGGTTGGGTTACCTCCTGGGGATATCAATGATGCAGTGTAAGGTTTTTTTGCCATGTTTCTGTCAGTTTCACTTCCTCAAATTCATCTATGATGTTTAATCTCATAATAGTAGCCTCTTATCACATGTTTACCCCAGTTGGACGATTACTTGGGTATATGTGGGAAGAGGGTCTTACACATTTTGAGTAGTATCAAATGTTTGACTAGCAAATGACTATCTAGGATATTGGTAGGTGGTATTGGGTTGAGTTTGGTTTAAGGACCCTATCAATCAATCAGCATGTTGATGCCCTAAAAATTGGTGCAAAATCGGGGAAAACCACTCGGTAAAGGACTTAAAAAACCATCCCTTATGTGTTTGCGATAGTGGCTCCGACTGGATTTATGGGACCAACTTCCTAACGATGGGTGGTATTTAATTTACTGTGACTGGGTGAATGGAGTAAAAACAAGTTGAAATAAAATATATATGCCTATCTCTATCCTAGGATGAATTAACATTCTGTTATATATGATTTAAAAAGATGATCTTTTAGTGAATGCGAATAAAGATTTGACACACACTTAGAGAGATGTAGAAAAATTTAAGATAATTGATTTTATTAAATAGTTAATCCAATAAATTGAATAAGCATATATCACATCTATTTATTTCATATATTTAATATGTATAAAAAATGGCAATCAAACATTTTCAGAAGTGAATTAATGCTAGATTGTGTTAAAAATATACATATAACAAATCATCATAAGTAATATCAATTATTTCTCATTTGAAATAGAATATCAACATAAATATAAAAGTACCATATATATTCTAACTCTGATCATTTGAAAAACAGACTCTGGTCCAACCTTTTCTATTAAGAAAAAAATTAAGAGTACAAAAGTGCAACTTCTGTAAAGTCTTCTTTTCAAAATTTCAAGATCCCTTCTTAAAATACATGAAGGGGTTTATATAATAAAATAAACAGTATAAAAATAGAAATTACACAAAGATCCAAGGACATTTAAACAATACACCTTATATTAAGTGAAATTAAAATAGAAACAAAATTTGATGGGATGACTCGCTTCAGGATTGCATCACTATCAATTTTAGCATTCATTCCTTCAGTTTAAGGATGTTGATCATAGGTTGAACCTTAGGAGGTTGGCCTGGCCTGATGCACAGTTGTCCTGTATAGACCACATCTTATAGTGGAGGCATCATGTAAGAGGAAGTGTCTTTTAGACAATGCAACATTTTCCATTGGCTATGTGGCTTGACCAAGTACTTCCAACACTTTTCCCAGTCCAACTTCTCCAATATTTTGATGCTTTCTTCCTTTATCTTGGACATTTCTTGCCACTATATTATTAAATATTTTACAATAGGTAGGGAGCCAGGAGGGAATCTATCAATCATATCAGTAGCAATGGAATTCTTTCTATTTTTTTCAACGTTGTTGTTAGAAACATCTCTCGCTCTGCAAAATTCCCTTTCAGCCTGTTTTAACTGTATGACACAATCGGTAAATAATATTTCTTTTTTAGAATCTTCAATCCTAGGATGATTGGCCTTTCAGCCTCTAGCAGTATCTTTCCAAGCGACATACTGGAATACTTTGTCATCGATTTCATCAAATCTGACCCTTTTCTCAACCACTCGATTCATCATTGAATCACTTTTTTCACATATTTCAATAACACTGGATAATTTTTGGGAGAAAACAACTTGTTTTTCGGCCAACAGGGTACTTAGTTCCAAAGCTTCCTTCTTGAATTCATCTACTTTAGTATTTTCTTTCAAGTACTGAACAGTGAATTGCAATTGATGTATCTGAGTATCTTTAACACCAATTTTAGATTGGTGTTGTAGCTTTAATTGACCTAGGCTTTGTTAGAGTTGTGATACTTGTGTTTTTAATTTCTAATTAACATTGTCCTTCTCTTCTATTAATTCATGTTATAATTGAAGGATCCTTTCAGCCTTTTATTTGACCAATTTCTGAAATTCAGTGGCTTTGACTATGGTGGTGGATGCATATGCTCCTGGAAAGTGAGTCGAACCTGTTAAATCCTGAGACAGATCTACTTGCGAGTCTTTCCAAACTAATTCCATACGGACATCTCTGGGAACAAGTATTTGTGATAGCTTTGTTCCCCTCCTTTTCCTCTACCTTCTCATGACAACTTTATGTTTGGTTAGGCCGAGATAAATTCTACTCGTTCTATGTTAACTGATTTTTCATTTTACCTAGAAATAAACGGGTTCTAAATTTTACAATGAGGTGTTTCCATTTTTTGTTGATGATCAATGATCACCACTTCTTGGTCTCCTTAAATTTTTTGATTAAACTCCTTCCATACATCATTTAATTCACATGGAAACTATGGATATTTGGCTTGAAATTCAGTAAACATATCTTCTTTTGTTCTGCTAAGGACTTCAGTATCCTTAGGTGGTTGCTCCTTTTCCCACTCTTTCTATTGTTGTTCCTTCTGTGAGATAGGTTTGGATACCTCCAGTATATTTAAAGGAATCCCTTATAATATTTTATTTATGTAATGCTTGAAATTTTAAAGTTGTTGTGGGTTGAAGTGCAATGCTGCTAATTTCTTTACTATAGAATAAGTATAATCTGACTCAAAAAAGTCATCAAAATCATCATCCTCATGGAAAAATGGTCTTATTTTCACTCGAGTTGTGAAATTGAAGGAAACTTGTTTTGGTTCGTACAGCCTATTAGAAATTGTAAACAATTTCAAGCATTGGATTTGATTGACCTCTAACCCTGCATGCTTGTAATTTTCTAACACATGGACACCCGAGAGAATAGGAAAATAGGGCCATGAAGCTTTCTTTGCCTCCTTTAGAATCTTAGTTAATCCATTACTGACAGTTTGATAATTTATTTCTCTTGCAAGAATTTTATCTGGAACATTTAATGGTAGGACATCTAGTTCGGCTAAGATTCTGAATAGTCTGACATAAGTAAAAAATTCTTTGCCGAACCAATTTCTAATGGAGGTGAAGTCTTCTTTAGCTTCTTTGGATAATCTAGGGGCATTTTCATCAAACACAGCTTGAAATAATGGGAGCATAACTCCACGGAAAATCTTGTAGAAATGAGCTTAATATTTTGAAGAATACTATGATAGACATGAATGGGAGTAGGGTCTTGTGTAGTCCATTTCCAACCCATGGTTGGAAAATCTGAGGTTAAACATACAACATCCATAATGTAGACACTCATGTAAAACGGGGGAAGGATTTTAGATTAAAAGAAACAATTTTTTCATATTCAACAATGTGGGTGGAAATATTATTTGACATAATGGTTCTCCAGTCAGTGATATAATAATCTGTAACCGCATCCATAAAGGGAACCGATTCAAATGAGAATTTAGTGGTTTTTGGTTGACTGAAAAGTTAAAAATCATTGGAGAAATATAACAGTAGGGAACAACAAGTGAATCATTGGAATAAATATCCTAATCATCATGTTTATGCTTGTTAGGGTTGCTCCTCCATTGAATTATAGGGTCTGAGTTTAGTTCATTATCCTTGGAAAATTGTGCTAGAAAATATTTAACATATACCTTCTTTAGGTCTACAATGTGGTACATTTTCTTTAAATTTTCAGCTCTGAAAGACCCTATCATTGTACCTCTGCTTGTCAAAAAATTTCTATCTCCAATGTTGATATTGCCGATAGTCCATTTTACCATATATGTATATGGTAAAATCTTTGGGCGTGTAGCAATTTGATGTAGAAAAGAGTTCGCGACCACCACTATAGTAGCTTCTGAATAATCATAAGTGATTACAATACCTTTTCTCTCGACCCTATGGGGTTTATCATCTTCAAAAAATCTATTCATTTCTTCCCAAGAGGAATAACCACTCTCTGATGTGCATGTCATATCTATGAATAAGGGGGGCATCTCTGTTACTTCACTAGCAGAAGTTGTAGGATTAGTTTGTAATATTCCTAAATTAGCATGTAGCTAATCGGAATATTAATTTTTCTCTTGTCATTTAGTTAGATGAATAAATGGGTAGGGAGGCCCATAAATCTCTTTAGTAGGCATAAAATCCCTCTTAATGTGAAAAGGGATCATATTAATAGCTGTAATAAGCACCCTCATGTGTGAACAGGGGCTAATGCATGTGGACAAGGTCAAGTTTGACCAAGTCAACAATGCTGGTATGGAGGGAGTGGATCATCAATAAAGACAGTGTAGTGTGAATGGGAGGAAGACTCTATGATGGTGGAAACCCTAATGAGTGGGACCCAAGGTGAGAAGGCTCACATTATTTATAAGGAGGGTAAGGTAGCCATAGTGGGTTATGTTATTGATTATTGATTTTATGGTCTGCATGACTTATTGCATTCTTCAGCTGTTTAGTTAGGTTTGCAGTGTTGTTTAGCATAGGGTGTTACCGAGCGGGGATCCCACCTCTTCCCTTGAGGTAGCCTCTTGGAATAGCATTGTACTATCACTTCCACACATCTAGAATTCTGGCCAAGCTTCATTCTTTAGCTACAGTGTAGTTTCTGTTAAGATTTGTGTTGTGTTGTAGGGTGTTGCAGTGGAGGGTTGAGAAACCCACTTTCTGAGCTAGTTTTTCAGAGGAGGAAGCATTCTTATATTTTGGAGATCAGTGAGGAGGGGTTCTTGAGCTTTATTTCACATCTTGGCACTAGGAAAACATATTCCCATCATCTACAATGTATATTCCCTCTTTGATTGCATTATTTCAGTGAGCATTTGTAGTGGAGGTTTTAATGCTTGATTTAGAGGGTGAGATCTTCAATGTTAGGATCAGCCTCTCACTTGAAGGATCTATTAGAGGAGATATATTCATTTCATATATAATCTTCAGCCATCTCAATTCATTTATTCAGTAACAACTGCTATTTATCCCTAGGACTGCATTCCAGCATTTTGGTGTTTTGGGTATTTCCAGAAACCCTTCCCGAGTTCTCTTGGAAAGGTGTTTAGGAGTCTAGATCTTCACTCCTAGCATTATTTGAGATATATAACAATAGATCTGTATTAATCTATATTTATGCAGCATTTTATGCCCTAAAAATTTTCTATCATGGCTCATGGCACTTGTATAGCATCATTCTCATGTATTAGCATATTTTCCTATTGGAGGCTTGTTTCCCATTGCTTGAGTGGCTCGGTCCTCAAGATCTTGTGCTTAAATATTTGCAGATATATTTAATAAAATGGTTGTAAATTTGTCTCATGTAATTTTGTATTGATTTATTCACTGCTCTTTCTAATATTGTGTTCATATATTGCTTCCTTCTGCATTTGGGAATATTACAGTGGTATCAGAGCATAATCTTGGCTCAGCTTGTGAGTTTCATACAATATGATATAAGAAGAATAAGATAAGAAAACAAGATAAAAAATGATGGAAGGAATGAGCTTTGTCTCATGACTTTTCATATCTATGAAGAACCTCTCTAAGGAGGTCAAGCAGATGAAAGAGAAGAGATGTAATTAGACCTCTAAAGGGTGTCAAGAAAAGGAAGTTCCATGTACTTCCTATCAGCAGAAGAAAGAACCGGTGTTGCAGAGAGCTCCAAAGAAATACACTATGCCCTTTTCTTTTGAGGAATAAGAAAAAAGGAATGGATATTGAGGAAACTTAGATCATGAGATTCTAAGTGAATACCTTGCAAAATATAAGTCTCAACCTAGAGCTTTCAAGGAGAATCTAACTCTCCCATGGTTCATTCAACTCAAAGAAGAAAGAATACCTTGAAGCAATAGATTTCAATTGCCTACATTTGATGGATCATCCACATGTACAGCAGGAGCTTGGGGAATGAATTTGGATGCATTTTTTCTACTACATCCAGTGGTATAGTGAGAAGTTGTTGAGATTGTAGCTCTGCACCTTGAGGGTGAAGAAAATATTTGGTGGTTCAGCCATTTGAGTCATGCAAGAGTGATTGCATATGTAGATTTTACTCAAAGGTTGATCAAGAAGTTTGAAAATAATAAATTAGACGATAAGAGGCCTTCACCACCACTTGCTGCAGAAGCATTTGCATCAGGGGAAAGGACACGTGTACCTTTGCAAAGTGGACTTGATCTCTTGACATTTAGAGTCGCATGCACTATTGTAGAGATGCATGAGGAGGAGGAGACTTGTACTAGTGTTGATGCAGCCATAGATGAGCAACCATCATCATCAGTAGTTGGGGAAGTCATCACATCGGAGGAAGGAACCCTTTTAGAAATACAATATTTTCCCAAGAAAAACCAAGGTATGCAACTATTTCCACTTTATATCATTTCAGAACATCTTATAGAGAAGTGTGGGAATATGCCATTGCATGACCTAGGGTCAAGATACACTGCTGATTTAGAGTAGCAAACTATCATTGCGCCGAGGAGCCTTGATTGGTTCAAAGAGGAGATATACAGTCATCCTAGTGTATCGTTGTTGAGATACACACAACTTGTCGGTTGGAGTGTAGATTCTTGGAGGATAGGATGAGTATTTTCATGAACAATGCAATGTAGGACTGTGTTCAACATTGAGCATGTTTTTGAGACAACAGATACACCATCATGAAGATCAGCAACGCTGTCATTGAGCAGCAGTGATGAATTAGGGGCCCAACTATCATTGGGGCATTTTGATGACCATTATACTTATGTGACATTGGATAGGCAGATGATTGATGGAGGGCATTTTATGATGGATGACATATTCCATTATTATGATGGATACTTCTTGATTAACACTTCACATATTAATGAGAAGTATTTTCATACATCTTATTTGGATCCTTATGGGGTCAACTTGGTCATTGATGAGTGGTCTTCATTTGGATATCTTCGAGAGATTGCATTTCAACATCCCATGAAATGCAAAAATAGAAATCTGATTTGGGAGGATGGTATTCTCCATTGGAGGGGTACCAAAGTGGAGTGTGGTAGGAGCCACCTACATTTGGATGTATGGGTGGTGAACATGAGGTTGGTGAGCCATTTGCATATCTATGAAACATGGCAGCAGGAGGCATGGCTATTTTTGCTACTCTTGAAAGAGTTTGGCCATCATGTGACATATCCTTTTCCACGAGGTATGTTATGGTTTTAGGCATTGCATGGCACCCATATCTTATGGCAACATAATATTTAGTTGTATGGGGAATTCTACAAGTAAATCATCATGATGTTACTCCATGACCTATATGATGAGGAGATGAGGAGGCAACAAGAGTTGTTATTGCTTTGGATACTCTTGGGAGAGTATGGGCTGATTTTCTCCCATATTTTGCATGATATTGCAAGAGTAGATGGTGGCACAATCATGGTGCAAATGGGCTACTCCTTAGATTTGGAGGATCAAGAGGTACTTCCACTTTGGAAGGAATATTCCATATATAGCAGCAATATGGTAGATGAATTTGGCATTTTGCATGTCAAATAATGGAGCTATGAGATGATAGGAACCTTATTGAAAAGGCCAACATCGCTGTCACTTGGGAGCTTGGATTTGTTGATGAGGTGTTCCCAGGATCACTTCACATATGATACACTTGATGGGAAATTATGAGATGAGAGTGATGGAGTAGTGGATGGAGACATCTATTACCATGATATGATCTTATTGACTTGGATTTCCAAGCATAAGAAGAAAGATATTCATGTAGCCCATAGTTCATTCCTCTTCATGGGAGTATATCATACCGCTATGGAGGGCTCATTCATGGATCTTATTATCACTTTAATCTCAGTACATGGTAAGAATTATGTTTTTGCATTTATTAAATATCTAACATAGTATTTGCACTCTCTTACCATCTATGTACAGTGCATTTCTCCTCAAGAGGGCAAGCCTCTATTTGGGCTTCATGGTTATTTTGGGACCAACATCTATGATGAAGATGGTAATTTTTGGTATGGATTTGGGCAAGTGTTACACTATTCTTTGTATGCTCAGTTGATAAACAATGCCATCTACTATTTACTATTGGATGAGATGACATGCACAACTAGAAATTTGTTGGGAGACAACTTGCCACATCATGTTCTGAAACTGCAGTTGGTAAAAATACATTGTGACTACTTGGGAGACTATTGGTACCTTCCAACATTATGTAAAACCTTCAGTACCTCTCTCATTTCGATTCCATATGGTGACAATTTCATATTCACTTTATATGGGATAGTTTGGGCCAAAACTAAAGAGGGGATCTTTAAGGATCCAATTTCCTTTTTGCTTCATGAAGGCAACCTTATTGTAACCCAAATTCAACAGGAGCTCTACACTTATCATAAGTGGAGAGAGAGACAACGTTGGGTAGGCCATTCGGTCTATCAAGTTCAAGAATGCAGCCCACCTTCTTTGGAGGAGCCTAAGGTGGAGGGGATCTTTCATGAGTTGCCATGTTGGAGGGTGACTCATTTTGTATGGATGATAGCTTGGGGATGAAGGCTTCACATGGGAATGATTGTTCCCAATATATTTTAGAGTCCATACCTCAAGAAGCCTCTAGACAGACATTGTTTCCTCCATGGGTATTTTACTTCTTCATGATGATAGCTATTTGGAATGGTTACCAAAAGCTAATGTGCATGCTTGGGAGGGGAAAATTGGAGATTTATTGATGAGAAAATATATTGTTCCTCAGAGGATTTTATCATATGAGGATGCTACAGGAGGAGGAGATGAGGCTCTTCAGTTCTATCCTTGTAGTTTCTTGAGGACAAGAAATATTTGGGAGGGGGGGATTGTAATATTCCTAAATTAGCATGCAGCTAATTGGAATATTAATTTTTCTCTTATCATTTAGTTAGATGAATAAATGGGTAGGGAGGCCCATAAATCTCTTTAGTAGGCATAAAATACCTCTTAATGTGAAAAGGGATCATATTCATAGCTGGATTAAGCACCCTCATGTGTGAACAAGGGCTAATGCATGTGGACAAGGTCAAGTTTGACCAAGTAAACAACGTTGGTATGGAGGGAGTGGATCAATCAATAAAGACAACGCAGCGTGAATGGGAGGAAGACTCCATGATGGTGGAAACCCTAATAAGTGGGACCCAAGGTGAGAAGGCTCACATTATTTATAAGGAGGGCCATGCAGCCATAGTGGGTTATTTTATTGATTATTGATTTTGTGGTTTGCATGACTTCTTGGATTCTTCAGTTGTTTAGTTGAGTTTGTTGTGCTGTTTAGCACAGGGTGTTCCCAAGCGGGGATCCCACCTTTTCCCTTGAGGTAGCCTCTTGGAAGAGAATTGTACTATCATTTCCACACATCTGGAATTCTGGCCAAGCTTCATTCTTCAGCTACAACACAGTTTCTATTCAGATTTTTGTTGTGTTGTAGGGTGTTGTAGTGAAGGGTTGAGAAACCCACTTTCTGAGCTAGTTTTTCAGAGGAGGAAGTAGTCTTATCTTTGGGAGATCAGAAAGTGGGGGTTTCTTGAGCTTTCATTAAAATCTTGTCACTAGGCCAACCAATTCCCATCATCTACAATGCAGATTCCCTCTTTTACTACGTTATTTCATTGAGCATTTGCAGTGGAGGTTTCAGTGCTTGATTTGGAGGGTGATATCTTTAGTGTTAGGATCAACCTCTCACTTGAAGGATCTATTGGAGGAGATATATTCATTTCATATATCATCTTCAGCCATATCCATCTAGTTATTCAATAGTTGTTGTATTCTACCCTAGGGCTGCATTCCGACATTTTGGTGTATTGGGTATTTCCGGAAACCCTTCCCGGGTTCTCTTGGAAAGATTTTTAGGAGTATGGATCTTCACTCCTAGCATTATTTGAGTAATATAACAGCATATCTACATTGATCTATATTTATGAAGCAATTTATGCACTAAAATTGTGTTTTCATGGCTCATGGCACTTGTATAGGAGCATTTCTCATGTATTAGCATATTTTCCTATTAGAGGCTTGTTTCCCATTGCTTGAGTGACTTGATCCTCAAGATCTTGTGCTTAAATGTTTGCTGACATATTTAATAAAATGGTTGCACATTTGTCTCATGTAATGGTGTATTGGTTTATTCACTGCTCTTTCCATTATTGTGTTCATATATTTCTACCTTCCCCATTTGGGAATATTACATTGTGGGAGCCATGGGTTTTTTGGATTTCTTCACAGCCTTAGACATTTTTGAGGAGCTCTTCTTTTTTTCACTTGCCTACAAAAAATCAAGAACAATAATTAAAAAGGGGAAATCTTGTTACAATAGGGGAGTACTGTAATAATGGAAATAATGGGCGTATAAAACTTGGCACGCGGATAATCTAAAAATTTAATAATTTTGCGGTAAAATAATTTGAGGCTCAAGCTGTTAAACCATTTAAGTTATGACATTAATGGAAAGCTTGGTTTCATGTGCCCGAGTAATAATTTAAGCATTTAAATGAGATGTTTTAGCATCGCGGATCTATTCATGTGTGAACTTCTTATAATACCGATTAGCCACCTTTTGCAAACTGCTATATCACAATTGCAATTTATGTGGAATTGGATAGTGGGAAGAAGTGGTCATTAGTGATATTGTGATATGATGGAATACAATAGATCAGGGAAATGTAAATGATGGATTGAATGTTGGAATGGCAGAAATGTGATGTGCTATTTGTGATTGATTATGTGGTGGTGGAGAGTCTCGTGGTTTGATTTTCATGAAATATCGTTTGGGTAGAATCCTTTGTCTTTTACTAGAGTCCTTTATTGTTTTCGTATTGCAAATCATTTAGAGTGGCTTTTTAAAAGGCATATGTCGTCCATGCAATTTTGCAATTGTGATTTTCTTTCATGTTTGTTTTAAATTCTCTTCTTAAGTGTCCTTTAAACAAAAAGATATTTCTTAACCCAATTTACTCATATTTATATTTGAATTAATCACTTAAGGGTTTTATTCATTTCTAGTCTAAAATTTTGAAAAGGTTCCCCATTAATTTCCTAAGGTAACTATTCTAAAATAATGATGGTTTTTGAATAGCTCAACAATTGGAGATTCATTGGAAGAACCAGTTATATCTGAAAAATTAATTTCTTCATACATTTAAATAAGTAGAAATAAATAAGGAAACAAAAATTGTTTTCAAAATATCTGAATGAATAAAATTACTCTGAATAAAAAAACTCATCTTATTGCTAATATTTTAGAAACCTTTTATAAATAAAAATATTCATTCCTCTATATCAATCATTAAATATTTTAAAAGATAAAGTAGGTGGATTTTTGTAACTTAGCCTTTTGATTTACTCATTTTTCCATAGGTAGAGCCAGTGTTTCTAGCAGGCATTTATAGCCTCGACAATGTTACCTTTTAACCATCAATGATTTAGTATCCCATCCATATATTATTACAATCTTTAGAGATAAATCCTTAATTATATAATTTGTTTTTTTTTCTTGTTCTTAAAAATTCATTATCCTGGCTTGAAGACTAGAAAGTGACAATGCCATTCACTGGCTATAATTGGACTGAATAGGTTGGCTGGTGACAAGACCCCTTGTTTTATGATTATTTAATAATCATTAGCCATTAACTTGGTTTGATATGCAGTAGTGGTAATTTCAGTCTATTATTTGCCTATGATCATGCTAAGCAAGCTCATGATGAGACCCCCTATCCTTTTAAGTTTTTTATATTTTTGAATTACACTCTAGAAAAAACATAATTAATGGATGGGGAGAATGATTGAATCTTTAAGTGTTTTGGATGAAAATTAGTATTTACTTTGTAATATTGAACATTTTCTGACTAATAATATAGTAAAATACTTTATGAAGAGGTTTAATGTTGTGAAACTAGCTCCAAAAAGATAAGAAAAGAGATATCAACGCCTTATAAATAAAGCACTTCGAGGGGGAAACCTTCAATACATTACATGAATGAACAATTCTTGGATGATACAAATGAAAAAACCTCCTTTTTATATATAGGAGTCCATGCCGCCACAATGTAACCCTAGCTGACCTAACAATAATAATGTAAGAGCACAATAATTACAATATGGGGGTTACAGGGGTACAAAAATAACAATAAGGGGGCTACACTAACATAATAAGGGACTACACTATTAATATAGGGACTTAACATGCCTCTCTCCTTCAAACAACTGTTGTCCTCAACACTTGATTATTTCTTGATGCTTCTCTATAAAATTCTCATCCTCCCATGTGGAATATTCTATAGGAAAGTTCTTCCACTTGCTGAGATACTCTAAAATTGATCGTACTTGTCGAGTTCTTGTTTCTGTGACTGCTTCATAACTTCTTTCGATGTGATGTTGATATTCTTGTTGTTTCATTAGATTCTGCACCAAAGTTAGATTATCCTTTGAGAGTTGCAGAACTTGTTGTTGATGTTCGATGTGATCTTCCACTAATTTATCATCAATATTAGCTATTATTTGATCCTTCAAACCATCCAAATTAGCCTCCATTTATGCTTTTAAACCATCTACGTAATTTTTGATTTCTCTTCGTAAGATCGAAATTTGTTGCACATGGTACCGTAATTTTGATATCTCATACTGCAATTCTTCCTCTTCACGCGTCATAATATAAATTTTTGAGGGCTCAATGGGTATGGAATTATTTTTTGGAGGCATTATAGAACCCAATAATGATAAAAATTCTAAAATATTCCTTTGGAATCACTTCAAACTGCTTTTTCAAACAAATATTATGCAATTTTAAAAACCAAATACACACCTTTTTCTTGCTTTTGAGAAGCTCGATATTGAAACTGAATTATCTATGTGATTTCAGATCCTAAATAACTAAAATTTGGCCCTATATTATTCCTCTGAATATTCTTTTGAATTCCACAAGTCTAAACTGATTTGGATTCTGGAAGGCAACATTATGCCCAATCTCCTACGATGACCTAATTATGGACAGGTTCAGGAGAGCAACCTTGTACGACTTGCCACGTGTCACTGTTTCCTCTTTTGGCTCTAAAATTTATAGGAAGGAAACCAAATTTTGTGTATTTCTAGTCAATTTTTACATAATTCCAATCCGATGCTCAGAGAGAGAGTTATGAAGCTTTTCCCATGATCACCTCTTTCAGATGAAATTAGGGAGCCTGAAAAAGACCTAACTTCCACATATCATATCTCTGAAAATATTGTGAACCAGGCTTTGAAATTTCGTGACGATGTTCCTCAGGATTTTGGCTTCACACTCTAAGACTTTCAGCTTCTGAACCTTTGTATAAAAACATTTATAGCGAAAATTACATGATGACTTGTTTGGTGCAGCAAAACCCTAGAATCCAAACCTCTGATACCAAATGTCGTGAAACCAGCTCCAAGAAGAGAATAAAAGAGATATCAATGCCTTAGAAATAAGCCACTTCAATGGGGCAACCTCCAATACATTACATGAATTAACAATTCTTGGATGGTACAAATGACAAAACCTCCTTTCTATATATAGGAGTCCATGGGGCCACAATGTAATCCTAGTGGGGCCACAATGTAACCCTAGCCAACCTAACTATAATAATGTAAGGGAACAATAATAACAATATGGGGGTTACAAGGGTACAAAAATAGCAATAAGGGGGCTACACTAACATAATAAGGGACTACATTATTAATATAGGGACTTAACATTTACAAAATTTGCAATTGAATGGAAAAATATTTCAGAGTTATATAGTGTTCGTCCATTTTTTGAGTTTGTAATTATTTCCTAAAAAAAAAATATTCTTTCAAATAAAAAATCATAAAATTATTTAGAGGTTTTGCAAAAAGCCAAAAGTATGTAACCAAACAGTATTCTTCTTAAAATATAGGTATGAGTATGATACATTTAGAAGAAATTTTCTTCTAAGAAAATATTTTTTTCAAAATCATCCTGTTGACAGGAAGAAAATATTTTCTCCCTTAAAGATATTGTAACATGAAGGTTTATGGGCCAATTTCTTTTGTAATTTGAAATGGTCAAAGCCACATTATTTGGAATTAATTATGCTTAATTTTTTCCTCTTGTGCCTTGTCCCACTTAAGGACGAGGTCTCCAACCTAAAAATATTTTGGGGAAAGAAAATTTGCATCAAAATAATTTTTAACAATCTCTTGATGTTGAGCATGTGTTAATTTGGCCTTTTCTCTTTCCTCTTCTAGTTTAAGGATTTGGGACATTATTAACTGTATGGAAGAAGAAGGTACTTCAACAATAAAATTAAACTAGGGCTAATGAGGGAAGAGATAAATTTGATGGAATTACAACTTCTATCCCATAAACTAGATTGAATGGACAAGTTCCTATAGAGGCATTCTCGAGTAATCCGATCTCGTCCATAGTGCAAATGTTAAAGACGCATGCCAAATTTTTTTCGCCTCCGATAAACAATCCTTTTTATGATTCTTATGAGGTTTTTTATCTCGTTGATTCTGCCATACCATTCCCTTTGAGGATAGTAAATAGCGGAATATTAAAGTATAAAACCTCTTTTGAGAGAAAATTTTGTCATACTATTACCCAAAAAAATAAGATGCATTATCAAACATAATTGTGTTAGGTAAGCAAAACCCGATAATAATGAATTGATCAATGTGTTAGCCACCTATAAAATTTGTTATAGAAAAAAAGTGGCTAAAACTTTTGGAGCCTTCAAGGAACAAATTTTATTTACTAAAAAGTGTTGGCTCTTGAAGACTCTTGAAGGCCTCATGCCTCTATCCCAATCTTCACTATTGTGCCTATTCAACATTTAGAAATCCTATTGATCCCAAAGGAAGAATATTGCTACAAGCACCATTTTCCTTTTCCCCTTCTTCCAAAAACTAACCTCATCTTTGCCTTTCCTTCTCCCATGAAATCCTTCATTTTCATGTCTTTCCCTTCGTTTCTGGGGAAAATCACCCTAGAGGTTTGTTGGGTCTAAACCTCCACAAAGGGGGCATGCTATTCGAAGGACTCACACACAACCATACTTGAATGCAAAAGACTAGTTAACAACGATAGCAGACTCACCCGAATTCCTACGTTTGATGTAGATCCCGCTGGGTCCAAACCCCCCAAAGAACTCTCCTTCCGCCTTCAACCTCGGAAAAACAAGAAAGAACGTGCACGGAAACCTAGTTGTACAACATATACTTCTCCTAAACGTTAGTGCAATCCATGTGAAACATTATATAAACCATAATAAATTCTTAAATGATAATCTTTTTCACATATATAAATAAACATTAACACACGAGTTCAGGAACAAGATGGTTCTTCATTATCACGAACAACATGTACAAGTAGTAAAAGTGGAGAGATCACTCCGAATCCTTCCACGATCTTCGAGCGACCGTCTGTCCCGGATTCGTCCCGCCTTGCCTCGCTAAGATTATTCCAAGACTTGTGCACTCGAGATGGCATATAAATGGATGAACATCTCCAGGAAACAAGGGTTTCCCTGATATAAATCGGGAAAGTGCAGGAGGCACGGGAATCGACTTGAACCGGGATTCCAACAGAGTATAATGTCTATAAAATTTCTCTCTCCCTTAGGCCATGCACATGAGGGGCTTTTATACTCCCTCCAAGTAGTTTCAATCAGCTGGAAACATAGCACATGTCGGGGTGGTTGAACTACCGGAGTAACCATCAACCCTGAAACTCGAAAATAAGGATTTTTTATATTTTTTTAATGATTTTAATTGCATACGCGGAAAAGTACATATGGACTTGCATATACACGCGTAGAAAAGTCTAGGCATATCTGCGTATGGGGATTTTAACACCTGTTTTTTAGTGAATTTTGTTCAAGTCTCGTAGGAATGGGTGCCCAAAACCATAAAAAGCAATCATGAATCATATGAAGGTGAAAAATGATGCTATAACCCGTATGCCCCCTAATATATGAGGTCGAAGGGGTACATGATGGCCAAAATGTATTATGCACATAGAAATAACTTCGCAAGGACAAGAGAGGACTTCACCGTGATTTCAGCTGCCAAAAACCAATGAAAGAAAACAAGAGAGTCAACTCATGCCGAGGCAGTGCATACCCATGCTCGACCAAAAATACATCATATGGAAAGTACTAAATAGATCCAATATGTATACAAGTATAGGTGAACCGAAAGTACACAATGAATCATCCGAGCATGGCCCTGAAGTATAAGTCCGAATCAATGTCCAAGTATCACATATAGAAAGCCGATCAATGATGCTACAACCGGATGTCCGATCATAGAAGTAATCGAATCTCCAAGTACCAAATCATAAAAGGTGGAATAAACAAGACAATCACGCAACTCGGGAGCCAACATATAGGATGCTACCTGTATCGACACCGCAACATATAAGGGTGAATGACATCATCGCGTAACCGAATGGACCGTCAAAAGTGAACCGAGAAATGCCGATGCAACCCGAGGTCTTCACCGATCACTATGGCACAATTCTACACCATGGGAATAAATGAGCTGAAGTCGACCATGTGAGAAATCGTTGGATTACCGGTCAATGATGTATACCGTTAACCAACGCGAGACAACCCACCAATAATGAAAATGAGTGTCAAGGTGCCCCAAGCACAATCTAACAAGTGCAAATGAATGAGTTGAAGTCGAACACTTGAAAGAATCTACCAATCAGAGGAAATGATGAATCCCCACCGTCGATAGTGAAGAGTCTACCATTGATGACCGCAAACCCTAAGGCACCGACAAAAGACTCTAGACCTTATTCCCCGAGCAATGAGTCGTAGTCGATGGGAAAAGATCCGCCGGAAGGAAGGCATTAAGGCATCCCACATCAGCCTAGCACGAGTGTAACCCGCAAGCCAAGATTTGGAAGGAATCGGACGAAGTAGAGTGACGGAACCAAACCGAAGTACATTTCGACATGCACAAGATGAAGCTAGCGCACGGAAGAAACCCTCTCGAACCAACCAATAATGAAAGCCGACACAGCAGGCGAGAAATCCACCGATAGGTTCAAATGGAAATCAAGGTATTGCACGAATCCCAAGTGTGATAATGTATGCCGACGTTGAACACAGGGGAAACCACTCGATCAAAGACCCATAATGATGATCAAATGCCGAGTGCAAGGTCACCTATCAATGATGGAAATAGGGCTGTGGTGCAGACTCTAGGTTTTCTCTCGAGCAATGTGTTGTAGTCGATAAGAGACAAACTCGCCAGCGAGAAGTCAATGGAGACCTTCTCAAACCAAAGACGAGCGAGAGGACCAAAACATTTGATGTGATAGAACAAGATATTGACAAGACCGGGGAAGTCCGATCGAATAATGAGTCAAGAGACACCGCAGAATGGCCGACTCTAGTTAGAATTCCTTGAACAAAAGCATGACTCGTGATGACCATGGCAGGAAAAAGTAACACCTGTATGAGTCCGTTATGCAGGAGGCGTAACAAACTCTCCATATGATTGGAAGAGATAACCAACTAGGGGGGGGGGAAATGACAAGTGAAACAAGGTAAAGGCTGAACCTAGGTCAAAACTAAAACCATCCCAAATGAAGGAAAGATATATCGAGCAGTATATGCTTTGTTCAAGGGCGACAAACTCGACATCGTACTACCATCAAATAACGAAGTTACATCCCGTTCCCGCTCTTTTTTGTTATATTTTATTTTTTTTGTCTTTTTCATATAATAAGCCCTGAAAAAGAATAAAAAGAATGCTATGGTACAATGGATAGAAGGAGTATCAAGAAACATATGCACTAGTTCCTAGGATTGGAACGATCCTATGCTCAATGCAAGGTGGCGAAAACTCGTAAGCGATACTCGGAGGAATGTTCCATCCATGGGTAAAAGGGTGTCAAGTCACGATAGCTAAGTGCATGCAATGGTTTAACTTGTACAGATAGACAAGGTCAAAAGTTGGCTTAAACATTGAGTCCAAATGAAGTCGCCTAAAGGCCAGGATAAACAAGTAGCCAATATGCAATGCAAGAATACAACTCAACAACACCAGGGAGCCTCTAGGGTAATAGCCGTAAAAATGATAGTGAGGAAGAAGAAGAATGAAGCTTCAACACATAAGTCATGGCAAGACTAAAGAGGACTCCCGAGCCTACATAAAACGCAAAGCATGGGCAACAAGTGATAGAGAGGAACTAACTAGGAAGCCCATGTAAAGGAAGGCTCTACCACCAAGTCATGATTAAATAATCCACGAGTGAAATGGGTGTAATACTCATGACTTGATGGGATCGACCCTATGGCAAGTGATCGAATGGAGGCTAGTATGTAAAATGCAACGGAAAGTGGATTCCCTAACCTATATGCCGTTGAATATCATATACCCGCCATGACGGGTCACGAGTCATGGATCAAAAATCGGGAAAAATCTCAAAAATCGTCAAAATGTACCCGAAAAACATACCAAACTGGGCACTTCAAGCATCCGGGTTATGCAGCTTTTAAGATAGATTGAAAAAAATAAGCATAACAATTTTTTTGCGAAAATTTTTCAACCTGTTTGGGCATAAATAGACAAATTACCTCATATTTGGTTCATTATTACATTGCTGATTTGGAAAAAAAGTGCTCTGGAGAAAAAAGCTTCCTTCGTCAAAACAGAGCAACCGACCGTCGAATTCCACCGAATTTCTCAGGGTTAGCTCTTAATTCATCCTCGCTATTCATTTTGTCCGTTCATAAATTAAAATTTAGGAATTTTTTCACCATAGAATCTCTTGCTAAAAATCACGGGTTTGCGCATACGCGGGTTGGTAATGACGAAGTCGCGTATACACGCGACCGTGCACAAATAAAGTCGCGTATGCGTAGGCCCAAATGAAAAAAAGCGTAGCTAATGAAGGAATTATTGAAACTTTTCAAGATGACCATATCATGGAGAGAGCGTGAACACAATGCAATTGATCAAGAAGTCATAGACAGACCAAGCATCACTAAATATTCTTTGGAATTGCGGATTGCTCAAGTTTTTTTAAAATGCCAAATATGAAGAGCAATGTCCGGTTGCTCGAAATGCTTGTGAACTATTGGGAACCGGAAGAGGATTGCTTTATGATAGATCAAATGCCCGTACGCATTGAAGTGGAAGACATATTTTTTTATCACCGGACTCTCCCGGGAGGGGGGAGCCGATAGACTTGCATGGTAAGCCTTTGGGAGGGCTCACCATGGAAGATTACGTCCACGTGTATCGTGTACGTGGTTCCAATAAAGTTGGAACTCAAATTGCAATCAAAGATTTAAGGGATTTGCACATGAAAATCCTCCTTTTCGAAAGATTGCGTAGTGGCGTGATCTGCCTCCCTACACCAGGCGTCCCAGGACGCAAATGAGCATAGCAAAGTGGGAATGCTTAACTCATGTATATGATTGGTGCACATCCCTATTACTAAACATGAAGCAACAATCGACCTCTATCCGCCAAGAAAAAGAAAATTTTTTTTTGGATACTGGTATAATTTTGATGACATTCTTCTTTGAGAAGATTCCAAGATTAAGACCTAGAGTGATCTCTACCATCGATAGCCCGAGAGACCCAAGAATTGCTCGCCGAGCGTACATGATGAAGAGATTGGGGGGAAGTGAAGTTCCCCGCACCACTTGGGATGATGAGTTCTTCCAATGGTGGAGAGAAAAAATCATCGCTGTGGACGACTATCCCTATGCTCGGGATGGACTTTCGTGGCGATCCGTATCTTGTCCCGCCACCAGCGCAGCATGGGGTATACTCTGTAAGTTTACAATTTTTTTACTTATATAATTTTTTTTGGATTTTTTTTCAATATGTATGAAAAAATGTGAAAAAACAAACATGTTTTTGATTGGATTCAATTGACTTACAATGTAAAAATGATCATGAAACAGATATTGGACCAGTTCGACCCGAGGGATGCCCAAGACATAAGCTGTCGCAGTGGGCGAAGCGGATACAGTAGATCCGGACAGTAACCCTTCGGGAGTCGTATAGAGGAACTTGGAGGGATTAACCCGCCAAGTACCTATGTCTC
The DNA here is from genome assembly GCA_034641835.2 of Pinus albicaulis. NCBI lineage: Eukaryota > Viridiplantae > Streptophyta > Pinopsida > Pinales > Pinaceae > Pinus > Pinus albicaulis. The sequence goes on along the minus strand of CM076572.1, from coordinate 436,407,169 downwards.
GCAGGGAAGATCTGCCTAAAGCCATCCGGAGACAGTGGTAGGAGTACCTCGTGATCGGGTACGGTTATTCCGCTCGTGTAGCCATCGCGATCGTGTTCTATAGGAACACAACTTCCGGGGCAGGGGACCTCGGGGAGTAGATAGATATGATGTATCGGATGACTGTATATTTTTTGAGACTGAACATGATCGGGCATAAGCCCAAGTTTTTGTATGACCTATGGATCCAAATTTTTGTATAGTTTTGAACACTCTGATGATATATATACAGTGATGTTTGATGTGATGTAAAAAATGTATCAAAATGTATGATGTTTTTGATTAAGTTTTATTGTATGGAATGATTAATGTGCCAATCAATTGCTAGATTAGCTAATGAGTCTGCCAACCAATTGTCAGCTCGACGAATATGAATGAAAGTTAAAAATTGAAATGATCTTTGTAACAAACATACCCTCAAGAACAATCGGAGTAAAAATGGATCTAGAACCCGATAAGTATTGTTCAACTCGCGACACCACCAACGTAGAGTCCAAGAAAACTACCAACGAATCAACACCCAAAGATATTGCCTCCGAGAGTAGATAAAAAATTGCGGTGTGATTCGCTATATTATTAGAAGCAGGGACCAATGCAGACCCCTCTTGATACTAACAACTGACCGGATGGATAATGAAGCACCCAAGCCGCGGAAGCTAAGTTCCGGTGTGTCTACTAGCACTATCTGGTGAAACCGAAATGACTCATGACATCCGACACAACCTCGCCAAAGCGATCAAAAACATCACCATCCCATCAAAAAATCGAAAAAACAACCGGATATGTACAAAGAAAAACTACTATATACAAAAGCAACATGCCAGCCGAAGCCTAGGCATAATACTTCTTCAAATAGAGCCCATTTCGTGGCTCCGCAACTCGTTCCCTTCAAAGTCAACCAAGGTATATGCTCCTTTCTTAAGGACTTTTTTGACGATAAAGGGGCCATACCACATAGATTTAAATTTTCCCGCCCCCCAGGGGCATCTTTTTCTTGGGCATAGACCAAAACAAGGTCACCTTCCGAAAAACCCCTAGGCTTGACCGCCTTATCGTACCGAACTTTAACTCGGATTTTATGCGCTTCATTCATCGTGGTGGCATCCCGACACTACTCATCGAGATGTTCCGGATGAAGGAGCCGTTCTTCAAGACTAGAAGTGTCGTAGAAGAAGTTCAACGAGCCTAATTTAAGAGAAGGAATATCGCATTCAATGGGAAATACGGATTCCAACCCGTGCACTAGATGAAACGAAGTAAAGCCGCTAGCGCTCACCGACGTCCCGTATGCCCAAAGTGCAGGATATAGCATAATATGCCGCTTGGATCGAGCTTTATCAATTGTCCTTTGAAGAATTGTCTTCAAGGATTTATTCACGGCTTTCCACTTGCCCATTGGCTTGAGGATAATATGGAGATGAATGCTCTCGCCGTAAAAACCCCGATTTTAGAGCCAACTCGGCCCATCATGCTATTCCGAAAATGACCGCCATGATCAATGAAAATCTCTCTAGGAATACCAAAACGAGCAATAACCTGGTTGAAAAGAAAAAGAGCTACGCTCTCACAATCATTCCCAAAAGTAGGCATAGCCTCACCAACTTCGAAAGTAGTCTATGCTACAATAATGTACTTGTGACCTTTAGTCGAAGGTGGGTTACAAGTAGTATAATCAATACCCCACTTTGTAAAGGGACCAACAAGTAATGACTGGAAAAAGAGGAGCCGGATGAGCGCACATTTTTTCGTGTATAAATTTGACACGGATGACACTTTTTGACCGACTCCATACAATCTTTGAAAATCGAAGGCCAAAAGTACCCAAAGACGCAAGATCTTTTGGGCTGTTGCAAGCCCGTATAAATGACCACCACAAGCTCCACTATGGCAATCATTCAACACAGACCTCGGCTTCTTCAAGAGTTAAGCAACGTCACAGGGATTGAATCAACCCCTCGACGGTATAAAGCATCACCAATAATCAAGTAATTCTTAGCCAAGTGACGCAACTTACGATGCTCATCTTTTGAAAAAGTAGAGGGAAACTTTCGCAATTCGGGAGATACACAATGATATCTCCATACCAAGGATCCCTGTGGAGAGATAAGAAACAAATGTTCATCCGGAAGGATTCATCATAGACAATCTCATCCCCACAGAGGCAACTCGGAGATCAATTCCGCGAAAACCAATGATTTCTTGGACTTGGGCGGACATAAACTCAAGATCAAATTCCCTGCAAAATCACAATCCATCTATTGTATTTTCCCCCAATCACTCGCCTACCGAGGACAAACCGAAATGGATTGGGTGCCGCCAAAACATAAGTTTTGTGTAGAATAATGTAATGCCGGAGTCGCCGCATAGCATGAACTGCTCGCTAAAGCTAATTTTTCTATCGGAGTGTACCGGAGTTCAGGTCCTACCAATCCTTGACTAAGATAGTAAATAACATGCTCTGCAAGAGCATCATCCTCCCGAACTAGAACCATACCAATAGTAGATTCTCGTCGCCGCAGTATACAAAAGGAAATCCCTCGCTATAATCGGTGGATTCAATAAAGGAGCAGAGGTCAATGCTTTTTTCAAAGCATCGAATGAGTGTTGAGCGAAGTCATCCCAAAGAAAAGGAACTCCCTTCTTCAACAATCTCATAAATCCCTTGGTAACTTCAGCATAATTTACGATAAACCTCCGAAGAAAATTAGACTTTCCTTGTAGACTTTGAAGTTGAAGAACAGAGGATGGGGGGGGCAACTGAAGTATTGCCTCAACCTTGAAGGGATCTATCCTAATCCCTTCTCTAGACACGATGAATCCCAATAACCGACCGGATGTGACCACGAAAACGCACTTGTTCGGATTCAACCTAATCTTATAGAAACGACACCGTTCAAATATTTGATGGAGGTGAGCAGAATGATCCATCCTCTTTCGAGAATGAGCAGCTAAATCATCCAAATACGCCTCGATAATCTTTTTGATGTCGTGGAAGGCATATGACATGGCCCGCTGAAAGGTAGCCCCAGCATTTTAAAGACCAAAAGGCATCTTCTTGTATGCAAAAGTACCCCGTGGACAAATAAAGCGCGATCTTATGTCGATCTTCGTGATGGATAGTAATCTCGATTATATCCCGGAGAAACCGTCCATGAAGGATAAAATCTCATTACCGGCACACTCGTCAATGATCCGATCGATAAATGGTGTGGGGTAATTATCTTTAGGACATGCTTTATTTAGGTCTCTCGAAATCGATGAAAACTCGAATCGTTCCTTGCTTTTTATCTACCGGAACAGGGGTTTGAAACCCATTCGACCAAAGAAACAGGGAAAATGAATCCCGCCTTAGCGAGCTTCTCAACCTCGCCTTTGATAGCCGCCGCCTTCCTAGGATTGACCTGGACGAAGTTTTTTGCCTCACGAGCTTAGCATTTTCGTAAGTCTTGATCTCATGCTCGGACAATAGATGGATCTATACCGGGCATTTCCTCATAAGACCAAGCTGAATACATCCCTATACTCTTTAAAGAGCTCTGTGTAAATCGAATCTCTTCACGGGAACATTCAGCTCCGATGAAGACATTCTCAATGATATTGGGATCCCCGGAAATGTTCACCGGGATATTAGGAGAAATCACAGCCATGTTCCCTTCAAAGATAAACCTCGTGTTGGTGCTAAAGGGTTCGAGGATCGGGCAAACAGGGACCGAGAGACGGGAGGACTTGGAAAACTCGTTTCAACTTTCGCTCAAATCAGGTAAAAAGTAAGACCGATGATGCAAATCATCCCACGGTCTATCTATACCATTCATAGCTTCTAGGATGGCCTCTTCAGTATGGAAGAGTGGTATCAAGGCAATCCCTGGCGTAAGAAGAACTAAGTGCCCAAGTCGGAGCCACATCTCCATCCAACTCTTCCGTGAGAGAGGAGCTGGGATGGATTCGCAGAGTCAACAATAGACTCGATAAGCAATCTCAGTTGCAGACATTGGAAATTCCATTCCACCCACTTGACCTTCCGCTAATGTGGCAAGAGGGGGAAGGTAAGGTCCAAGGGTCCGAGAAATAATGAGTTCGAAGAACTCTCTTTGAAGAGGAACCTCGAGGATGAAATTGCATTAATATGAACCGTCTGAGGAGGAATATCAAAAGTACCCATCAAGGAAGAATACATTCCAACTCCTAAATTCTCAACAGGAGCCTTAGTATTATCCAACTTGGGAACAGATGAGTCGGTGGACGCATTCGGGCTCTACAGGAGGACAGTCCAATTGGTCCACTCAGTAACAATCCTCCCTTCGTGAGGGAAACAAATAATCCGAATAATGAGGATGCAATAGCATCCATCTCATAAATCCAGCTTTCTCCCCCAACGAAAGTTGTAGTCCAAGCTTGCATCAACTACCTCAACCTCTATATTCACGAGCTTTTTCCCCCCAACACGGATAGGCAAAGTCGGGACAATACCATGTGGGTCTGTGAGAATGACCATCAAACGCAGTCAGAAGAGTGGTAGATGGAACAGCTTTGGGAGATCAAATCGTCTTCCAACATGTGAGAGACATCATGCATGTGGAAGCACCCTCATCAACGACTGTCTGGAAAATATTGCATTTCCGGTACGATGATTTAATATGAAAAGCCATATGATGGGGGAGTCTCTTTTTGAAATTAGTCATATCAAATGTAATCGTAAGAGAATTTTTTCGGATCAATAGCCCCAATGGCAGCTGAGAAAAGCACCGCGCCGAGCCGTACAAGACTGGAGGACCTCTAAAGCCGACATGGCACAAGGACTCGCGCCGCATCTTCCACAATAGAGTAGTTCCGGGCAGCCCTAGCGTTTGGATTAATCGTCGACCGCTTGGTAGATGCTTTGGGCATCCGAGGTATAGGCTCAACAAGAGGGCCTTGTAATGTGAAGCGGCTCGCAGCATCGGAGCATGCTTAGCTTTCGAAGACTCTTCTCCACCATAATCACGGGATCTCGTAGCGACATCCACGTGAGCACTCATCATGAATATGTTTGATGGAATTTCCCCTTCCCGGGTGCCCCTAGAGGAAGCCCCGTGATTTTGATTCGCACCAACAACTAGTTGTTGCCCTTGGGGAAAAGGGTTTGTTAACACGACTCGGGAACTAGAAGAACCCTCGTCTGAGCTAACAGACGCCGCGCATCCCGAATTTTAGGGCAAAGGTGTGTAAGATGGTATCCAAGACACAGCCTTGGATGGAAACTTCACTTTCTTTTTTCTCCTTTGGACCCTCACCAACATGCTCGTTGGTTTTATTCGCATTACCCTTCCCATTCTTTCCCTTTTTTCTTATTATTTCGTCCCTTCTTCTTCCCTTTGGATTGTTGATTTCCTTTGGGATCGTAAGCTTGGACAACATTTATGGACAAATATTGGAAAGGTGATGACTCAACAGGCACGGCCCGACTAGAGGGAGCAGATTGCAAAGACAACCGCCGCAATTGAGTAAGCAGTCGGCCGCACCACTATTGATCGATCCAATCATCCCGTCACCATGAGGACCAGAGCTTAGTTTTGGATAAATCTAATTTGGAGCGAGGAGCATTGGGTAGATATTTATGGAGGACCCCCGTACTAAGAATATATCGGTTCCAACCGCCGGGCCCTAAAAATGGCTCTCGCTCCTCGGAAAATACCCCCGAGAGGGATACGTCCCTTTGAAATATCCGATCGCAGAGATTTCGTAAACCATTCCAAAAGGAATTCACCCGAATATGAGCTTTAATAAGCCTCTTCCTTCTCCGCCATTCCCGAATATGATCGAAATGTGGGTCGCGTCATCCTCGTTTAAAATTAGCTAGGAGTTCAGATCCCCGACATCATATCTGGACAGCAATCGGAAATGGTTTAGAAATGTAACAACTGGCTCTCCAAATGTAGCAAAACTACCGCCGCTAGCTCAATATACCATTTGGCATCGTTTCCGACTAGGGTGCGTTGAAATAATCTCAACCTAATCGAATCATCGATCGTGGAGTTGGAAGAACACCATAAATGGAAGGTGGTGATGTGATCACCGGATCCTCACCATTCTTGCCTTCAAACTTTGGAATGTCCGAAGGAAGTTTGGTGGGAACCTGAGGCCACCCCGACTATAACGTATCGGATCATTAGTCAATTTAGACGGATCTAGAAAGTTTAACGTTGCCGTAAAAGGTAAACGAGGCGGAGCTCGAGGATTCCATCCTTGATAGGATGAATTCCTAACATTCTGAAAAAGAATACCCTAGATTTGATGAGGCACCAAGTTGCCGTAAAGAACTCGTAGAAAAATGAGAAGAACCTCCTCCCAACGCAGAGTTACCAAAGACTGCACCAGCTTCCCCCTACCGAAGTATGCAAATGAAGAGCAAAGCCCCCGATAGGGGTTCCGAGCATTCGACGGAGGGGAAAAAAGTCCGATAAGCACTCGACTGAAGGGAAAGAAGCATTCCCTTGGTGACCAGTGTAAAACCGATTCCCCCGCCCTCGCCGTAGTGAATATAGGGTTCCAACCTATAAAAAGTAGTTGAATTTTGACCTCTAGACCAAGGGTTGAAACTCCGGGTCCGAGAAGTAAATGGAAACGACCCTAAAGAAGGATTCGAACTAGGAATATGTCCAGCCCGAAGGGGAACCCTTGAAAAGAAGCCGATCCACTAGCCATGGAAGACATGGGTGTGGGATCCAATTACAGAGCAATGGGAAAAGGAAAAAGAAGGAATCCCACTAGTGGGCATTCCAAAACGAAGGGACCAGATTGAGAAGCATGTGCTTGGGTGAAACCCAAGCCAAACACAAGCAAAGACTAGAAGCAATCGAAGATATAGCAATAGTGCCCCCCTCCTTCAACGTGCAGGAGTCTAAATGCCCGCAACACTCACAGCAGAAGCCGCGTTCCCGGGCCCGTGGCCATCGAAAGGTATGTATAATACGGAGGATCTTCCTGTCTCTTCGACTTAGGTCCGATGTATTCAACAACGAACGGATAATCATGAGGAAGAGGAGATGGAAGTGACACCGATAGTTCGTGTACTTCCTCTATTTGAACTTCTTCTTCCCTCGCGGAAATAAAACTCGTGAGGTGAGCTGAACGCTCCTCTCGGAACCAACACCAGAATCAGCTATGAAACCTTCGCACCCTTGTGGAGGATCTCTCTCCACCGCGTCGACGTCACAGGATGATACTCACCGCTAAACTACTCCTACGCCTTCTTGAAGAAGGCTCGAACTCCCTGGAGATAACCCCTGATTCTCCTCGATCGACAAGGCACTTGATTAGCCACTTTAACAAATTTTAATTAAACTCAAAAAATATAAAGCTAGGCAAGCTAGGAGAAAAGAGCACTCACTACAAAAAAGAAATCCCCGAGATACAATCAAGCAAACAGACTTTCGTGTATTTCCGCTCCGGGTGATTAGGACCGGACACCAAAATACAAGAAAGAAAAAAATATAGGACCTCCCGAAAGTAGTCTAGGATAATTACGGCCTAGGCCTACTAGTGAAGGTAACGAAACAATTATGCCGACCTCCTAACGACAGCCTTTTGCCGGCACAAGTACCCAAGATTCGTAAGGGCACCCCCCCGTAAATACCGCCGAAAGTGATACGACGTCCGCCTCAAGTACCACGGTATTCCCCCCCGCAATCACCTATGTGGAACCTAGGAGTGGCAACTATGGGCACCAATCCATGTCGAAGTCGGGCGGAATGGTCTTGAGGTTAGATTCAGCAAATCGAGAGGGGGGTATCTCCCTTCTCCGCCTTCACTTCCTCGCGCTTGACTCTCCGGGAGGAGAGCTTTCCCATCCACCTAATCGGAGTTGGATTTCGCTCAATTAATCAACTTCTATGTTTTGTTTGAGTCAGTTGGTGTCCCATGTTTTGACAGTTTGGAAAATCAAAAGACAAGGCAAAATCAGAACCAATCTTTAGAGTTCCAGGATCTAGTCCTCCCTCGTTCTCGCAGAGGGATCTCTCAAAAATTTGTTTGCAAAGGTTTATCTTGTTTGCTTTGATTATGGATTTTAGACTAGTTATTACGTGCAAATGTTTGTTTGGTTGGGTTGAGTTGATACGTAAGAATATGAAAGGTCTAGGAAAGATAGACGAGAAGAGGAAATATCTGGGTTCATTGGGCAATGGAGTCAAAATAAGATCATGACAAACTCTTCAAGGGATATGGGATATCAAAGGGCAAATCTAACTTGGCCACAAGATCTTTTGTTTTGGAATGAGATGAACATTAATGATTTGGAAAAAGAAATTTAATTCTCAACAAAGGGAACTTGAGAAACATAACTTAACAATAAAGAGATATTTGATAGACAGTGGCTAACCATAAATTCTACCAACATTCTTTAAGCAAATAATGATTTCAAGACAACTTCTAAAATGAAATCTAAGATTCTGGGAACACCCTATTTCCTCAAAGATCTTATTTTAAAGGATTTAGAAAACATAAAAGATTCACCGATAATTGCATTCATAGAAGAGGGAACACCTAAATAACATTTGTGTTTGCAACTATAAAGACCTTCAAAACAACTGCTTTAGCTAGGCAAAGGGTAAGATCAAAACCGACCTCTTTGGTTAACTTAAGACAATGGTACTTCAAAGGGAGACTTCAATAACGACTTTCAAGTGATGGCATGCATAGCAGGAGAACCATAACATGCCGAAACCAACTATTTGAGCTATCAAGGAAATAAACGAGCATGAAGACTAAAGAGAAGGTTTAAAGCCTCTAAAATACTTCAACAGAAGAAAACATAAAACAAATGAAGGGTGAACAGTCTAAGGTGCTTCCAGGAGTCATTTCTTAGCCTAAAACTTTCACTTTCATCGTAGTAAGAAATTATGGAACATAATGAAAACAAGGGAAAAAAACATTTAATAGTTCAGTAGCACTTCACCAACAGACTCAAGCTCATGGATCCAATGATAGAGCCTTCTCAGAACATGTACATGCAACGGCATCATCAAGACATCCAAGACTCCAAATTATTTTCAACTTCAACATACTTGTCTATTCATTTCGAGAGAGTTTCAATATTACAACTTGTGATCAAACAAGAACCAACAACCCCATGTTCTCATTTTCTATAGAAGTATTTATAGAAGAATGAGGAGGTGAGATCTGAAAAAATATCTCTTAAGGCAATTAATACAGCAGATGACTCCCTCGACCTTCTAAGGGGCTCGATGGAGATTTTTTGCGAGTGAATCACACTATTAATTGTTTTTCATTAAATATCAAAAGCTCTGTGGGAGCTTTATTTGACTTTGAGGCTCAGTACGCCGTGTGGAGTGACTCGCAGATATTTTTTGCATTTATTCTCTTGCGAAGTAACTCCTTGGTCGCTGCCCGGAGGTGAATATCTCGATTTTCTTCAATAAGTTCGGCCCCTCGTTTGAATGCTTTGAGGCAACAAAGTGGCTCCCATGGTAGCCGAGGAATCAATTTTTCCTCAAATGCAGCGGTGGAAGTCTTTTTCTCGCCTAACGGATCTTTTTTGATTTTCTATTAATTCTCGCTTTAGTTTGGGAGATTAGGCTTTTGATATTCAACCTTAGCCGTGATCCCCAAATTTGTCTTCAATATTCAATCTCCCGTGTGTCGTCTTCGTAAACCGATACTCTTTAACCGCTCTCCGAATGAAACAGATGTCTTGTTAATGTGTAGAGCCGCGTCGAGCTTTTTAAAGGTATCAATGCTCATAGAGCATCGACAACTAATGGAAATAGAGCCCGACGGAATGGTTCCTATTGATAGATCAAAGGCGTAGGAAACGTCTTTTCGGCCTCTCGCCTTTTCTTCATAACATAATGGAAAACCATTAAAATACCCGCAAAACACAAAAACAATTAATAAATCCCTCGCGGGAATTTGGCTTAAACCGCTTAGAAGGCGGGGAAGGAGCGTAGCCGTTGGATGAAGGCATCCAACTGTGGAGATCGGCGCAAAAAGGCAAAGGAGAGCGGGGAGAAGAAATAAGGCGGGGTGGCTTTGGACCGACCGATCCGGACACGTGGATGGTCCAGTATCTAATCGGAGGATCGCAACCGTAGGGGGGAGAAACAAAGGGCGCGATTGGAAAATTCTGATGCGATTGCGCGATCGGGGAGACTTGTGTGATTAAGCGATGACCGTTGGATTGGCGGGAAATGGACTGGACGGGATTAAATCGGAGCAGATCGCAATCGGGGAGCGTGGAAGAGGGGATGCGATTGAACTTGCGATGCGATGGAGCGATGACCGTTAGATCCGAGGGTCGATCAACGACGGGGGAGCGACCGGAGGAATCGCAATCGGAGGTGGCAGTAGGAGCATGCGATTGCGCAACCGGAGAAAGTTGCGATTGAGCGATGGCCTTTCGATCCGAGAGTCGATCAATCGGCGGAAATCGTTTCGAGAAGAACAAAGTGGAAAAACCCTTTAAAATATATGAAAACTTAATTTTTTAAATAACATAAAGTTTTTTATGGATCGGGGGCGGAAAATATTTATATAAAGCGGACGGGCGTCCGATCACGGGGCCTTCGGATATATGGAATGTAATATGCCCGGGCGTATTTAAAACAAAGGGGTCAATCACAATCGGGCCATCGGGCTTGGTTATTCCGATCAACCTATTTGAAACGTTGCGATGCGATTGGCACCCGGGGTCCTTAACACTTGGTCCCGGGGAAGTCATATGAAACAGGATGGGGAAACTTTTAACATACGAGACCCAATCGCATCTGAACTTTGATGTGGGTCTTTTTGATCTACCCATTTGATTTCTCCGATTGCGATTGCGCGATCGGTCTTTCAATCAACCCATTAAAATATTAAACACGTGACTTCAAGTTTTTAACTTAAAACTTCTGAAAGTGGGTTTTGGGCTTACAAAGGAAAAAAATTGATCGGAGACGGATTTTTTCAATGGTTTAGCGCCCGATTGCGGGCTCTATGGTTATATGAGGAAATAATATGATCGGGGGGTTTTATATGAAAGGCTAATCGCAATCGGAGCTTTGTAATGGTTCAAAGACATGCACCCTTGGATATTTGCGATGCGATCAGCCGCCGAAAAGCTTTGGCGTTTGGTTTTAACGTATGGGCATGTGGGGGGCAAGTGGTTTAGGACTTTAGCCTAAGGGGCTTAGGTCCATAGTAAATAAAATTTTTTTTTATGAAAATTTTCAAGGATTTAAATGGGTTTGGGGAGTTCGAAATAGTTAAAAAGTGAGTTTTTTAACTATGGAAAGGGGAATTTTTCATAAATGGAAAGAAGAGGACTTATGAAAACAAGGCAGCTTTTGATGGAGAAAAAGGGGGAGCAGTATGAAAGGTTTGAGAAGAGGGAAAAATATGGTCTTTCGAGTAGTCTTTCATTTGGAATCAGCAGAATTTTCTCGAGTATAAAAATGGGACAACAAATGAGGATTTGGGACAGAGGCATGAGGCCTTAAAGAGGCTTCAAGAGCCAACAATTTTTAGTGATAAAATTTGTTCCTTGGAGGCTCAAAAAGATCTTAGCCACCTTTTGGTATAACAAAATATTATAGGTGGCTAACATGAGCGGCCTTGGAGAGTTAACTCTCCACTCACCTAATCCAAGGCCTTACAACCTAGCTAGTTGGTGTATGACACTTAAAAAACTTGCTAGTTGCTTTTAAATTATATCGCTTATTTTAATTGGCCGTTATGTTAAGTCAAAGGGATACAGAAATGAAACTTGTGGTGTTTTGACGCAGAAAAAGAAATTAATAAAAACCAAACTACATGCAAATGAAGTTATTGTCTTTCGATGAAAAGCAACTTCTACACAGGTTCTACGAGATTAAAAAAAAATTATTTTTCTTTTCAGATAACAAACTCCACACTCACAAAAACTATGAAAATGACTAAATGCTTAAGTGCACCTGATGCAAATCACTAAGAGCATGCAAATTCTAAGATGCAAAATCTACTAAAGCAGAGCGAAATTTCCCAAAGATCCTTCAGTTTTATCTCTTTTTGGTTTTCCAGAAAGCTAGTTCCCTAAATCAAAAACTCTTAATATAAAGACACCAAAAAACGCTTGAAACAAGAGGAAGAAACCAATGACAATTCCTTTCCAAAATCAAGTTGAAAACCAAAAGAAAGAAAACTCCACAAAGCTTCAACAGATATAACAAAATGAAAAAAAAAATGCGAAAAAAAAGCAAAGGACAAAACAAAATTTTTTTGAGCTTTTGAGTTTTATAAAAAGGAAGAGCTCGAGAAGACCAAGAAGACTACCAAATTCCAAGCCAAACAACTCTGAATTTCAAGCAAAAACTTCAAAAATGCTCCAAACCTTATAGGGCTAGCTAGTAGCAAGATCTATATGAGCAAAAGAAGACAAGAAACTCAAACACTCAGCCTAGAAGAATAGTACAACCTTGTAGCAAACAAAAACTTCAAAGAACCTAGAAAGACTCTTCAAAAATTGCAACAAGAGCTAGTCGACTGAACTCAAGAAAACCAACCAAGAAATGGGCAAAAATCGAAATGCAAAGCAAGACACAAAGGTAGGAAAGAGTAAATGAGAAAAAGCTCTCTGTTCTGATAAAGCAGAACAACCAAGAATCCCCAGGAAGAGATCTTGGTACTCAAACCAGAAATGCCAGCACAAGAAACAAGATTTGCCAAAAAGCTAGTTTTCAACCAAACCAGAGAGAGAAAAGACCAAGGACCACTTTCTACACAATCCAGAGGATACAAAGACACTGCAGGAACAGGTCTCCACAGGCAGACAGGACTAAAAAGCCAAAAAACCTAAAATTTCAAAATTGACCTAGGTATACGCGACTTGACAGTTTGGAAACAAGCGTGCATACGCGACTGTGCTAAGGAAACCCGCGTATACGCGACTCCCTTTAACAAAAAATGCGTGTATATGAAACTGTGTGCAGACAAACCCGCGTATATAAAGGTAAATAATGAAAAACAAAAAATATCAAGCCTGGATAAGAAACCAGGACTTCAGTCTGACTGAGAAAGAGTTAACTGGACTGGAAATAAAAGTTAAAACTGTTGGAAACCTATCAAACAGCTGAAACCACCCAACAGGGGAATCACAAGAATGTGGTCCCCAGTGGAGTCGCCAGTTCTGTTTCGGGGAAAATCACCCTAGAGGTTTGTTGGGTCTAAACCTCCACAGAGCAGGGCATGCTATTCAGAAGGACTCACACACAACCATACTTGAATGCAAAAAACTAGTTAACAACGATAGCAGAACGCACCCGAAGTCCTACGTTCGATGTAGATCCCGCGGGGTCCAAACCCCCAGCAACCCTTCTTCCTCCTTCAACCTGGAAAACAAGAAAGAACGTGCATGGAAACCTAGTTGTACAGCATATACTTCTTCTAAACGTTAGTGTAATCCATGTGAAACATTATATAAACCATAATAAATGCTTAAATGATAATCTTTTCACATATACAAATAGATATCAACACGTGGGTTCAGGAACAAGATGGTTCTTCATTATTACGAACAGCATGTACAGTAGTAAGAGTGGCGAGATCACCTGAATCCTTCCACGATCTTCGAGCAGACCGTCGTGTGGATTCGTCCCGCCCTTGCCTCGCTAAGATTCTTCCAAGACTTGTGCACTCGAGATGGCATATAAATGGATGAACATCTCCAGGAAACAAGGGTTTCCTGATATAAATCTGGGAAAGTGCAGGAGGCATGGGCATTCAGACTTGAACTGGTATTCCAACAGAGTATAATGTCTATAAAATTTCTCTCTCCCTTAGGCCATACACATGAGGGGCTTTTATACTCCCTCAAAGTAGTTTCAATCAGTTGGAAACAGTTGGCCACGTGCTGGGGTGGTTGAACTACCAGAGTAACCATCAACCCAGCCTGAAAATAGGGATTTTTTATATATTTTTTAATGATTTTAATTGCATACGCGGAAAAGTACATATGGACTTGCGTATACACGCGGAAAAGTCTGGGCATATCCGCGTATGGGGATTTTAACACTGTTTTTTAGTGAATTTTTTTCAAGTCTGTAGGAATGGGTGCCCAAAACCATAAAAGCAATCATGAATCATATGAAGGTGAAAAATGATGCTATAACACCTTCCCCCTTCATCAAAACCCCTTTGATAAGGATTAAGACCCTTTCTTTTCCTTATCGAAACCCTCAAAACCTTTGGAAATAATCATGTTTTTTATGTATTGTAGACTTAAGCCCCCTTGGGCTAAGTCTTTAACCCATCCCTTCCATACGCACTAGTGCTAGAACCATGCGCTGGCCCTCCAAACGCTATCGCATCACCCCGTTGCCGATTAGCCCTCCTTTCTATCTCCCTCGGTCATATTATCTTCCATGCGCCCAAAGGCCCCGCAGATGGGTGCCAAACCATATCGAAAAATTAATATTTCGCCCCCCCCCCGCACTATAAACCTTTGTTTATATAAAAATTGTCGTTTTTATTATGTCCTAAGGTTTTCTGCCGGTGCAAAGTTCAAGTCACTCTCCATCGTTGATCGGATCCGAAGATCGACGACGTGCAGTCCATCGCCCCGGTGGTCCCCACCAACCACTTGTCGTTGCAAAACCATGCGATATCCATCGCACCACTTTAAGAGCGGGGCAGTTTTTCTCATTTTGCAGTGATTCCATACATCGGTTGACACGTGGCCTGAGCACTGTTCACAAAACCGCCACTCATCATGCATTAAAGTTCGTACGTGGACCCGGCTCGATATTAGCGTCCACTGTCCAATCTGGGGCCGCTCATCGGACAGTGATCGCTCTCCAAAGAAGCCCGACAATTAACCAGGATATGACACAGTCATTAAGACATCTCCGCCGTCGATCTATTTTATAGATTGATGGCCCATAATTCATCACCCCGATTCCTCGTCCAGTTAGCATTTCTGGACCCGGGGGTTTTATTCGTCTTAATTTTATTAAAGATTTAAAATCTGGGTATGTTTCTAAGGTTTATCAGCGCTTGTTCTCCGTCGTTGATCGCGTGGGCCGATCTCATCCGACGGCCCACGTTTGTCCCAAACCCCTAACATGATTTTCGACCATTTTCCACCGAAACAAAGGTTTAAACCTTTGTTTTCATTTTTATTTTTATTTCTCTGAAAATGACGTGACTCCTTCACGTTGTTCAGTCACCCTTGATCTTGACCGTCGATCTCTGCGTGATCGACGGTTTTGTTTTAATTTTCTCCTCTGACCTCTTCTAATCAATCTCGACCATTGGATGATGCCATCCAACGACCACGCTCTCTCCATGTGTGCCTCAAAAGCAATTAACCTATACATGCAGGATTTCATCATATTTATTCGTATTTTGCAGGGTTAAATGTTTTTTCGCCATGCTGAAGAAAATTCACAGGTTGAGGGTGACGATCCTCTCGCCTCTGATCCATCAAAGAGAATCATTTGCAGGTTTTGAATTCATATTTCATCGGTGATTCATCAGGCATTGATGCCATATCACCCTTGCGCAAAATTTCACACACCTCGTAAAAACACAATGAATCAAAGCACAACAGAGTGGGTATCGTTGTCAAGAAAAATATACCTAATTAAGATTGAAAACATATTTTGTGGGGAATGACATCTAATATGGTTTATCAAAAGCCTAATCCCCAATTAAAACACAGCTTGAAGAAAATATTAAGTGTTTTATCAACGGAAAGCCTCCACCGCAACATTTGAGGCAATCAATTCCTCCCCTAAACGCCTACCACAAAGCACCCGTGCCTCAAAAGCATTCATACGAGGTTGAAGTTATTGATCAAGACCGCATATCCGCCCCACAACGTCGTAAAGTGGGTTATGAAACGTACTTAATGACAAAACATCAAACAGTAGTTACTTTGACATTACACGTAGCACCAAAGGTCAAAAAGAGCTCCCATCGAGCTTAAATCTTTATGTAAACCATTTAATACAAACGAAGACACCTATGTAATTTTCTTCATCGAGCCCCCCAAAGGCCGAGAAGCCATTAAGTTTGTATTAATTGTAATCGGGAGATCTTTTATCGCTCACCTCCCCATTCCTCTATATATACTTACGAAGATGAGAGAGGGGTTGGTTGATGTAGTTGCCGATCATTGTAATGTAATTGAGCTTGAGAATTTTACTTGTAAATAGTGTTCACTGGCCCCTTGGAGCTCTGCTTGCATAGATAAGTTAGCTGAGCGAGTAGATGATTGCTAAACTAAAGCATTGAACTTGGACTTAAAGTCGTAACTAGTTTGGAGCATCAATACAGCCGATTTTATGGATCCCGGTCTATGTTGACGGTGATGTTTCCTTTTCCTTCCTTTATTGTAATTTGTTTTTTTGTTTATGTTTTCATTGTGTTTCATTTTCTCTTATAAATAACAACATGCATGGAGTTAGGACTTACCGTATATCAAGACTTTCTCCTGACTACTAATCTTTATCTGAATGTTTTCTTCCAATCTGTGTTATTTAGGAATGATTTAATTCAGTTTAAGCATAGGAATGCTGGCGTTACCTCGTCATATTTCCTTAGCTTAATGTTATTTCTAAATGTTATTTTTAGTATATGTTAAGTAAATATGAACTGAGGAAGATGTGGTGAGCCCTGGTCCTAGTTTTATCCTAAAGACTGTCTGAAAGTTTCCCTTGGAATGTGTTGAAAGCTGGCCATTTTAGAAGTACTTACCAGATCTTAGGCCATTCTTTGCTATCCTTGTGATTGTCTTGAAAGTGACCAAGTAAAGTAGAGCTAGGAGAGGATTTGTGGTGAGCCCAGCCTGCTAGTTTCTACTCCAACAGTTGCCTTCAATTTTCCCTTTTTTTTTATATGTTTTTCTATTGAAAGTGTATCAAAGGCTGGCTAGTTTAAAATTACTTACCAGATCCTAGTTTACTTTCATGTTTTTCTTAAGTGTATGTCAAAGATGGCTAGTTTAAAAGTACTTAATAGATCTGAGGCTGCCCTTTATTTCTTCATCTGTTTATTTCCCCTTCTTGTTGTATCATTTCATTCCATAAATCAAACCTTAAAGAGATCCTTAGACATAGATGACTTGCCCCATGGACCACTCTTGTCTCTTGCTGTCTCAATTAAATCATATTATGACTCCATAGCCCAATGGAATAAAAACTAAAGTTATCTATCTTCCTGGCCAAAGCTTATTCTATTCGCTTGCAACTTCACACCTTTGAAACTCTTTTCATTTAAAACTCTCCACCTCAGGCAGTAATCATGCTCAACCATCCAAAAAACAAAACAAACCCTTGGACTTCATAATTAGCCTAATATCATTAAACAAAACTTCAAAGACAAATCTATATTTGCACTTATTGGAGAGATCCATCTCTGGATTGAGGAGGGCTAGATCCTAGAATCCCAAAGTGGTTGAAACGATGTTTCTCCCTGCGATCGGACTTTGCCAATCATGCTGATTACAGGGAGCTAACATTTCTAGTGACTCCGCTGGGGATTCGAACCCAGAATCATTTTCATTTGAAGGTAACCATAGGATATTAGAGATTTATTTCAAAGAAAATTTGCTATATCAACCAGCTGAGCCACCAGGAACTAACATTTCTGGAGACTCCGCTGGGGACTTCCCTTAAAAGCTTCATAAACATTGTCAGTAACAAGAAGCCTTTTAAAGCACTACCAAGAAATGGTAATCATGATGAAACTTGTTTGAATCAGTGACAAAATAGGAAAACCCTAGGATTCTAATAGGAATTTATCTAACCTTGAAAGATCAGTTGGCTTAGCCATAATGTTAGACTGTCTTTGTCTCATAACCATAGCTTAGTTTTGAAACAAAGTCAGGACATTCTTAGAAACCACAAAACTGAAAGATAACTCAGAAAACACCAAAAATATTTCATATTGGAAATCAAATAAACATGTTGGTGGACCATAAAACCTTTTGCCTTCTTAGGAGCTAAAAACTTCCACTTGGCGACTCCACATTCCTGAACAGACCTTAAGACTCCACTGGGAAGAACCCTTATCATTGTAACATCATTCAAACTCAGTTAGAGGACTGTAGGATTAAAATTTGTGTAAACAGATTAGTTAACCTCTCAAATATTGTCATACCTGGTTGAACTTTTCTTGTTTATTTAGGTCTAAAAAGCACAACATAGTGGCTCCTAGAAAGATTCACACTAGAGCCTATCCTGACCCAGATCCACCTGAGATAGTTGATAACCCAGAAAATATTCTTAGGAACTCTCGTAGGATTAAATTATCAACTTTTGTCAGATCACCTTTGAGAGCTAAGTCCATTCCTGAAAATATTTCAGCTCTGCAACAATCACAAGTTGACTTAGTAAATCCCTTTAGAACTAGGTCTCTTGGTGATTTAGATCAGTTAGATTCTGAGTCTTCACTTTCATCTCCTGAAACAAGTGAACGTCCTGGTAGTAGAGAAACAACACCTCTTTATTTACATTTCCTTCACAACCTAGGTGTCTCTCATCCAATATCAGCTCAACAATCTACTCCTGGTCCATCCACTTCTGCTCACCCTACATCCACTGTTCAAACCACTTCACTTCAGCCCAATTTCCCTCATGTTAATCCACCTCTTGTAAATCCACCTCCACCACATATCATGGAAACATGGTATGCTCCCTTAGTCCTTCCTGTACCATTAGTCAATCTTCCACAAGAATATCAGTCCAAAATTCCGTTATATGATTCTAGTAATACTACAACTGCATCACAACATGTGGATAAGATGAATGACTACCTTGACATAAATGAAATTGATGATGATTTTGTCAAGCTTAGATTGATTGCTCAAATTCTAGGGGGAGAAGTAAGAAAGTGGTTTAAGGGCTTAACCCCCCATAGTATCAATGATCTCCAAACCTTTCATTAGTCATTCTTAAACAAATGGGAAGTAAAGAAGAATCCTCTCCAAGTCCTTTCTGATTACAAGAACCTCCATAGAAACACTAGGGAAAGTGTACAAGCTTATTGTACCAGATTTAGTAGTGTATATAATGCACTTTCCCCATATCTAAGACCTCCACAAGGCTCAAATTTAAACAAGTTTCATGAAGGGTTTGACCCTGAGATGGCCTATCAGCTGAGGGTAAGAAATCCTGCAACTCTTGAAGAGATGCAAAAAGGTGCTCTTTCTGTGGAAGTCAACTTGATGGAGAAGAGAGCAAGAATGAAAAATGAAAAGAGAGTATCTTTTAGAGAGGAATCCACACCCTCTACTTCCAACTCAAATATGGAAAGAATGATGGAGGAGATGATGAAGAAAATGAGCATCCTTGAGAGAGCACAAGCTAGGCAAAACCAAACTGCTCCTCAAAACATAAACCAGAACCAGAATCAGAATTTTAGAAGGAACCAACCTCCAAACAGACCTAGAGAAGATGATCAACAGATCACTCCTCCCTTTCATCAAAACTATATAAGTGAGGTTGAGGAAACAGATGAGATAAGAGAGGAAGATGATATCAACATGTTGGGTGTAGATGATGATGACTTTGAGGCTCATTATGATAGAAAACAAGGTCTTTATACACCTTATGATGACAAAAGAGATGACGATGAAAGTTATCATCAAGACATGGAAAATTTCATCATAGAGTCTCAAAGAGAATATGACCTTAGAAGAAAAACCAGTCAACAAGCTCCCAACACCAAAACCTCTGACAAATCTTCACAAAACAGCACTGCAACTAAGCCTAAAATTGTCAAACCAAGGGAGAAAACAGTTGCTGTAAATTATGATAAAGGTAAAGAGAAAGGCACTCAAAACAATGAAAAATAGAGTGCAGACCTTAGCAGTACTAACACTTCAGCTACTACTCCTGTCAAAACGATTTTGTCAAATGTAAATAGAAAAAATCAGCAAGCTGATGTTGCTGATAGACTAGCAACTAATAAGGCTAAGACCAGCACTTTATTGAGATAAATTCCTTTCAGCCTGGAGCAGGAAATTTCAAAGATCAAAATCTCTGTTCCCTTGACCAAGTTAGCTTCCCAGCATGTATATAGGACCCAAATTTTGAAGGCTATAAACATTGAAGAGAATGAGGACACAATCAATCTTAATGATGACCAACCAAAGCTTATTTTTGGTCCAAAGATTGAAGTTATGTATCAGGAGGGACCTATTCCTCCATTTTATGTAAGTTTAAACATTCATGACAAGATCTGGCACAACGCTGTGCACGACTCAGAAGCTTCTCATAATTTAATGCCTAAAGCTGTAATGGAGAGCCTAGTTCTAGAAATCACTAGACCTTACAAAGATCTTTACTCCTTTGACTCAAGCAGAGTAAAATTTTTAGGGTTAATCAAGGACCTCTGTGTTAACTTAGCCCAAATTCCAACCAAATTTTTAGTCATGGATATTGTTGTGGTTGATGTGCCCCCAAAATATGGAATGCTATTATCAAGATCTTGGGGGGCTAAGTTACAAGGGACTATGCAGATGGACATGACCTATGAGAATATCTCTATTTTCAATCAGAATAGAAGACTTTACAGGGAATCCCATATGAAATACACAATTACAAGTCAAGACCGACCACAAAACTCTCCTTTGTATTCTGTAAATACATGCCTTGATTCTTTCATTATGTTTAATGATGAAAAAATTAGTGAACAAGTCACTTTAACAGGATTAATGGATGATAGGGAGGAAGAGGAACACAACGCAGAAGTGTCAAAACAGTTTGTTGCATTTGAAGACAGCAGCAAACCAAACATAGGTCTTGAGCTACAAGTCAAGTGTCCATTGCTTTTAAACATTCACAATCAAGAAAAAAACCCTCAAATAAACGAAAATCTTAGGGAATCAAAACAAATACAACTAAGTGCTTAGATTCCACAACAACCCTTGAGGACGTTAGTTGAAGAGGACAGTAACTAGGATGAAACTGAAAATAGTCCTCCATGGAGTATGTATTTTGATGGGTCTTGCACTAAGACCAACGCTGGTGCAGGTGTCTGGATTTCCAACACTGAAAACAACCACACAGAAAGCATTTCCTGCAAATTAAACTTTCAGTGTTCCAATAACATAGAAAAATATGAATCCCTTCTCTTAGGCTTACATCTATTGAAAAAGTTAGGAGCCACAAGAATCAATGTGTATGGGGATTCAGAGTCAGTCATTAGGAAAGTCAATGGGGAGTATAATGCAAATCATCCCAGACTTAGAGCCTATCGAAATGATGTCATGGACCTTTTGAAAACATTCGAGGAGTCCAAACTATTTTTTGTTCCAAGAAAAAGAAATATTGCGGCCCACAATTTAGCCTTTGCTGCTAGAACATGCTTAACGCCATATGAAACCAAATACTGCACTACTCAGATAAAATTTAGACCACCCGTGCCTGATAATAAGAAGTATTGGCAGGTGTTTGACGAAGACAAACAAATAGAAGACTTCATGCAATTCATAAATGAATTCGAACTACACAGTTTGGACTCAGATTATGATACAGATTGCAGTGAAGAAATTTTTCTTGGTGAAGAAGAACCGTCTCCTGAGCTTGTCAATTTTAATCTTCTGACAGACAAACTTAAAAACAAAACAAAAATGATTGCAGAGTTAGAAACAGAGGAGTTAGAAACTCTGCACTCTAAAGATGAAAGTTTTCCAAGTGGTCTGGCGCCTTTAGAAGAGTTGTTTGATTTTCACGATGTGGAAAAGAAGCCAAAACTAGAACTTGTAGGGACTGAAGTGGAAGAGTGAAATATAGGCAGTAAACTTAAACCGAAAATGATTAAACTATCTAAAACTTTGCCAGCTCACATTAAACTCAAATACATAGAGCTGTTTAAAGATTTTTCTGATGTTTTTGCGTGGAGTTACGAAGATCTTAAATCCTACAACACTGAAATAATACAGCAAAAAAATCCCCTCAAAGAAAAACAAATGCCATTCAAACAGAAACTGCACAGAATAAACCCTTTTCAATTGCCTTTGGTTCAGAAGGCGATCATGAAAATGTATGAAGCTGGTATTATTTTCCCTATTAGATACTCTGAGTGGGTGTCTAATATGGTGTCTGTTAGGAAGAAAACTGGAGAGATCAGGCTTTTTATAAACTTTAGAGACTTGAACAAAGCTTCATTGAAAGACAACTACCCTTTACCTAAGATGGATCATATTTTACAAAGGGTGGTAGGGTCTAGAAGAATTTCTTTCCTGGATGGCTATTCAGGGTACAATCAGATCTTAGTTCACCTTGCTGATCAATTAAAGACAGCCTTTACTACACCATGGGGCACTTTAATGTATGTGAAAATTCCCTTTGGTCTAATGAATGCTAGAGCAACTTTTCAAAGAGCCATGGACATAGCATTCTCAGAAGAATTGGGCTACTTCATCATTATATACCTTGATGATGTCACTGTGTTTTCAAAAACAGATGAAGTGCACTTAGAACATTTAAGAAGAGTTTTTGAGAAATGCAGAAAGTTTGGAGTATCTTTAAACCCTAAGAAAACACTGTTTGGGCTCCAAGAAGGTAAAATTCTTGGGCACATTATTTTAGAAGAGGGTATTAATATAGATCCAAAGAGGATTGAGGCCATATTGAAAATCTCTCATCCTCGAAACATCAAGGAATTGCAATATTTCATTGGAAAGATTAACTTTTTGAGAAGGTTCATCCCCAACCTGGCTGAGCTCCTAAGGAATATCACAAACATGTTAAAGAAGGAGAAAGGGGTGAAATGGACCTTGGAAGCAAAGAATTCCTTTGATCTGGTGAAACAAGCATTAACCAAAACACCGGTTCTAATAAGTCCTGATTTTTCAAAATATTTTTATATTTTTTCGTTTGGATCAGAACATACCATAGTTGTTGTCCTTTTACAAAAAAATCCACAAGGACAAGAGGAGCCTATTGCATTCTTTAGTAAGGCATTGAGGGATGCTCCTTTGAAGTATAACATTATGGAGAAGCAAGATTTTTCTTTGGTTAAAGCATTGAAAGACTTCAGGGTATACATCCTTCACTCACACATCATTGCCTTTGTCCCAAATTCAGTAGTTAAAGACATTCTAACACATGACCCAGATGGTAAGAGAGGTAAGTGGATTGCTGTTATTCTTGAATATGATTTAGAGATAAAACCCACTAAACTCATCAAAGGTCAAGGTCTAGCTAGATTAATGGTTGAATCCAATTTTGAAGTTCTTGATATTAATATGATTAATGCTTTAGATGACCAAGAAGAATTCTCAATTCCCTTTGTTGAAGACCATTTCATGAATTCCTCTTGGTATGCTGATATTGTTTATATTTTTCTTAATTTGAATACACCTCCTGGTTTGATAAAAACAAATGCAAGGTTCCTAAAGTTAAAAGCTGGAAACTATTGAATTATAGATAGATGTATTTATTGGAAAAATGCAAGTGGTGTATTGATTAAATGTTTGCCTGAGTTTGATGCAGAGAAGGTTAAGCACCAGTTCCATGAAGGAGAGTGTGGAGGTCATTTGTACTGGAAGACAACAACCAACAAATTTTTGAGGGTTGTTTTCTATTGGCCTACTCTTTTCCATGATGTGCACAAGATGATCATAGCCTGTCATAAATGTTAACTTTTTGAAGGAAAAATAAAACTGCTACCCCTACCTCTGCATCCAATCACTGTTGAAGCTCCTTTTCAATAGTGGGACTTGACTTCATAGGAGAAATCCATCCACCATATTCTGCCCAGCATAGATGGATTCTCATTGCCACAGACTATTTCACTAAGTGGGTAGAAGCCATACCTTGTAGGCAGTCCAATGATTCAATTATTATAAAATTCATGGAGACTAACATTCTCTCTAGATTTGGCTGTCCTACCAAGATTATCACTGATAATGCAGCAGCATTTGGATCAAAGAGGATGGTTGACTTCTGTCATAGATATCAGATAACATTGGGGCATTCCACAGCCTATTACCCTTAGGGCAATGGACTGGCAGAATCCTCAAAAAAAAATTTAGTGAACATAATCAAGAAACTGTTGGAGGGCAACAAAAAGTCTTGGCACACAAAGCTGGTCCATGCACTTTGGGCTGACAGATTGACTTTGAAGAAATCTATTGGTATGTCACCTTTCTAGCTTGTGTATGGTACTGATGAAATTTCTCCAAATAACCTTGGTGTACCAGTGATGAAGTTGATTCAAGAGTTGCAAGCTGAAGAAAATGACATAATCAGAAGAATTAATCAGACAATTCATCTTCAGCAAACCAGAGAGGAGGTGTATAATAGAGCATTACAAAAGCAGGACAACATTAAAAGGCTTTTTGACAAAAGAACAGAGGCCAACAATTTCAAAGTTGGGGACCAAGTTTTAAAATGGGACTGAAGGAGGGAAGACAAGGGCAAGCATGGAAAATTTGAAAACTTATGGCTTGGCCCTTACTCTATTCATTCAACTGCTGGTAACAATGCTTATTTTTTACAGGAGTTGAATGGAGCAGAATTGTTTGGGGGTCTTGTCAATGGCAGGATGCTTAAGCATTACTTCTCTTGATCCACATTATGTTTTAAAAATCCTTTTTATCTTTTTTTCTCATTATAAATATCTCATCCACCATTGCATTCCAAGTTATAAAAAATCAAAAATACTAAAACAGTGAAAGAAAGAAAAGAGGGCAGACTGTGAAAACAAGAAAGGTATAGCCCCATACCAAAAAAGAGAAACAAATATGAAAGTGTGCAAGCTCAAATTCCACTCTTGAAGAACACACTTCTAGTTAGTCAAATAGTGTAATCTTGACTAATTAGCTTTAAATTTTCTGCTGATAGGATAGTGAATTCGATTTGCCAAACTGTTTAATCTTGGCTTGTTAGTAGATAATTTAGGATAGAAATTAAAGGTTTAAACATGCTCAAAATCTGAACCTAAGGTTTCAAAGATAAAATGACTCAAATCTGTTTTAAATTCTGAGTCAAAAAATGTAAAAATCTGGTTCTAATCAGCTCAAAATCTGAACCAGTTAGCAAAGGAAAGAAAACTCAAGTAAGAGTCAAAACAGAGCTGTAGAAAAGAGGAAGAAAATGTTTTCAAATTTCAGATCTCAAGCCTTCCATTTTGTTTTAAATTTTGTACAAAATAATGTCTATGTGCAGTTTGTTCTTATGTCATAGACCAGCATCAAGTTAGACTGTTCAATCCTGACTTGAATGCTTTTAAATTTCTGTTGTAGAATTTAGAGAATAAAGTCTGTTGGACAGTTCAATCCCAACAGACAGTAGATTAGGTAGAGAATCACATGGGCTCAATTGTTTAATCTGAGTCCATGGAGAAATAAGGAGTAGAAATAGATTAGATTTCCTACTTTCAAAAGAATAAAATGTTGTGAAAAGAGTTTTCCAATCCAAGTGTACTCTAATGAAGAAAAAACGCTAGATCAGTAGGATTGGGTAGGTAGAAAGCTTGTACTAATGAAGATCCATTGTTTTTGTGACTACTAATATGTTTTCAGAACAAAGAAGATCATCCACAGAAAGAAAGCCAGCCCAATGGATGAGGCAACTGATCAGCCTCCTAGAGAATCCAAGTTTGAAGTTCTTGATGCCTTCAAGAAGGCACCATCCCCAAGTGGAGCCACTGTTAGCCACCTATAAAATTTGTTATAGAAAAAGGTGGCTAAAACTTTTGGAGCCTTCAAGGAACAAATTTTATTTGCTAAAAGGTGGTGGCTCTTGAAGACTCTTGAAGGCCTCATGCCTCTATCCCAATCTTCACTACTGTGCCTATTCTACATTCAGAAATCCTGTTGATTCCCAAGGAAGAATACTGCTGCAAGCACCATTTTCCTTTTCCGCTTCTTCCAAAACTAACCTCATCTTTGCCTTTCCTTCTCCCATGAAATCCTTCATTTTCATGTCTTTCCCCTTCCCCCTTCCTCAAAACCCATTTGATAAGGATTAAGACCCTTTCTTTTCCTTATCAAAACCCTCAAAACCTTTGAAAATCATTAAAAATCCATGAAAATCATGTTTTTTATGTATTTTAGACTTAAGCCCCCTTGGGCTAAGTCTTTAACCCGTCCCTTCCATATGCCCTGGTGCTAGAACTAGGCGCTGGCCCTCCAAACACTATCACATCACCCCATTGCCGATTAGCCCTCCTTTCTATCTCCCTCGGTCATATTATCTCCCATGCGCCCAAAGGCCCCGCAGACGGGTGCCAAACTATATCAAAAAATTAATATTCCCCCCCCCCGCGCACTATAAACCTTTGTTTATATAAAAATTTTCGTTTTTATTATGTCCTAAGGTTTTCTTCCTTTACAAAGTTCAAGTCACTCTCCACCGTCGATTGGATCCGAAGATCAAAGATGCACAGTCCATCGCCCCGGTGGTCCCCGCCAACCACTCGTCGTTGCAAAACCACGCGGTATCCATGCACCGCTTTTAAGAGAGGGGAGGTTTTTTTCATTTTGTTGTGATTCCATACATCAGTTGATGCGTGGCTTGAGCACTGTTCACAAAACCGCCGCTCATCGTGTGTTAAAGTTCAGATGTGGACCCGGCGCGATATTGGCATCCACCATCCGATCTGGGGCCGCTCATCGAACGGTGATCGCTCTCCGTAGAAGCCTGACAGTTAACCAGGATACAGCGCAATTATTAAGCCATCTCCACCATTGATCTAATTTACAGATTGACGACGCATAATTCATCACTCTGATTCCTCGTCCAGTCAGCATTTCTGGACCCGGGGGTTTTGTTCGTCTTAATTTTATTAAAGATTTAAAATCTGGGTATGTTTCTAAGGTTTATCAGCACCTGTTCTCCGCCGTTGATCGCGTGGGCCGATCTCATCCGATGGCCCACATTTGTCTCGAACCCCCAACATGATTTTCGACCATTTTCCACTGAAACAAAGGTTTAAACCTTTGCTTTCATTTTTATTTTTATTTCTTTGAAAATGACGTGACTCCTTCACGTTATTCAATCACCCTTGATCTCGACCGTCGATCTCCGCGTGATCGACGATTCTGTTTTAATTTCCTCCTCTGACCTCTTCTGATCAATCTCGACCATTGGATGATGCCATCCAATGTCCACGCTCTCTCCATGTGTCCCTCCAAAGTAGTTAACCTATACATGCAGGATTTAATAATATTTATTCGCATTTTGCAGGGTTAAATGTTTTTCCGCCATGCTGAAGAAAATTCACAGGCTGAGGGTGACGATCCTCCAGCCTCTGATCCATCAAAGAGAATAATTTGAAGGTTTCGAATTCACGTTTCATCGGTGATTCATCAGGCATTGATGCCATATCACCCCTACGCAGCCCTGCACACCAGCAAAACACAATGAATCAAAGCACAGTCAGAGAGTATCAGTGCCGAAGAAAAATATACCAGAACAGAATATTGAAGATGGATTTTGTGGGGATTACATCTAATATGGTTTATCAAAAGCCTAATCCCCAATTAAAACACAGTTTGAAGAAAATCTTAAGTTTTTAATCAACGGGAAAGCCCCCACCGCCACATTTGAGGCAAATAAATTCCTCCCAGTTACCACAAAGCCACC
Organism: Pinus albicaulis; assembly: GCA_034641835.2. Classification (NCBI taxonomy): domain Eukaryota; kingdom Viridiplantae; phylum Streptophyta; class Pinopsida; order Pinales; family Pinaceae; genus Pinus; species Pinus albicaulis. Next base: position 436,379,576 of record CM076572.1, on the reverse strand, counting down.
TGTGCCTTAAAAACATTCATATCAGAGGCCGAATTTATTGATCAAGACTAGATATATGCCCCACAATGCAGCCAAAAAGTAAGTTCTGCAAACAAACTTAATGACAAAACATCAGCAGAGTTACTTTGACATTACACAGAGCCTCAAAGGTCAAAAAGAGCTCCGATCGAGCTTAAATCTTTATGTAAACCATTTAATACAGAAGACACCTATGTAAGTTTCTTCATCGAGCCCCCCAAAGGCTGAGAAGCCATTAAGTTTGTATTAATTTTAATTGGAGATCTTTTATCAGATCTCACCTCCTCATTCCTCTATATATACTTCTACAGAAGATGAGAGAGGGGTTGGTTGATGTAGTTGCTGATCATTGTAATGTAATTGAGCTTGAGAATTTTACTTGTAAATAGTGTTCATTGGCCCTTGAAGCTCTACTTGTGATAGATAAGTTAGGTTGAGATGAATAGATGATTGCTAAAATAAAGCATTGGACTTAAAGCTGTAACTGGTTTGGAGCATCAATACAAGCTGATTTATGGGATCCTGGTCTATGTTGACGGTGATGTTTCTCTTATTGTAATTTGTTATTTTGTTTCTGTTTTCACTGTGTTTAATTTTCTCTTATAAAGAACAGCATGCATGGATTTAGGACCTACTGTATATCAGTACCCTTCTCTGACTGAAAATATTTATCTGAATGTTTTCTTCCAATCTGTGTTATTTAGGAATGATTTAATTCAGTTTAAGCATAGGAATGTTGGCATTCCCTCGTCTTATTGCCTTAGCTAAATGTTATTCTTAAATGTTATTTTTAGTATATGCTAAGTAAAGATGAACTGAGGAAGATATGGTGATCTCTGGTCCTAGTTTTATCCTAAAGACTGTCTGAAAGTTTCCCTTGGAATGTGTTGAAAGCTGGCTAGTTTAGAAGTACTTACCAGATCTTAGGCCATTCTGTGTTATCCTTGTGATTGTCTTGAAAGTGACCAAGTAAAGCAAAGCTAGGAGAGGATTTGTGGTGAGCCCGGCCCGCTAGTTTCTACTCCAACAGTTTCCTTCAAGTTTCCCTTTGTTTTTATATTTTTTTCTATTGAAAGTGTATCAAAGGCTGGCTAGTTTAAAAGTACTTACCAGATCCTAGTTTACTTTCATGTTTTTGTTAAGTGTATGTCAAAGCTGGCTAGTTTAAAATTACTTACTAGATCTTAGGCTGCCCTTTTTTTCTTCATATATTTATTTCTCCTTCTTGTTGTATCATTTCATTCCATAAATCAAACCTTAAATAGATACTTAGACATAGATGACTTTCCCCATGGACCACTCTTGTCTCTTGTTGTTTCAATTAAACCCTATTACGACTCCATAGCCCAATGGACTAAAACCTACAGTTATCTATATTCCTGGCCAAAGCTTATTCTATTCTCTTGCAACTTCACACCTTTGAAACTCTTTGCATTTAAAACTCTCCACCTCAGACAGTAATCATGCTCAACCATCCAAAAAACAAAACAAACCCTTGGCCTTCATAACTAGCCTAAAATCATTACCCAAAACTTCAAAGACAAATCCATCTTTGCACTTATTGGAGAGATCCCTCTCTGGATTCAGGAAGGCTAGATCCTAGAATCCCAAAGTGGTTGAAACTATGTTTCTCCCTACGATCGAATTTTTCCAATCTTGCTGATTACAGGGAGCTAACACAATGAATTCAATGATGGCTTCAGAATTAGATACCTTTAGTGGAAGAAATTCTAGCCACTTAGTAAAATAGTCTGTTGTAGTGATAATGTATTTATGTTGTTTGGATGAGTTAGGAACAATATCACCTATGACATCTAGCCCCAATTTTTCAAAAGGTTGTTCAATGTTGACTGACTGCAAGGGAAAGTCTGGTTTTCTTTGTCTTCCAACAATAGTTTGACATGTTTTACATTTTCCCACATATGCATGAGCATCTTTGAACAATTTTTACCAATAATATCATGCATGAATTATTTTGTGTGTGGTGGCATCTCCTTCAAAATGTCCACCTGCACGTCTATCATGGAGTTCCTGCAAAACCTTCTGCGCTTCAGACTTTTCAAGGCATATTAATAGTGCAGAGTCATAGTTTTTTCTGAAAAAAAAAACATTCTCAATGATGTGATATTGATTAGCTTGTAATATTAAAGCTCTTTTTCTTTTATAATTGAGTTTTGTGGGAGCATATCCATTGTTTAAATAAAATATAATATCATCATACTATGATTCAGAGTCATTCATGCTTACCTCAACAATGTGTACGATATTAACCGATTATTCATCTTCTAATATGTTGGATGCTCTAGATAGAAATCTGCAAAGACCATGCCCTCTGACAATTTTGGTTGATTTTATGTCAGTATCATATTCCTGCAGAGTAGTAACCAAATTTTCCCTTTTTTATCCCAATTCATTTTAAAGAAGCAGTTGGCTTACTGTTGGAAATAGAACTATTACCTTGGTGTGTCTTTAGGAGAAAAGGTCTAAAATTATTTAAAATTATAAACATCGAAGGCTTGTTTCTCCACTTCCAAATAATTTAGTTCAGCACCTTGAAGATTTGAACTAAATAAGTAAATGGGCACTTCAATCTTTTGATCCTTAATTTGTGTTAGCACAACAACATAAGATGTTTCAGAAGCAAAAGTATATAAAATGAAATGATTAGAAAAATCTAGGGCAATTAGAGAAGGAGCATTTATGATGGCTTTATTTAATACATCAAAAGCTTCTCTTTCATTGTGTCCCCATTTAAAGAGTTTGTTTTTCTTAATCATAACTTCCAATGGTAATACAATTTTGGAAAAGTTATGAACAAATATCTTATCAAAATTTATCTAACCTAAATGGACTACATGGATTTGTTGTTATGGGGTGGTAAGATTTCAGAAATTGCCTTTATCCTTTCTATATCAATGCAAATTCCTTCTTTTGAAACAATAAATCCTAAAAGTTTACCTTCACTTAAAGAGAAATAAGACTTTTCTGGATTTAATGAAATTCCGTACTTTAAGCAACGTTGAAGGATTTTCTTGAGATCATGATAGTGGTCGCTTCTTTTATTGGATTAAATGGTTATATCATCTAAGTTTATAGCCATGATTTTGTTTATTAGTCCTATGAAAGCAATATCCATTACTCTTTCAAAATTTTCTCCTGCATTGATTAAACCAAAAGGAATTTTCTGATAAGCATAAGTGCCCCTTTTAGTTCTAAATGTAGTCTTTAACCTATTGTCAGGATGAACTAGAAACTGGTTATAGTCTGAAAATCCATCAAGGAAAGACATTAATTCATATCCAACAATAGATTGTAGAATTTGTTCCATAGGTGGTAATGGGAAATTGCCTTTTAGGCAAGCTTTGTTTAGGTCCTAAGATCTATACAAATGCGGATGTCACCATTAATTTTCCTAATAGGGACTAATTTTGAAACCCACTTTGAATGCCTAACAGGGAAGAGGATCTTAGCCTTAAGGTGTTTATTCAGTTCAGATTTGATTTGACTTTCAAAATCGGGGTGAATTTTCCTTAACTTTGTTGTACAAGTTTCTCAGTGGATGTCATTGGGATAGTATGTTGGATAATGGAGGTATCATATGTCTTGAGATATTCATATTTCCATGAGAAAAAGTTCTTATATTTATGTAGTAAATGAATGAAGGTTAATCTTTCATTAAACGAGAGACCAAGACCTAGATTGATTTTCTGAGGATTGAGATCTGTGCCAAGGTTTACTAGGTCAAATATTTAAGGTTGAACTTTGTAGTTTAGAATTAGTAACTTTCTTAAATCTATATTTGAGATCATAAAGATATTCAAGTTTAACCACGGATTTATATATGGAATTCTCACCATTTTTTTTATTCCACTGTATTTCATGTTCATCTTCATCGATTAGTTGATCATCATATGACCCTTCTCATGTGAAAAAGGTTAGAACGTCTTCATCATCATTAAATACTCTCCAGTTAGTTACATTATTAGGAATAGATGGACGAAAAATCAATTCTATAGAAAATCTATGTGGACTATAATCCTCAAAAGGAATAAGTTTGGATGCTACATTATCTAGAAGGTCAGCACTTTCATTTTGGAGCCTTGGGATAGGCAAGACATTGAATGGTAATAAGTGTGAGGTAAGAGATTGTACTAATGACTGGTAATGTTTGAGATGACCAGAAATACAGTGAATAGTATTTCTTACGGGCTTGATAACTATTTTAGAATCACCATATACTGGAAGATATTTGATTCAAGTTTTATTGCTTTATACAATACTTGGATGAGTGCCTCATATTCTGTAGTATTGTTTGTGCATTCAAATTATAGCCTACATGAGAGCATTGTCTTTTCTCCTTCTGAACTAATTATTATGCAACCAGCTCTTGCATCTTCACTGGATTTTTATCCATCAAAGTATAATGTACATAATAAAGTTTTAACACAAGGTTTATCTACGATGTTTATACATTTGGAAGAGTCTGACTAAGATAAATTCTACAATTTGAGAATTAATTGAGTTGATAAGAAATAAAGATTTGTGCAGTAAAATTTCCTAAAAAATATTCAGCAGAGTACTTTCCAAGGATGTTATTGGTAAAATCCATAGGTTCATTTGCGTCCTCAAAGTCATTTATTGATTATTTCATGTGTTTTTCGTGGTCAACTCGAATTTGATTTGGATTACCATTATAGGCAAGCCACATATGAGACCAATCAATGGAAAAATAACCATGAAGCTTTTCTGACCAATCTCTACTCAGAATTAAACCGTACAAGTCACGAATATCAACAACTAAAATATCAATTACTTGATTAACTTTTCAATTAGATGCTAGTCTAATGAGGATAGAATTCATTTCTCCTAAAACCTTGAATTTGGTTCTATATAATTGCACAATGTGTACTGTGGACTTTTGAGGAGAAATGTTTAACTTCAAACAAACATAATATGGCATAATATTTGAAGAAGCTCAAGATTCTATTAGAAAATTGTGCACATTCTTATTAAAAACTTCAAAAATAAAAAGGAAAGGAGAAGTGTGAAAATTAGATATGACTCCTATTAGGATAGCACCAGTTGCGTCGATTTTTTTAGATGAATCTATTGTAACATTTTCTATTTTTGATAAGTTAGCATAAGTAGTCAAATAATGCTGAAAATGTTAAGGTAGGATATGGATGCAAAAGAATGAAATTTTTTTTAAAAAAGTTATGAAAATTAGTATGTTTTATGGGCATCCATATCAATAAAATTATAGGCTTTATCTACCCTAATAAAATAAGGAAAATTAAAATAAAATGTTAGGGAAGAAAAAATAAAAGGAAAAGCTTCATTTGTGTTTTAAAAATTTGATTAGATGCTAGTCTAAATGTGCCCGTAAAAGGAGAGATTTATATGGTTTAAATATTATTCCATGCATTATTAACTCATATTCTAAGTTTTAAACCATATTAATATAACCCCCACCATTCTTCCCATTTCATTTAATTTCCCTAAAACATATCCCTTCATGCATTCTCGATGCTTTATTAAATAAAACCCGACCCCACCATTCCACATCATCGTGTCTTACCATCCTCTCATATTCCCATACATCCGACAATCCACCTCACACCTGTTTTCATCCAATGGCCCTCATGGCCTTTTGGCCCCCCTATGCGATCTGAACTTTATCACCATGGGGGGGGGGGGGGTTCCAAACTCAATAGTATTTCAAAACAGCCCGCTGATATATGGCATCACCTTAGGTTTTTGAAACCCCTAGGCATGAAACCATAAAACCACTTGACCCCCCTCCAAAAGCTGATTTCCCGATACCACTCATTTGACAGTTGATCCCCCGCACCATTCCACTTTTGTCACCTCATCTTCCATCTCATTCGACTGTTGAACGGTCATATCTCCATTACCAAACCGTTAAGCTTTTAATTAACTTAATTGTCAGCCTGCTCCACCAACGAGAAGACTGTTTTTCTATACAAATCACTTTTTATCCGTTTGCAGGTTACACTGTTGATTATTTGCAGGTCATTCACCATAAACCAGACATATCAAGCTTCCAGTTCCTGCACATTTGAACTATTTTCTTTTTCCCTGTCTATATCAATTTCTATATTCCTTGTCTGTATTTATATCAGATTACACTCCCAGCCTAAGCCATCATGCCTCCCAAGGATAAATAACTTGAGGAAAACATCAATCCTCTGATTTTCCCTTCTCTAGACCTTCATCATATCCCTATGGTTGATAGAGACTATAGGATTTATGAAACACATTTTGATATTGATATTCTTGAGATGTATTGTTGGCTTGAAGATAAATGGATTAACAAATCAGATGAAATACAACTCTAGGAGTCAAACCTACCCCGTTATATATTTACTCCTACCCACAACACTCCTAATTTCATTAGGAAATGTCATGCCCCCTATTTCCCAAGCCAGAGAGCTATAATCAATTGCAATGGACAAGTTATGTTTACCATAACCCCTCAGGCTATTGAAAAAATTATGCTAGCCCCCACAGTCAACAATGGTACCTAATTTTTTCATGAAGCTCTGGTTGAAATATATCATAGATTAGACCTTGCTAAGAAAACCCAAACTCTAGAATTATTCCTAGCACAAGACGCTTCATTTCCTAAGAGAAATCCTCCTTATCCTTCATCCCTATTGCCTGAGAGAACCAACTAGATAAACAATGTTCTATCTTACCTTCTTGGATACTACTCTGATCAATAAATAGATGAGGCCATTATATGCTTTTTATCAATATTTTCCAATGACGCCAAACCTTCAATTGTGTTTAATTTCAGTCATTTCCATGTAGAGTTTATTCATTAATAGTTTCTCGATTTAAACACAAAAGAGGTATTTAAATATACCTATATTCTAATCTACATATTCATATACTTTCAAGGAGACAACATGAAATTGTCATTATAGAAATTAAATGAGAAAGGAGACCAGTAGTCAGTCATTTTCTGGACCACCTTGGCTATGAAATATCAGAATGAATTCACATATAAATAGTTCATTGGGATGTTTGTTCACCCAAATATTAGTCTTCTAAGTAGTAGAGAAGAACCAAGAATCAATTAAGAAATCCAAAATATTTTGCAGCTGTCAGAATAGGCACAAACAAGATATTGGTACTTATATGAAAAATACATAGAAATAAGATTTTTTGGATGTGAGCTGCAACCATATAAGTTTCTGAAATTCCTCCCAATGAGGATTTTTTACTTAGAATTCATCAGGCAGATGATCAACATGGATCAAGTCCATTTTGTGGATGCCAAGAAAAAGTCTTATTTTAAGCTAAAAACGCAGGTTGGCCCATTCATATGTAACAACAGGAAAGCAGGAGCGGAGGAAAATTAGCTATTAAAGAAAATGTAGCTTGATTTAAGCTTCACTTGGTCATATGATCCATTAGGCATAGTTTCCAAATTAAGGGTAGAAACCAAATATACTCCTTATTTTCACACACCAAGGCCAAAAATATAGCAATATAAGAACAATTTAGAGTGGATATAGAATGCATTACATGAGGTAGAAGAACAACCAGTCTCTTCATCAACAGTGCAGACTCTTACAAATCAGGAAAAGACAACCAAAAGGAACATAAAAGAAGGATCCCCTTAAGAGACAGATATCTTCAACAAGGTATTTAAAATCATGTATAGAAAGAAGGCTAAGCTTAGTTCCAGATTAAGCCTTAGCAAATATTTAGAGCATCATACTCCTATCAACACTAATGAGCCTATTATATCATCATTAATAGGTGAGCAGTCCACACAGTCTCCCACAACTTCCATGACTACAATAGATAAGCAGGAGATCATGCACATAGGTACATTAACTTCAAGCGAGCCAGAGAAAAACACCATGGATATCTTCAATGAAATCATACTAAAAAATTAAGCCTTCAAGATAAACACATACAATCAATTCTGGAAACAAACTTTAGGTGTCCAAAATAGCCTATTTTCAGCCTTTGACTTAGAAAAAGGAAGAATCTAATGCCATTTCTTCAAGCACAAGTTCCTCAGCCTAAAAGAGAATCAGATTATAAGAAGACATCTCTTGAGTTTAATATCAGTGACATACATACCATTTATCAAATGGAGATGCATAAACAAACTAGAGAGATGATTTTCTCCACTGTAACTAACACTGCTATGAATTTATCTGAATTGCGGGTTACACTAGAAAATGTTTGGTCACAACCTAACATGGAAACAGTTTCAGATTTTGCCAAAGATACAAGGATTAAAACCTTGGAATATTTGGTAATCAAATTGAGTTATGATCCTACAAATTTTAATGTTGCAGGGAGTTGATTAAGAAAAATAATGCAGATATTGCCGCATTAAGGAAGTAGTTAAAATTACCAACAACATAAGATCCTTTAGCTAAGGAAATTGAAGAGACATAGATAGAAAAGGCATACATGATGAAGCTAATTTTAGAGCTGAGTACAGAGTTGAAGAAAATGGAAACAGAGATGGAGAAGTGGATTAAAGAAAGCAAGAAACCAACCAACCAAGCTGCTCCTTTAGAAGCACTTCCTATGACAACTATTCCTACTACTATATATGCTACCACTAATAAAGGAGATATTGCAGATCAGTTAGCCCCTGCACTCCAAAATATGACCTTGAAGATTGAAGAAATAAATAATTTATAGGATAAAGTGAAAATTATTGAGGATTAGCAAAAGAATTCTGACACTTTCCATGCATCAGAGCTTTAGAGATCTCAAAACCAGGTAGAAATATGGAAGAAGTCAGCGATTGAAACTTCTATTGGCTACACTCCTTGTAATGTTAAGGAAATCATTTGGAGCAACATAATTGAGGATATTTATGAAATTTGGCCATCTATCAAGATCATCTTTGAGTAAAAGGAGTTGGTGGAAAAAGAAAAACAAGCAATTTTGGATATAAATTCTCAACTGGGAGAAATGCCTAATATAGCCAACAGCATTATAAAGTTTCTAAACTCTAAGGACATCCAAGAACTGGATGAGCTAGGTGTAGATGACAGGACTAAAACTATCCTTGAAGTAAAGAAAATTTTGATAAAAAAGAACTTAGTAGTGCACTTGATAGAGAAATGTCATACTCTTGATGTTGCAATCAACATGTTCCTCTCAAGAATTGATGCATTGATTAAAAAAGTTTTTCCTTCAATGTTTGTCATAAATGATAAATTAATTCCCGAGGAGGATTATATGCATAATCTCAAAGAAACAGTGACTTCTGCATCCATGTCTTCTATTCAAGGTTCTATGATAGGCAAAGAATTTTAAAAACATGTTGAAAATATCAGTGTTATTCGTCATGAGATAAAAACATTTTCACTGTAAAACCCAATTTTGCAAAGTATACTAAGGTAGATGAAATCTATCGCAAGGTTATTAAAGTGTCAATTATAGATCAGGAGCTGTGGGAGAAACTTTGAAAATACGAGGATTAAAGGACAAGTCCTCTTGCCAGCGCAACAATAGAATAGTGGCCACTCAACAACAGTTTTCCTTTAAAGCAAGGCCATACACACATATTCATCCTTTTGGATCAAATTCCTTTTTCCTTCTGTTAAAATTCAGAAAATATAGTTTTCCTTGTCACTGGGGCATTTATTGTAATTTTGTATTTTTTTTTAAATACTTCATCCATAGAAGTATTCAAGGTTGCACCCTTGAGCTAGTTATCAAATAGATTTGTAATAGCTGGAGCATTTTTTATTGAATAAAGGATTCTGCATTTTACTTCATATGGATTGTGTTAATGTGAGTTATTTCTATTATGTTTTTCCTTATGTATTCCTCATATACCTAAATTCATTAACAGTTATTAAATTGGAAATTTAATTGAATCTCAGCTTCATTTTCAATTCGTTGTGAAGTTGTAGTTGGATTAAGAGATTAATTTACAGAGTTATCTTTTATTGTAAATTCCTCTTGAAATTTAATTACACGTAGGTTCCTGTTATGACTTGATTATATTTCGTTGATTATGAAAACATAGTTTTCATCATTTCTTCTTATAAATGGTGAAATACTCTCTTTGAATTTGGTGAAAACATGAAGTTGAGAAACACTTTTTTCCCTTTTTTGACGTTGAAAATTGTAATTTTTTTATGTTTTTTCAACTTCAACTCAACTAAACTCATATTTTCAATGCAAATTACGCTTTGCCATAAAAACAAGATTTGTAAAAAATTGTCTTACCTCCATACTCATATATATTTTTTTAAATATTGACATATAGAGGGGTAAATTTGATGTTTACTAACTGCATATACTTGAAATTTCCAGGCAAATATAATTAGTCACTTTTTGAACCCTAACTTTTTTTAGGGATGGTTATTCAATTTTTGAAAATAAACCATATCATCATAATCTACATAGACTACTACAATGACTATTTTTTGATAATTTTTAGATTAAATCACTATTTTTTATTATTTTTTGAAATGGGCGAAGACAAACAAATGGTGATGTTTTAGTACATTTTATGAGCCCTAAATTTTCTTTTCAATGTGATCGTCAATAAGAAAAATGAGAATACCATTTTGAAGAAGATAGGGAGAGGAATTGAAATATGATTTTTCTGATTCTTTTGGTGTTGCCATTTTAAAGTTATTGAATGTTCATTCACTGCAATTTTCAAAACAATGAAATTCCACATTGACACAGTTTAGTATAAAATTAATAACAAATTGCAATTTTTAATGAAACTCCACAAATATTATATCATTAGAAACTAGATTCAGAGATGAATCTAATGGTACCAGGTCCGAAAGAAAACATTCTATTTTTGTAGGTGTTCCTCCCCTCCAAAGTTGCATGTTCCTGAAAACTGAAAAATATTTTGGGTTTTTCGTTAACCAGACACTCTCAGGCGAGATAATTTCTCCAACAAAACATTTAATAAACTCTCGGGCGAGAAATGTTAAAAACTTGACCGAGAATTTGCATGTGAGAAACACACTGGATGCAATTTAATGGTTTTGAAAACTGCACGTCCACATTTAAGGGAATTAAAATTTTGAAAACGGAAACATCTCGTTCACATTTTAATAAAATTGGTAAACGGTGATAATAACTAGTCATTTTAGTTTGGTAGGAATTAAATTATAGAATATTTTACATTATTGTTATTAGATAAAATAAACTAGTTGGACTTAAATTAAATTATTAAATATTTTACACTATTATATATAATGAATTAATAAAGAGAGATAAATAAATTAAGAGATGTGAGACTCCTACCATGCATATAGCGATAAAACATACCAGAACGAAGAGTGTAATCAGAGTCTTTGGGCCATAATTGGGCGAAATAACTAATTCGTTTTCCTTCCTTAAATTTGTGTTTAAACTTTATATCCTATGATCAAAAATTTCATTTAGAAATAAAGAAAAATTAAACTTTTACATATATATAGTTAGAGAGAAGAAAATCTTTGAAATAATTAGACTACTGTAATATTCCACGAAGTTAAAAATATTTACTTCTACAATGGAAAATCAAGAATTAGTTGAAAAAGTAATTGTAATTACTTGAAATAGTTATGAATTAGAAAATTCGTTCCAAAAGCCAAGTTTAAAACATTCGTGCAACTAAAAGACAAAGAGAACAAGAAAGCATAGACCACAGTTTTAAAAGGACTTTGGAGAGTTGTACATTAAGTTTTTAGAGAAGTCCCGCCCTTAAAGGTTGCGATTATGAGTGAAATTTGCAATTATCATTCAATACTTTAAACGTTCGAACAACGAAGCTCTTTGGGGTTGCAGAACTGGTTTTCGAGTGTTCAAAAATAATCAATGGTATGGAGGCTGATGAATAATTCACTAGAAATTGAAGCTATAATAAAAGAAATATTTGGGAAGGAGGAAGGGGAATGATATACTTGCTCCATTGATTCCATACCCAGCACTTAGAGATCGTTGTTACAACCCATGCCATGATGGCTATGCTAGATCGAATGACTGTAAACCTAATCGTTTTGGAAAAAGAATTAACGGGATTCTGATAATAAAGACTAGTTAATGTTGGGGAAAAAATTCTGAGTTATTGGGCACAAGGATGAAGGTAAAATAAGTTTATCTTCACTCTTGATTTTTTTGAATTCTAGTTTCAACCATTTACATGTTTTGTAAAGTGATATTTTTTTTTGGAATATGTAGTTTTATATAAAAATAATTACCTTTTGTGTTTATAACACATAGGTCTTTGTTGAAGAAAAGATTTATGCTAGTGTGAGAAGGCCCTACGTTTTTATAATGGAATTAAACCATCGAACCAGACAAATATGTTGATTTGTCGTTTCCAATGTTAATAGAAGTCTGATCATTGCTCATTATCCCTGCCTTGCCATTCACCTTCATCTGTTTGTTCTTCTTCTTATCCTTGTAGTTTGCAGGTAGTTTGTTGAGATTTATGTTGTTACGTATACTTACGTATACTTCAACCAACAACCATTCTCTCTCCCATTTACATAATCATAAGTGGTCGATATCCTGGGGTGAGTAGGAAATGTAGGTATTTTTTATTTTTGTTTTCTTGGAGGAATTGTGGAATATGATGTGCAAAATATGCCAGTGAATTCAGACATATCATGGCCTTTTAGATTGTGTTTATATGAATGTTGTATACTGACAACACCAAAAACCAAAATCGGATGGCCTACGAACTCTTGCATTTAATCATTCTAGCAAACAACCACGTACTTGTAATCATTGCACAAATTGTAAGATCTGTTTTGGGGGAGAGTTACTGAGGGACAACTTTCACTTTTATCCCTTGTTTTGAAAAGCAGTCGATTGACTCGAAAATTGCACAGATTGTGTAGGTCTCTATATATTTTTTAACTAAGAATGAGAACATTGAAGGCATGCACGAATGATACCTTTAAACTCTCGAGCGAGAGTTGTATAAATCATTAAACTTGAGAGTTTATGTCAATAAAACTCTCGGATGATAAAATACTTAACTCTCGTCTGAGAGTAGTTTAACTCTAGTCAAGCCCAATCTAACTCTCGCGCGAAACATTAAAAATATCTCGGACAATAGTTCTAAAAATTCTCGATCAAGAAATTGAGTTGACTCCACCTATTCAAAAACAACAAATATTTTAGATGCTTTGGCTTAACTTATCGACCTTAAGTTATCTCAAAGGATAACATCATACTGGCGCCATTGTCAAGGAGACAAAGAATTGAAAGCTAAACTTTCCTTGGGCCAACGATTTTCCCCTTTCCTTTAAGGTCAATAAAGGATAAGGATATAGGTCAAAACCTTTCACCTGGTGATTCCACTGGTTCAAGTTGGCTCCCTTTAAGAATACTATATCACATTATAAATCTGAGATTGTTAACCCTTTACCAGATCCAAACTTATTAGGGAAGCCTCTTTAAGAAGAAAACAAAACATTTATGCTTCTTCCTCTTCAACTTTACACCCTGAATAGCTTTCATCTGTAGATCCCTTTTCAATAATATCATCTCATCCTGATTCGACTCAAGTACCTCCTAGATTTTCTGAGCTTTATTCAAAAGGAGTAGATCTTCAGTCAGCCTTATTGACAGAATCACTTGAGTCATATCAAGTTCCTTTTTTCCCTATAGATTCACCTACAACATAATTGGGCTTACATTTACATGAATTTAAGCCTATATATTTTGTCACTCTAGTTTATTATTCCATTCCATCATCCTCTACTAAGCAAGAAGAGACATTTTCTTTCTATTCTAATCCATTGTTTGAATATGAGGAAGAATATCTAACACCATCAACTCAAAAGTTGATTGTTAGAATCCCTTTGAAATCCACACTTCCTCCTCCTCATTCACACTCTCCTCCATCCTCTAATACTAATTCACCTACAACTTCATAACTATCTCCATCATCATGCGAAATGGCTTTTCAACTCATTATACAAGCAAGGTATGTTGCTCTTATTCTTCCTAACGTCTTGGGAAATTTTCCTGATGGATATCTTAAACATTTACCAAGATTTCATGGAGAAATAGGCCCCTCAGCAGAGGATCATATAACAGCCTTCTTAGATTTTGTTGATAATAAGAACATCGAGCCTGAATATTTTTATATGAGATTATTTGTACAGTCTTTAAAAGGTAACGTTTGGATCTGGTTTAGGAAACTTAGAGCTGATTCTATTCTATCATGGAATGAACTTATAACTATCTTTAAAAACCAATGGGGGGTAAAGAAAGATGTTTATTTTCTCACTGAATTTGAAGAGTTAAAAATAAATCTTGGTGAACCAATTGTTGATTTTATTAATATATTTAACAAACTCTACCACAAAATTCTTGCTAATTGTAAACCTCCAATAGCAGCTGCAAAGGTCATATTTTCTAAATAATTTGATGATGACTTTGTAGTTATTCTAAGTGACAGAGTTTCTAACACATTACAAGACATGCAAACTAATGCTATTGAGGTAGAAGCCAATAGTTCAACTTCTGGTAAAATTAAAGCTAAAGAAGAGAAAGAACAAAGAAAATTAAAATCTAAGCTTGATGAATCACCCGCTTCCAAATCAAAACTCGAAGATCAAAAAATTGGTGAAATCACATCTTTACTTAGAAACCTTTCCAATAGAATCTCTAAGATTGAAAGATAACCTAGATCTTCTCAACAAATTGTTGTCATACCTCAAAATCAAAATCAAAATCAATCTCGGAGAGCTCCTCAACTTCATATTCTTCAGAGACCGGATCAAAACATTCAACCTCCTTTGTTGATTGATGACCGATAGGCACAGGATACTGGCCCTGTATTCACAGAAGATATCAATAATTTGGATTCTTCAGTAGAGCATATGGCCATAGTCCCTTCATCTTCATCGCAATATTTGGAACAAGAACAAGAACATACTCAACTTTCAAAATACCAAGCATTTTCTGAATTTCCCATTGCGGAGTTAAATAAAAGGTATGATATTAGACCAAGATCAGGCCCAGGTAAACCTCCTAAATCTACCACAACAATTGAACCTACAATAAAATCTATTCAAACACAAACTCCACCACCTTAGACTATAGAGCCATCCACTGAAACTGTTTCATCTGATAAAATCATTTTGACAAATTTTAATATTGAAAAGTAATTGGAAAGGGTTAATATTCCTATACCTTTAGCAGAACTTTCCAAAAATCCTAGTTATAAAAATCAAGTGTCTGAATGGATACAGTCTTCTAGTGTAGATGCTAAGGGAGATATTATGAGTTTGCAAGATGGAAAGCCCTCAGTAGTATTTGGCCCTAGTTCTGATACGATCGATGAGATTGTCCCACCATTTTATGTGACCTTTAAGACTCATGATTGTTTATTGTATAACTGTATGCCTGGTTCTGGTGCTTCACACAACCTTATGCCAAAGGTAATCATGGACCAGCTTCAATTACAAGTTACTCGTTCCTATCATGATCTTTATACCTTTGATTCAAAGAAGGCACCATGTCTAGGATTGATCAAAGATCTAGTTGTGACCTTAGCCAAAATACCTATCAATGGTATAGTATTAGACATTGTTGTTACTGATATTCCACCTAAATTTGGCATGCTTCTATCTAGATCATGTTGTTCTATTGGGGGATCATTTCAGATGGACATGTCTTTTGCTACTATTCTAGTCTATGGAGGTGAGCATTTAAGGTTATATAGATAAGTCAGATTCCTTCAAAATTTCTATAGAGCTGATCAAGCAAAAAACCACCTTATATATGCAGTAGATTAGGATTTCAGTTGCTTTCAATTATCTTCCCAAAAATCATCAAACACTCAAATTTCTATTGAAAATATAGTTTCTAAACTAGAGATTGTAGAATCAGATATCTGAAACATTATTTTGATGGGTCTTTATCAAAGAAATGAGCAAGAGTGGGGATGGATCAATTTCACCGAGTAAAGAAAACATTACTCATTCATGTAGACTTGAATTTGAGGTTACCTATAATGTGGCTGAGTATGAGGCTTTTATTCTTGGTCTTGAGCTGGCAAAAAGTTTAAAGGTTGAAAACTTGAGTGGTTTCTCTGATTATGAGCTTATAGTCAAGTAGGTTAGAAGCCAGTGTAAAAGTAAACACCCAAGGCTTAGATCCTATAGAAATGAAATTTGGGATACAGTTGGAAACTCTTTCCTTGGATTTAACATAACTGCTATTCCCAGAGATGAAAATATGTTGATTCACTTGTTGTTTCAGCAAGCTCTTTCAAAATTCCTCATCCAGTATCATAAGAGTACCAAATTCAGGTTAAATACATACCATCAATCCCTGATAACCCTAAACATTGGCATATTTTAGAAGATGATAAACAATTAAAGTCTTTCCTTCAAGTCATATATGAATTCTCAAATATGCAAATTCAAGACCAAAGAGATATTCAAGAATTAAATCATCAAAATCCAGAAAATGCATTTAATTCTAAAATTCTTGATCATGATATCATTCAATTATCTAATAATTTTATTCCTAAATTTTAAGTCCCTATATTAATAGTGTATTCCCTTATTATGTTAGTGTAGCCCCCCTTATTGTTATTTTTGTACCCCTGTAACTCCCATATTTTTATTATTGTGCCCTTACATTATTATTGTTAGGTCGGCTAGGACTACATTATGGCCCCATGGACTCCCATATATAGAAAGGAGGTTTTTTCATTTGAATAATCCAAGAATCTTTCATTCATGTAATTTATTGGAGCTTTCCCCCTCGAAGTGGCTTATTTCTCAGGCATTGATATCTCTTTTCTTCTCTTTTGGAGCTAGTTTCACAACATTTGGTATCAGAGCTTTAGATTCTAGGGTTTTGCTGCACCGGACAGGTCATCGTGGAATTTTTGCTATAATGTTTTTTCTACAAATGTTCAGACTTGAAATTTTTAGAGCACGAAGCTGAAATCCTGAGGAACATCATTGCAAAATTTCAGAGCTTGGTTCACAATATTTTTGGAGATATGATTTGTGGAAGTTAGGCCTTGTTCAGGCTCTTGAATTTCATCTCAAAGAGGTAATCGTGGGAAAATATTCACAACTCTCTCTCTCTCTAAGCATCAGATTGGAATTATGTAAAAAGTGGCTAGAAGTACATGGACTATAGTTTCTTATATATTAATTTCAAAGTTGAAATAGGAAACAGTGATACGTGGCAAGTTGTACAAGTTCGGTCTATTGAACCATTCCATAATTAGGTCATCATAGGATATTGGGAATATCTTTGTCTTCAAGAATCCAAATCAAGTCAGACCTGTGGCATTATAAATAATATTTATAGGGCTACTTCAGGGCCAAATTTTAGATATTGAAGATCCAAAATCACAGAGATAATTCAGTTTCACTATCAAGCTCCTCAAAATCAAGAAAAAGGTGTGTATTTGGTTTTTAAAATTGCATAAAGTTTGTTTGAAAAAGTAGTTTGAAGTGATTCCAAGGGAATATTTTATAATTTTTATCAGTATTGGGTTCTATAATTCCTCCAAAAAATAATTCCATACCCATTAAGCCCTCAAAAAGCTATACTATGATGCATGAAGAGGAAGAATTGCAATATGAGATATCAAAATTACAGTACCAAGTGCAACAAATTTCAATCTTATGAAGAGAAAACAAAGATGACATAGATGGTTTAAAAGCAGAAATGGAGGATAAGTTAGATGGTTTGAAGGATCAAAAAATAGCTAATATGGATGATAAATTAGTGGAAGATCACATCGAGCATCAACAACAAGTTCTCCAACTCTCAAAGGATAAGCTAAATTTGGTGTAGAATCTAATGAAACAACAGGAAGATCAACATCACATCAAAAGAAGTTCTGAAGCAGTCATAGAAAAAAGAACTCGACAAGTACAATAAATTTTAGAGCATCTTAGCAAGTGGAAGAACTTTCTTGTAGAAGATTCCCCATGGGAGGATGAGAATTTTATACAGAAGCATCATGAAATAATCAAGCATTGAGGACATCACTTGTTTGAAGGAGAGGGGAACGTTAAGTCCCTATATCAATAGTGTAGTCCCTTATGACGTTAGTTTAGCCCCCCTTATTTTTATTGTTGTACCCCTATAAGCCCCATATTTTTATTATTGTTCCCTACATTATTATTGTTAGGTCTGCTAGGATTACATTTTTGCCCCACTAGGATTACACTGTGGCCCCATGGACTTCTATATATATAAATGAGGTTTTTTCATTTGAATAATCCAATAATTGTTCATTCATGTAATGTACTGGAGGTTTCCCCCTCGAAGTGGCTTATTTCTAAGGCGTTGATATCTCTTTTCTTCTCTTTCTGGAGCTGGTTTCACAACACTAAAGGATTAATTTCATTGGAAAAACTATTTGATGATAATGATCTCTCTAAAAACCCTTTGTCTAAATCACCCAAAGAAGAAATTGAAGAATGCAATAATGGGACTTCAGATGATGTAAGCAATGTTAAGTTATCATCAAATTTTTATTTGGATGTGAAACTCAAATACTTGAATCTTCTTAAAAATTACAAAGATGTGTTTGCTTGGTCTTATAACAAATTAAAAACTTATGATACTGCTTTAATAGAGCATAAGATTCCTTTAAAACCATATTAAAAAACTTTCCAACATAAATTAAGAAGAATTAGTCCTAGACTACTTCCAACCATTCAAAAGGAACTCAAAAAGCTGCTTGATGCTCATATCATTTTACCTTTAAGGTATTCTAATTGGGTAGCTAACCTAGTTCCAGTTAGGAAAATGAATTGAGAGATTGGGCTATGTTTAGACTTTCAAAACTTGAACAAATCATCCTTAAAAGATAATTATTCATTGCCTAAAATGGATTATTTACTTCAGCAAGTTTCAGGATTAAGTAGGATTTCTATCCTAGATGGTTTTTCAGGTTACAACCAGATCATGGTAAGCCAAGTTGATCAAGAGAAAAATGCTTTCACCACACCTTGGGGTACATTTATGTACGCCAGGATACCATTTGGGTTAACTAATATAGGAGCCATTTTTCAGAGAGCAATGGATCTTGCGTTTGTACGTAAACCTGCTAAATTTACTATTATTTATTTGGATGATTTAATTGTTTTCTATTACTTGGATGAAAATCATCTAAAACACTTAGAAAGGTTTTTAACAGGTGCAGGAAATTTGGCATATCCATCAATCTGAAGAAATATTTTTTTTTTCTGTAAAGGAAGGGAAATTACTAGGTCATATAATCTCTAAGAATGCAGTTATTATTGACCCAAAGAGAGTATTAGCCATTCAGAGTCTATCTCTACCAAGGAATAAGAAAGAGGTTAAATCCTTCCTCGAAAAGGTTAATTTTCTCACAAGGTTCATTCCCAATTATGCAAAGATATTAAAGGACATAATTGATATGCTAAAGAAAAAAAATGAAGTCAAATGGACAATTACAACTAGGTATGATTTCGATCAAATTGAAAAGGAAATATCTGAAGCCCTACTTTAGCTAGTCTTGATAATTATTTACCTTTAGCATATTTTCTTTTGCATCTGAGACTACCCTAGCTATTGTACTTTTACAAAAGAACTCCAATGGTGATGACTAGCCTATAGCCTTATTTTCCAAAGTTATGAGAGATGTTGAACTTAGGTATGATATTATGGATAAGCAAGCTGATGCCTTAATCCAAGCCCTCAAAGCCTTTAGAACCTATGTCCTACATTCACATATTACTACCTATGTTCCCAATCAAGCTGTCAGAATTGCTTTAACCCAGTCTGATATTGATGGAAAGAGAGGAATATGGATTGCTAAAATACTTGAATTTGACCTTGAGATTAAAACCACAAAGCTAGTAAAAGGTAAAGGCCTGGAAAAATTATTATCTGAATCCAACTGCAAATTATTAGGGATAAATCTGGTTGTTGAAATGTCAATATGGAAGAATCCACAAGAACCTTCCTCCATAACAATGGAGAACCCACAAGAACCTTCCTTAATATCATAGAAGAATCCACAAGAACCTTCGTCATCATCAAGGGAGAATCCACAAGAACCTCCTTCTCATATGGAAGGAGAGAACCCACAAGAACCGCCTCCTTCAGATAAATCCATTCTTGTTCACATAGATCAGTAGTATTTACTCTATGATTGGTATTCTGATATTGTGCAGTTTCTCATAGATTTTCAATGGTTGATTGACCTTAATTTGAATCAGTGCAAAGATCTAAAGCTCAAATCAATAAAATATTGCATTATCACTGCTAATCTATACTGGAAAGACCCTCTAAATATTCTTCTTATTTGTTTAACTGAAAATGAAACAGAGGTAATTATAGGTCAATTCCATGAAGGATTTTGTGGTGGACACTATGCTTCGAGAGAAATAGCCTACAAAATCTTGAAAGCAGGTTTTTATCTGCCCTCAATTTTCAAAGAAGTTGGAGAAAGAGTAAGGGGTTGTGTACAATGTCAATTATTTGTAGGGAAACAAAAAATTTCAGCACTTCCTTTGGTTCTAGTATCAGTTGATGCTCCTTTTCCACAATGGGGATTGGACTTTATTGGGGAAATTCATCCACAATCAAGTAATAAACATAGATGGATTCTAATTGCTACTTATTATTTTACCAAATGGGTAGAAGACATACCTGTTAAAAATGCAACTGATACTATTGTGATTAAATTCCTTGAAGAGAATATCTTATCAAGATTTCGATGTCCTCAACAAATTGTAACAAATAATGCAACATACTTTAGCAGTGTTAAAATGACAGAGTTCTGTAAAAAATATTCAATCCTACTACATCATTCTACACCATATTATCCTCAGGGTAATGTAATTGTAGAATATTCCAAAAAGAGATTAGTTAATGTCATTAAAAATACCCTTGAAGATCATTAAAAGAGTTTGGACAACCACTTAATTCATGCCATTTGGGAAAACAGAGTTTCTTCTAGGAGATCAATAGGCAAGCCTCCTTTCCAATTAGTTTACGCTAAGGAACTAGTTTTTCTTAACCATTTAGCTTTATCTATTATGATATTTCTCTAGGAATCTTATGAAGAAAAATATTATTTCTCAAGAAGGATTAACCAAATTATTGATTTGAATGAAGACAGGGATGAAATTCAGTTTCAGCTTAGAAAATATCCGAATAATATGAAAGAGTTATTTAACATAAAAGAAAGAGAAAGAGATTTTAAGAAAGGTGACTTTGTGCTTAGATGGGATACAAGGAGAGAAGACAAAGGAAAGCATGCTAAATTTGACAACTTATGGTTTGGTCCATTCAGCATTGCAGAAGTCAAAGAGAACAATACATTTATCCTACAGAGTTTGGAAGGAGAGTATTCCTCATTACCAGTCAATGGGAAGTACTTGAAACATTATATTTAGTATTGATTATCCATTCATTCAACATCTGTAAATATTCAGAGAGTTTATTTATTTTTTTAAATTGCAAGTGAGTATTTGTTTCAGAAAAGACTCCATAACCCAAGGAGAAGGCTTTTGGATCTTCTTATTATGTGCATCCCATAGGGGGAAGTAGTCCCCAGATGGAATCGATGTTGTAACAGTATCTATTTTTGATAACTTATCATAAGTAGTCAAATGATTTGAAAATGTTAAAGTGATCAGGAGATCATGTCCAAGTTAAAAAATTTCTCAAAAATGGAAATTCTTAGAAATGGTTATAGTCTGAATGATTAGAAAGTCCTCGTCACTGTGATTCTGACGCCATGAACGGGACTCAAATCCAATGACGTATGTGAAAGTTACTGAGGTTTGAATTCATCTAGTGACCTCCAAAAGAAGACTTTTTGAACAAAAGAATTTTTCATTTTCAAAAAAAATTATATGGAAAACAATTCATTTTTATAAGGTTTTTGGTGGCCTATTAGAGGGTGCCACGTGGCCTGCCCGGAGGTTGCCACATGGCCCCATGCCATTGGTTGAAAATATGTGTGAAAATTTGGATGGCAAGGGGATCGAACCCTTGATCCGACTGGCACGACAGAGGCAAATGTGTTGTAGAACAGGCGATTCAGGTCGTTTAAAATCTGAATGGAGGTAGAGTGGGTGGAGGTTGAATGCTTCGTGCAAAGATTAAATGTGCATTCAGGCACTCATAAATGGAGTCGGGTCGTGTCTTTGTGAACGAGAGGAAGGTTGGGGGGCTAGCCCCTCAGGGTCAGCCCCATCGCCATGTGATCACCATTCGGAATTGAGGACTAAGCCCCGTTGCAAACTGGTAGAGAATTGGTTTAAGCCCCTATGGAGCTAGGCCCCTACTGCATGTGACCTGCAGGCTGTGATCGATGGTGCGGGGTTTAAACTTATCCGCCAGCAGCATTTAACTACGCAGAGTATTCACATGTGAATGCGCCGATTTGAACTGATAGTTAAATTTAATGCTACCCCTAAAATAGCACACGGTTCTGCCTAATTGACCTATCCACCTATTATGGTGGAGTTAATTGGAGTTCCTCCAGTTTTGGAGGAGGTTTTCTAGTGCCACTGGGAAAAATCTTGTTTGGGTCATAACTTTCTCAATTTTCAACCAAAAGAGATGAAATTTTGGTCAATTTTGGCTTTCTTCGGTATTCTGTAGTGTTTGGGATAGGCTGAAAAGTGAACAGAGGTGTTCTTAATCCATTGTTTCTTTAGGGAAGAGGAAAGAGTCATCAAGGCCATCAGGGAGATGGAGCTGTATTGGGTTGTAATTCACTGTTTGAGGTGAAGTAAAAGCCATTTTTAGCTTATTTATGTCTTTTGAAGTCAAATTCATAGTTTTTCTTTCCTTTTTAGGCATATTTTTCATTGTGTAACCATTTTGAGCAATTTAATAGAGTAAGGACATACCATTAGGGAAGCTTGGACCAACAGATGTAGCCCAGGAGGGGTGAACTGCCTCATCATTTTTCTGTGTTATGATGTGGTGAAGTTTACTTTCTGTGTATTTATGTTGTATTATATTAAACATTAAATTTAAATAACAAATCCTCACACATAAAACTCAGAAACATTACCAAAACCACTTTGTTTAACCTGCAAGACATGGAGAATACTTTGCACACTTAATAAAATGGAAATGGATACTTTGCATAGCATTTAAAAATAGTTCCATTTTCATATCAGATGGTATCATAGCTCTATTTTTACTCTGCATTTGTTCTTGTGCAAAGATACAGTTGACCGTTTGCAAGTTTTGATGCTTACTAGGATTAAACTCAAGAGAGGGGAAGGACAATTGGTTAGAGCACAAAGTAATCCTCAACCAAGAAGGGCCAGAGAGCCACCTCCAAGAGCCATAGAATAAGCCTCAAGTATGTCTTCTAGGGAAGGAGAAGCTCCTAAATACATTGATCCCAAAGAAGAGGAATGGGTGTTTCGAAAGGCTTTCTTGGACATGAAGGAGATGGTGAGGATACTCTACCAAGAAAGGAATGATAGGCTTGTAGAAGAAGGATCTAGATATAAGAAATAATGAGAGGGTTCTTCAGGAGGAAATAAAAGTGATGACAAGTCAAAGAAAGGACATGGAGGTAATGGTGATCCACCATCCCCATCTTCATCCTCTACTTCAGTGAATCAATCTCACAAGTATAAAACCACTGGTAAAAGTCCGTTTTTAAAGATTGATGTTAAATTTGAGTTGCCTATGTTTAATGGTGAGGTCAATGGAGAGAAAATTGAAAATTGGATAAGACAGTTGGAAGTTTATTTGAGGATACAGAACCTTCATGATGACGACACCAAGATACAGTTAGCCTCTTTGAGAATGGATGGAGCAGCATTGGTATGGTGGGAAGCCAAGACCAAGGATGAAATTAAAAAACATGGTAAGACCACTTTATCATGGGCCGAATTTATTACTGAAATTAAAAATAAATTTTATCCATTAGCTCATTTACAAAAGGCTATCATAAATTGGCAAAACTTCAAACAACTTAAGGGACAAAATGTACAAGACAACACCCAAGAGTTTAGGAAAAGAGCACTCTTATTAGGGGTAGACTTACAAAGTCAAGATACTTTGCTGAAATATATAGGTCATTTTCACAGCTACCTTAGACATACTATCCTTATGTTCAATCCTACTAGTCTAGATGAAGTTTGTGAACAAGCTACGCATTTATAGGCTAGAGGGAAAAACAATTTTGATGAGGGTAGAAACAAGCCTTTTAAGGGGAAAAACAAAGATAAAATCTCTAAGGGAAAAGGAGAAAAGAATGCATCTGTCAAACAAGAGGGTGAGAAAGTGATATGTAAACACTGTTCAAGAGAAGGCCATGAAGAGAAAAACTGTCAGAAACTTCATCCTGAAAAAAGAACTCAGTTTAACAAAAACAAATGAAAGAAGAAAACTGCAGCTACTACAACTACACCACGAGACTTAGGTGATGATTCAGGTGATGAAACCAAAATTACAGCCATGGGTTTGAAGGGTATGAAGGGAAAGCAAACTGAAACTAAGCCAAGCACTAGTACTTCAAACTATCATGTACAATCTCCAAATGAGGAAGAAAGAATTGAATTGTTCCATGTGAGGGTAGTCTCAAAACATACAAAAATTGACACACTGTTTAATAGTGGGTCACAAGAAAATATCATATCAGAAGACTTGGTCAAACAGCTTAAACTTGATGCCATTCCACATCCCAAGCCATATCCACTTGGATAGATATGCAAGGATGCAAAATTACAAGTCTCAAGAAAGTGCATACTGTGATTTGCAATTACTGCACACTTTATTGACATAGTTGAACTTGATGTAGTATCGCTTGATATATTAGGAATTGTTTTGGGAAGTCCTTACTTATTTGATAGGAAAGCGTTCTTCCATCGCCATGAAAATAAGTATCTCTTTTTAAATATGGAAAGGAGTTTATTGTCAGAGCACATCGCAAGAATACAGATATAGTGATGGTAAATGCGAGACAGGTAAAAAGGCTAGTGAATTCTAGTAAGAGTTTTGTAATTCTTATGGCTAAGCCCAAGGTTGATGTGAATCATGAGTCATTTGAAAATTGTGATTCCAAGCTAAAATCAGATTTATATGATGTATTTGATGCACATCATGAGATGTTTCAGGAACTAATAGGTTTGCCTCCTAAAAGGGAGATTCAACATGAAAACCAGTTGCAACAAGATTGTCCTCTTCCTAACATAGGCATGTACCGCATGTCTATCATGGAGAACGCTGACATAAAGAGGAAAATTAAGGAATTGTTGGACAAGGGTTTCAAGGGTCACCGATAGTGTTGATTCCAAAGAAAGATGGAACTTTGTGCATGTGTGTGGACTTCAGGGAATTGAACAAGATAACGGTAAAGAATCGTTACCCACTCCCAAGGATAGATGATTTGTTAGATTAGATGAAAGATGCTAAATATTTCACTAAGTTAGACTTACGTAGTAGATATCATCAAGTTATAATTGTAGAAAGTGACATTTGGAAGACAACATTTAAAACCAAATAGGTACTCTTTGAGTGGCTTGTTATGCCATTTGGTTTATGCAATGCACCTGCAACTTTCATGCGAGTAATGGATGATTTCTTGTGTCCTTTTCTTGATGATTTTGTTATTATCTATTTAGATGAAATATTAATTTTTAGAAATACTAGATAAGATCATGTCATGCATGTTAAGAAATTACTTGATGTTTTGAAGAAAAATCATCTGTTTCTTAAAATGTCAAAGTGTGAATTTGGAAAGACTTCTTTGGTTATTTGGGACACATAGTAGGAGGAGGTGCTTTGAGAATTGATCCTTCTAAGGTAGAAGCCATTGTGAATTGGCCTACTCACAAATCCATTGCAGAGGTAAGAAGTTTTTTGGGTGCAACTTAGTATTGGAGGAAGTTTATTTCTAACTTCTCTGCCATAGTAGCTCCTATGCATGTAGTGACAAGCGTGAAGCATGCTTTCCAATGGGGAGGCAAGCAACAGAAAGCTTTCGAGTTTTTGAAAGAGAAGAAAAGTTCAGCTCCAGTTATTTCATTACCAGACTTGAGACAACCATTTGAGATTCGAGCGATGCTAGTGATTATGCCATGGGTGCAGTTCCCTTACAACATGGTAAGCCTATCGCATTTCATTCTGAAAAATTTAATGGTTCTGTTGTGAATTATCCTAAATATGATAAGGATTTGTATGCGTTGGTACAAAGCGTCAAAAAGTGGAAACGCTATTTGATGGGCAAAGAAACAGTTGTTCATACCAACCATCAGCCTTTACAGTACTTGCAGTTGCAAAGTAAATTGCAGTAGTCACGACATTGCAGATGGATGGGTTTCCTACAACAATTTTCACTTGGTAATAAGTTACAAGAAAGGCATTTTCAATAAATTTGTTGATATGTTTTCAAGGCCTATTATTAGTGCTACTTATTCTATTGTACATGAGAGCTACATAGAACAGTATGCATCAGATGTTGATTTTAAGGATGTGTATGCTAACTTGAGTGAAGGGAATCATGTTGAGGAGAATGATTATCACTTGCATAATAATTTTCTATTTCAGATGGGCAAGTTATGTATACCACAGGGGGAGAGACTAAGTGTCATGATAGAAGCTCATTCTTCTCTTATTGTTGGAAATTTCGGGGTAAGCAAAATAGTTGCACATTTACAGAGGTATTGTTATTGGCCTCGCATGGTAGATAGTGTTTCACGTTTCATTAGATGTTTTTCATTATGTGCTACAAGAAATCCTAACAATAGGAAGCTTGTTTTATATACGCCATTACCGGTACCTTCTAGACCATGGGAAAGTGTTTCTATGGATTTTGTGGGAAGTCTACCATTATCTAGAAAGCAACATGATTATATTTATGTAATAGTCGATAGATTCAGCAACATGTGTATTATTATGCTATGTAAGAAATCTATAACTGCTAAAAAACTGTTGATTTATATTTTCAACATGCATGGGTTCATTATGGCTTGCCTACTTCTATTGTTAGTGATAGGGATTCCATATTTTTGGGGAATTTTTGGTCCAATTTATGGAAGATGATGGACACCAAGTTGAAGAAGAGTACTACTTTCCATCCGCAAACAGATGGCCAAACAGAGGTAGTGAATAGAACCATTGTACATATTTTGAGAGGTTATTTCAGCAAACATCCCAAGCTTTGTGATGAGCATTTACATTACATTCGGCATGCTTACAACTGGGCCAAGCACTCTTCTACATATACTTCACCTTTTGAAGCTTGTTTTGGGTATTTGCCTAAGTCACCTTTAGATTTCATTCTTGAGAAGGATGTTGCCATTGATGGGCATAGTGACATTGACAAAGCTCACATGTTCATTGAAATAACTCAACTAATACATCAGCAGGTTCAAGAACAGCTTGAAAAAATTCAAGGCAAGTATAAG
This sequence comes from Pinus albicaulis, assembly GCA_034641835.2. Lineage (NCBI taxonomy): Eukaryota > Viridiplantae > Streptophyta > Pinopsida > Pinales > Pinaceae > Pinus > Pinus albicaulis. The sequence goes on along the minus strand of CM076572.1, from coordinate 436,352,172 downwards.
GGGAGGCATGACAAACACAGAGTTGATCATAAGTTTCAAGAGGGAGATGAGGTATAGCTGCATATTAGTAAGGAAAGAATGCAAGGAGAAGGTAAAAAGTTGAAGCATATTCGTTATGGTCCATTCAATATCCTTAAACAAGTTGGAAATAATTCTTTTCAACTAGATTTGACTTCATATATGCAAATGTATTCCATTGTGAATGTGGAAAATTTACGTTTGTATGAACCTCCTTTAATTGTTTATCATGAAAGTGACATTCATCTGCCATCCATAGAGGATTTCTTGCCAAATTTTTTGGATGAGCTGACAGAGGATGTTATCCTTGACAGAAGGACACGCACTTCAAGAAGGGGAAGTGTTGGTTTTCTTTGGATTGGTCTTAAAGGCAACAAACCAAGTAAGGAAAAATGGATGGAGGTGGAAAAGGTGATGGATCTGTACCCTCATCTTCTGAATAGGTAATTGAAGGCATTTGGGGTCCAAAATCTTGCCAATAGGGATGTGTGATCAGTAGATCATGTCCAAGTTAAAAAATTGCTCAAAAATGGAAATAATCAGAAATGGTTGCAGTCTGAATGACCGGAAAGACCTCATTGCTGCGATTCTGGCGTCATGAACGGGACTCAAATATGATGTTTTAAGTGAAAGTTATTGAGGTTTGAATTCATCGAGTGACCTCCAAAACAGGACTTTTTGACCAAAAGAATTTGTCATTTTCAAAAAAAATTATATGGAAAAAATTTCATTTTTATAAGGTTTTTGGTGGCCTATTAGAGGGTGCGAGGTGGCCTACCTAGAGGCTGCCACGTGGCCCTAGGCCATTGGTTGAAAAGATGTGTGAAACGTTGGATGGAAAGGGGATTGAACCCTCGACCCGACTCATCGAGCAGGGTCGACCCGACCAGCATGGAAGAGGAAAATGCATTGTAGAATAGGTGAGTTAGGTCATTTAAAAGTTGAATGGAGGTAGAGTGGGCAGAGTTTGAATGCTTTGTGCAGAGATTAAACGTGCAGTCGGGCACTCGTAAATGGAGTTGGGTCGTGTCTTTGTGAACGGGAGGAAGGTTGGGAGGCTAGCCCCTTAGGGTCAGCCCATCACCATGTTAGCACCATTCAGAATTGAGGACTAAGCCCCATTACAAACTGGTAGAGAATTGGGTTAAGCCCCTATGGAGCTAGCCCCCTACAACATGTGACCTGCAGGCTATGACCAAGGGTGTGGGGTTTAAACTTTTCCACCAGCAGCATTTAACCGCCTGGAGTATTCGCATGTGAATGTGTCGATTTGAACTGATAGTTAACTTTAATGATACCCCTAAAATAGCGCATGGTTCTACCTAGTTGACCTAACTTCCTATTCTAGTGGAGTTAACTAGAGTTCCTCCAGTTTTGACGGAGGTTTTCTAGTGCCACTGGGAAAAATCTTGTTTGGGTCATAAATTTCTCAATTTTCAACCAAATGAGATGAAATGTTAGTCAATTTTGGCTTTCTTCGACCTTATGGAGTGTTTGGGATAGGTTCCAGAGTGAAAAGAGGTGTTCTCCAGCCATTTTTACTTCAAGGAAGAGGAAATAGCCATCAGGGAGATGAAGCTGTATTGGGTTGTACTTCACTGTTTGAGGTGAAATAAAAGCCATTTTTAGCTTATTTCTGTCTTCTAAAGTAAAATTCATAGCGTTTTTTGCCTGTTTAGGTATATTTTTCATTGTGTAACCATTTTGAGCAATTTAATAAAGCAAGGACATACCATTGGGGAGCCTTGGACCGGAAGATGTAGCCTAGGAGGGGTGAACTGCCTCATCATTTTTTTGTGTTATGATATGGTGAAGTTTACTTGCTGTGTATTTCTAATATATTATATTAAACAATAAATTTAAATAACAAATCCTCACACATAAAACTCAAAAACATTACCAAAACCACTTTGTTTAACCTGTAAGACATGGAGAATACCTTTCACACTTAATTAAATGAAAATGGATAGTTTGCATAGAATTTACAAATAGTTCCATTTTCAGATCATAAGGTAGGATATGGATGCAAGAGAATGAAAAAAGTTAAAAAATGTTAGGAAACTTATTATGTTTTATAGGCATCCATATCAATAAAATAATAGATGTTAGCTACCCTAAATAAATAAGGAAAATCAAAATATAATGTTAGGGAAGAAAAAATAAAAGGAAAAGATTCATTTATGTTTTAAAATTTTGATTGGCTTCTAGTCTAAATGCACCCATAAAAGGAGAAATGTATACGGTTTAAATATTATTGCATGAATTATTAACTCATATCCTAATTTTTAAACCATATTAATATACCCTGCCATTCTTCCCATTTCATTTCATTTCCCTAAAACATATCCCTTCATACATTCCTGATGATTTATTAAATAAAACCTGACCCCACCATTCCAGATCACCACGTCTTACCATCCTCTCAAATTCCCATACATATGACAATCCACCTCACACCTGTTGACATCCAATGGTCCTCATGGCCTTTCGGCCCCCTTATGTGATCCAAAACTTATCACCAGGGGGGGGGTTCTGAAATTAGCATTATTTCAAAACATCCCGCTGATACGTGGCATCACCTTAGATTTTTGGACCCCACAGGTGTGAAACCATAAAACCGCTCGACCCCCCTCCGAAAGCTGATTTAATGATACCACTCATTTGACAGTTGATCCCCTGTGCCATTCTGCTTCCTCCACCTCATCTACCATCTCATTCACCCATTGAACTGTCATATCTCCATTAACAATCCGTTAAGCTTTTAATTAACTTAACCGTTAGCTCGCTCCACCAACGGGAAGCCTTTTTTGCTATATATATCACATTTTATCCATTTGCAAGTTACATTCTTGATTATTTGCCGGTCAATTTCTAGAAACCAAACATATCAAGCTTCCACCATCTGCACATTCCAACTATCTTATTTTTCCCTATCTATATATATTTCTCTGTTCATTTTCTGTATTCCTATCAAATTACACTCCCAGCCTTAGCCATCATGCCTCCCAAGGATAAAGAACCTAAGGAAAACATCAATCCTATGATTTTCCCTCCTCTAGACCTCCATCACGTCCCTATGGTTGATAGATATAATAGGATTTATGGAACACATTCTAATATTGATATTCTTGAGATGTCTTTTTGGCTTGAAGATAAATGGATTGACAAATTAGATGAAATACAGCTTTGGGAGTCAAACCTACCCCATTATATCTTTCCTCCCACCCACAGTGCTCCTGATTTCAATAAGAAATGTCATGTCTCCTATTTTCCAAGCCATAGAGCCATAATGAATTCCAATGGAAAAGTTGTGTTTACCATAACCCCTCAGGCTATTTAAAAAATTATGCTAGCCCTCACAGTCAACAATGGTACTCCATTTTCAAATGAAGCTTTGGTTTAAATATATCAGAGATTAGACCTTGTTAAGAGAATCCAAACTCTAGAATCATTCCTAGCACAAGATGCTTCATTTCCTAAGAGAAATACTCCTTATCCTTCATCCTTATTCCCTGAGAGAACCAAGTAGATAACCACTATTCTATCTTACCTTCTTTGATGCTATAATCAATATATAGATGAGGCCATTAAAGGAGTTTTATCAATATTTTCCAATGATGCCAAATCTTCAATTATGTTTAATTTTAGTCATTTCCTTGCAGAGTCTATTCATCAGTAGTTTCTCAATTTCAACACAGAAGAGGTATTTAAATCTACCTTTCTTCTAGTCTACATGTTCATATACTTTCAAGGAGATAACATGGAATTGTCGTTGTAGAAATTAAATGAGAAAGGAGACCAACAGTCAGTCATTTTATGGGCCACCCTGGTAATGAAAGATCAAAATGAATTCACATATAAACAATTAATTGAGATGTTTTTTCACCCAGCTATTAGTATTCTAAGAAGCAGAGAAGAACCAAGAATCGGTGAAGAAACCCAAAAGATTTTGTAGCTGTTAGAATAGGTACAAACAAGATATTGGTACTTATATGAAAACTAGAGAGGAATAATAGTTTTTGGATGTGAGATGCAACCTAATAAGTTTCCAAAATTCCTCCCAATGAGGATTTTTGCCTTACAATTCTTCATGCAGATGATCAACATGGATCAGGTCCATTTTGTGGCTGCCAAGAAAAAGTCTCAGTTTAAGCTAAAAATTCAAGTTGGCCCATTCATATGTAACGACAGGAAAGGAGGAGCAGAGGAAGATCAAATATTGAAGAAAATTCAGTTTGATTTAAGCTTCAATTAGTCATATGATCCATTAGGCATAATTTCCAAATTAAGGGTAGAAACTAAATCTACTCCTTATTTTCACACACCAAGGCTAGAAATATAGTAGTATAAGAACAGCCTAGAGTGGATAGAGAATACACTACATGAAGCAGAAGAAAAACCAGTCTCTTCATCAATAATGCATACTCCTACAAATCAGGAAAAGACGGCCAATTGGAACAGAGACGAAGGTTCCCCTTCAGAGATAGATATCTTCAACAAGGGATTTAAAATCATGTAAAAAAATAAGGCTAAGCCTTAGAAAATATTTAGAGCATTAGACTCCTATCAACACTAATGAGCCTCTTATATCCTCATTAATAGGTCAGCATTTCACATAGCCTCGTACAACTTCCATGACTACAACAGAGCAGTAGCAGATCATGCACACAAGTACATCAAATTCAAGCAAGCCAGAGAAAAACAAAATGGATACCTTCTAGGAAATCAAACTAAAAAATGAAGCCTTGAAGATAAACACATACAATCAATTCTAGAAACAAACTTCAGGTGCCCAAAACAAGCTATTGCCAGCCTTTGACTCAAAAAAAGGAAGAATCCTAATGTCATTTCTTCAAGCACAAGTTCCTCAACCTAAAGGAGAATCAGATTATAAGAATACATCTCTTGAGTTTAATGTCAATGACATACATCCCATTGATCAAAAGGAGATGCATAAACAAATTGGAGAGATTATTTTCTCCACTATAACTAACACTGTTATGACTTTATATAAATTGCAGGTTACACTAGAAAATGTCTGGTCACAACTCAACATGGAAAAAGTTTCAGCTTTTGCCAAAGATACCAGGATTAAAACCTTGGAATATTTAGTAATCAAATTGGTTTATGATCCTGCAAATGTTAATGTTACAAAGGAGTTTATTAAGAAAAAGAATGCAAATATTGCAGCATTAAGGAAGCAGTTAAAATTATCAGCAACAAAAGATCTTCTAGCTAAGAAGATTGAAGAGAAAGAGACATAAAATATAGACATGATGAAGCTCATTTTATAATAGAGTACACAGTTGAAGAAAATGGAAACAAAGATGGAGAAGTGGATTAAAGAAAGCAAGAAACTAGTCGAGCAAGTTGCTAATTTAGAAGCTCTTACTATGACAGCTATTCATACTGCTATATTTGATACCACTAGCAAAGGAGATGTTGCAGACCATTTAGCCTCTACACTCCAAAATATGATCTTGCAGACTGAATAAATAAATAAGTTACAGGACAAAGTGAAACTTCTTGAGGATCAGAAAAATAATTTTGAAATTTCCATGCATCAGAGCTTCAGAGAGCTCAGAACCAAGTATAAATATGGAAGAAGTTAGCCAATGAAGCTTATATTGGCTACACCCTTGGCAATGTTAAGGAAATCATTTGGAACAACATCATTGAGGAGATTAATGAAATCTAGCCATCTATCAAGATCATCTTTGAGCAAAAGGAGTTAGTGGAAAAAGAAAACCAGGTAATTTATGATATAAATACTCCACTGGGAGAAATGCCTAATACAACCAAAAACATTATAAAGTGTCCAAACTCTAAGGATAACTAAGAACTAGATGAGCCAGGGGTAGATGAAAGGACTTAAACTAACCTTGAAGTAAATAAATGTTTGATCAAAAATAACTTAGTAGTGTAGTTGACATAAAAATGGCATACTCTTGATGTTGCAATCAACAGGCTTCTCTCAAGGATTGATGCATTGATTAAAAAAGGTCTTCCTTCACTGTTTGTCATAAATGATAAATTAATTCCCAGGGAGGATTATATGAAGAAGCTCAAATAAACTATGAGGTTTGCATCCATGTCTTATATTCAAGGTTCTATGATAGGCAAAGCATTTTACAAAGCTATTGAAAATATCGGTTTTATTCATCATGATATAAAACAAATTTTCATTGTAAAACCCACTTTTTCAAAGTATACTGAGGTAGATGAAATCTACCGCAGGGTTATTAAAGTGTCAATTCTAGATCAGGAGTGGTGGGATAAGCTTTGAAAATACCAGAATTAAAGGACAAGTCATATTTTCAGCGCAACAACAGAATAGTGGCCACTTAGCAACAATTTTCCTTTAAATAAGGGCCAGACACTGTTGAAAAGTGTAACTAGGTCGGTCTTCATGTTGCCTATGTAATTATCTATTTATTTAAAGAGGAAGACACAGATAATAAAATTTATTTTTTTTGTACTTGCTTCATGGGTTTCATGAGCGAGATTTTATTAGATAGACTTCTTCTTGATGTCTATGAATTTTTTATATTCTAGGAATAAATAGAATAAAGGGTCTCATACATGAAGGATATAGTCTAGGTATTTATGCTCCAAGACCTTGTGAAGAACCTCACAAATAACCCTCAATGCATTGATGAAAGACAAGCTTTAAAAACAGGAAAGACGTACCTTATCAATGTTGGAATAATACTTGTTCAAGTCGGCCTAAAAAATCATAGAACAATTCGACTTATTTACAGGCAGAATCAACTATTTATAGGAGCATGCGAATTTCAATTTGGATGAAAATTTTGGACAACCTCTAAGATTAAATGCAAGGTATAGGACTGAAGGATAATGTAGTAATCCCCATGCAAGAATTTGTGAACAAGTTTGAATCTAATACAAGAATAATTGTAGACCTGTGTGAGGAAAAAGTGCGGATGAAAAATAGGAAAAAGTGTGGATTTTTCCTGAGGAGAAATGCAGATAGAAGAACAGAAATAAGTGCGAAGATTTCAAGTAGAAGCAAGCTTGGAAATCAAGGTGAACACAGTGACATATTTGCGGATAGGTCTGTGAAGTATTGCAGATCTTTCTAATGATAAAGATGCGGATATAATAAAATAAAAGGTGCGGATGGAAGAAAGAATCAGGCTCAGACTTGAAATAGAATAAAATGCAGATGTAAGTGTGGAAAATCTGAAGAGATATCATCTACATATTTGCACTGAAGTGTATAATTGATTTAAGGAAGAAATAATAATGTGGATGGTCAAGAAGCTATTATATACAATGTTCATATAATAAAATAAGTATGCATAATTTCGAGACAGATTGACATAGAAGAAGTAAAGTACAAAATTCAAAGTGAAGATTTGTTAAAGTAAGTTCACTCACACAGTGCATGAAAAGGGATCAGTTTGAAAGGTGTGAAAAGAGACCGAGTTCTATAGGTCAAGCCCAGAACAGTGCAGATTTTTGTAAAGGAGAAGAGTCGAGTTTTTAATTATCTTAAGAAGTTGTATCAAGGTCTTGGAAGCATAACTAGGTCAAGGGTCTGAGTCTGGGTCATGGTACTTTTCATTTGAAGATCTATAAGAAGAATTATTTGCGAGTTTTCCTCTCCAAGAGGGAGAGGTTTTTCCCTGGCTCTAGAATCCTAATTTCTGTGTCTTGTGCATTTTGATAATTTACTTGATGAAAGACTAACTAAGCTAAAGAAAGAATGACATAAGCAACTCAAGCAAGCTCACAAGTAATTATCAAGAAGAGAATTTGTATTAACCTACAACCCTCCTAATTCTCAACATGGTATCAGAGCTAAGGTGCTAGAAAGGGCATAGAGACACTCAAGGATCATATTTCATGGATCGCATCAAAGCAATGATTTAATTAAAATAAAGGTTAGTATTCCATAGTGAAAGAAATTATACGGTATTATAGAACCATCTTAAATATGCTAGCAGATCATTGTTACCTCAAATTATTGCCATCAAAAGCTTCAAGGCAAGTCACCTATCATCCTTTATCTTTCAAGGAAGCAACAGAATACCCTCATCAATCACCATTCAATGGAAGCTTCAACCATGTTCAAAGTAAACAAGCTAAGAGAAGAAGAAAAGCATCTACTCAAGTAAGTATATCCATAAATTTCTATGAATATATTAAAATGCCTCCTTTGAAAAGAGAGAAACAAACTGTTTGGGGTTTCAAACTTTCCATAGAAGACAAGGACAATGGTGTCATGCCAAATTCATGAAGGGAGATATAAGAGCCCAAAGGATTCTTATAGAATCCATAAAAAACTTTATCATCTCTTATGTACAAAATATAAAATCATCAAAAGGAGTATATAAGAAAGTAGTGGAGCTATAATCTGTTAGTACTGCAGGAGAAGAAATATCTATGATCAACTTGAGGAACTACGAGAAGACTACAGTGGTTCTAAAATATCTATGAGAAGAATGGGGAAAACTTCACTTCACAATTATACGGGAAGATAGAACTCATACCATTCCAAGATTTAGGGTCTCTATGTAAATAGAGGAAACAAGATTGAAAGCCAAAGCTGTTATAGGATCAAGTGAAGGAATCAAGCCTTTGCAACCATGTCCAGGAAGAATGGAAGATTCGATAAGTTTTGGTACTCAGAGTAAAAGAAGAAATATAGATGAAGCATGATGCCTTGTATATGATGAACTTAGGCATTAAAATAGAAAATGTTTTTAATCTGAAAAAGGACAAGAGAAATAGAAAAGAATCCCATGTCTCTGAAATGAGGAAATAGCCTGATAAGAAATACGAAGTAAGGGATATCCACTACAATTGAGATCATTTTCTCTTTTAAGTGATTTATGTTTTTTATATGATAGGAATCAGTGTAGCATCCTGATGAAATCATGGTAGGAGCTCCTGGTGAATCAGCTTCGAAAAAGCTTCTCTAATAACATTACTAATGGAAAGCAGTCATCAAGATCAAGGGTCATCATGGAAACAAATCTATGGGATGTGATGACATATTGATGGAGCAAGCCAAGAGAATGAAGCTCTTCACTCTTGAGAAATTTCTACAGAATGACTCAGGGGGGAAAGGATATGAGGTATGTATATATTTATATGTTAACATTGGATGTTGTGAAGTCATGTCATATGGTTTCAGGTAATGAAATTCTATATTTAGAAGTATGATATATGGAGGAGTATCTCTCAATGCACGAACAAGATGAAATCAACATAATATGTCCTCATGAACATGAGGTATTTGTATATGAACGAGAAACTAGAAAGGTTGTAAGTTCTTGGGAATGGAGAATGTGCAGAAAGGAAAAGATCATGAAATGCAACCATGTCAAATGGCAGTTACCATCTAGAATCGAAGAAGATGTGACTAGGAGATCTCTTGGGAGGATATGTAGACTTTGATAGAAGTATATTAAATAAGAAGACCCTTGACAAAACATATCATTTGGCGATGTGTCAATCTTTATGAAGGATGCCGATGCCTACAGGAAGATGTCATGGTGAAATATCATCACTAAGGTAACTTTTGTTCTAAAATTTCCTATGAATATGTTTATCTGGATAAATATATGCAGGGATGCTAATCATAAGAAAGGACTTATGATCCTTGGGGATGATTTGAAGGAAAGCAGCATAGCATAACGGTGGACTAGATGAGGAAGATTGATATATCACTTTCTGATAGTGGACATGACTCGTGACTGAAAGTGATGGATGATCTGTGTCCTATGAAGCCAAAAGTTGAAGATTCAACAATATCGAAATCCATGACATTGAGGGGAGGAAATCTTCATCAGTAGTTGGATTTCTACTGCAGGACCCTGGTTGATGAGGAGCCTGGTGGTAATTTTCTTGCTTGGAAGAAACTTTAAATATGTCCTTCTTGTGTTAAGAGGGAGTGACGTATGTGATTCTCTACTACATGTTTCATGCACCAGACCAGGACTAAAAGTTGTAAGTCTTAGTGAAATCCATGCGAAGAGAATGGATAGACACATCATTCTGGCCTTCACCTAGAAGACAAAATGGAGGATTGGGTAATCATCTGGCATTCAATACCCTTTGAGAATGAGATAGGGCATTCAAGATAAGAGTAGTCATGTACCGATATTCTTTGAGGGTTGGATACCCAAGAGAAGAATAGTCCAAGAAGGTCATACTCTGGGAACACCTAGGTGGGGTAGGTACCTTGGAGAGACAATGACTATGGTGTCTATTAGTTATGTGTCTCGCCAGCATTGTAGCCCATTGTCTCATTGAGATATGGGGCTATTAGTCAAGGCCTTGCACTAGGACAATGTTGGTTGATATGATGCTATACAGATGCGATTACCAATCTGATTCTTCTTATGAGATTATTCTATTTGAAAGTAACCATTTACTTGTATGAATACCTCCCTAGTTAAGAGGGAGTGTTGAAAAGTGTAACTAGGCCGGTCTTATTGTTGCGTATGTAATTATATATTTATGTAAAGAAGAAGACAAATATCATAAAATTTATTTTGGTTTAATTTTTTCATGGGTTCATGAGTGAGATTTTATTAGATAGACGTATTCTTGATGCCTATGAAGCTTTTATCTTCTACTAATAAATAGAATTAAGGGTCTCATACATGAAGGATATAGTCTAGGTATTTATGCTCCAATAACTTGTGAAGAACCTCAAAAACAAACCTTAATACATTGATGAAATACAAGCTTTAAAAATAGGAAAGAAGCACTTTATCAACGCTAAAATAAAACTTTTTCAAGTCGGCCTCAAAAATCATAGAACAAGTTGGCTTATTTACAGGAGGAAACAACTATTTATAGAGGCATGTGAATTTTAGTTTGGATGAAAATTTCGGAAAAATTATGAGATTAAATGCGAGGTACAGGACTGAAGGATAATGTAGTAATGCCCATGCAAGAATATGTGGACAAGTCTGAATCTAATACAAGAATAAGTGCAGACCTGTGTGAGGAAAAAGTGTGGATGAACAATAGGAAAAAGTGTGGATTTTTACTGAGGAGAAATGCAAATATAAGAACAGAAATAAGTGAAAATATTTCCGGAAAAAGAAAGCTTGGAAATCAAGGTGAACACAGTGACAAATTTGTGGATGGTCTGTGAAATATTGTAGATCTTTCTAATGATAAAGTTGCTGATATAAGAAAAGAAAAGGTGCAGATGGAAGAAATAATCAGGCTCGGACTTGAAACAGAATAAAATGTAGATGTAAGTGAGGACAATCTAAAGAGATATCATCTATGGATTTGCACTGAACTGTATAATAGATTTAAGGAAGAAATAATAATGTGGATGGTCAAGAAGCTATTATATACATTGTTTATATAATAAAAGAAGTATGCGAAATTCTGAGACAACTTGACATAGAAGAAGTAAAGTACAACATTCAAAGTGAATATTTGCTGAAGTAAGTTCACTCACACAGTGCATGAAAAGAGATCAGTTTGAAAGGTGTGAAAAGAGACCGAGTTCTCTAGGTCAAGCCTAGAACAGTGCATATTGTTGTAAAGGAGAAGATTCGAGTTTTGAATTATCTGAAGAAGTTGTATCAATGTCTTGGAAGCATATCTAGGTAAAGGGTCTGGGTCTATGTCATGGTACTTGTCATTTGAAGATCTATAAGAAGAATTATTTGCGGGTTTTCCTCTCTAAGAGGAAGAGGTTTTTCCCTGGTTCTAGGAGCCTAATTTCTGTGCCTTGTGCATTTTCATAATTGGCTTGATGAAAGACTAACTAAGCTAAATAAAGAATGACATAAGCAACTCAAGCAAGCTCACAAGTATTTATCAAGAAGAGAATTTGTATTAACGTACAACCCTCCTAATTCTCAACAGACACGCAAATTCATTCTTTTGGATCAAATTCCTTTTTATTTCTATTAAAATTCAGAAAATATAGTTTTCCTTGTCACTCAAGAATTTATTGTAATTTTTTATTTTTGTTTAAATACTTCATCCATAGAAGTATTCGAGGTTGCACCCTTGAGCTAGTTATCAAATAGATTTGTAATAGCTGGAGAATTTTTTATTGAATAAAGGATTCTGGATTTTACTTCATATGGATTGTGTTCCTATGAGTTATTTATATTATGTTTTTCATTATGTATTCCTCATATACCTAAATTCATTAACAATTATCCAATTGGAAATTTAATTGAATCTTAGTTTATTTTTGATTCATTGTGAAGTTGTAGTTGGATTAAGAGATTAATTTACAAAGATATCTATTATTGTAAGTTCCTCTTGAAATTTAATTACATGTACGTTCCTGTTATGACTTGATTATATTTTGTTGATTATGAAAACATAGTTTTCATAATTTCTACTTATAAATGGTGAAATACTCTGTTTGAATATTAAATCATTTATACTTCTACATTCTTCTATCCATCCCACTTAAAATCAAATTAACCATTTGTAATTAAGGAATGGCCTTTTATTTTATCAAATATCTTTCTAAGTAAAATCACTTGTTATAGAAAATTGTTCATTGGCCATCCACCTATTCACAAAAACAAATATTTTAGATGCTTTGGCATAAATTATTGACCTTAGGTTATCTCAAAGGACAATAGAATCAGCGGGAGGGTTTCCTACTCCTTTTGAGGCTTTGGAAGTAATAGGAAAAGGTAAGGGTGAAACAGGGACTGCATTCAGTTCTTGCAGTAATATTTTCTGTGGTTGTTTTAATTTACTCACCGCATACATGGAGATAATCTCTTTAACTTTCTTCACATCTTCCACTATATTATAATCAATGGTATTTAAGATAACTAAGGTCTTTGATGTAGATGGAGCAGTAGAATAAGTTGGGGTTGATTGAAGAGGAGTCTTTTTGCTAACAATTTTATCTTTAATAACAGGGGATGAATATTTCTTATTTTGAGGAGACTAAGGGAGATCAGTAGAATTTTTACTTCTAGTGTTAACTGGTAGTGCCTCGTGTTCAACTTCATTATCGGATGTAGGAAGAATAAAGTCCCATAATCAATGAAATTCAACCAATTATTTATCTTGTGATTCATCTATAGATAATATTGTTTCATCCTCATATTCATCTTGATCTGATTCATCATTTGAGATTACATCTGGAAGTTGAGAATTTGAAGCTTGATTTTTCTTAAGAGATCTGAAAGGTTTCTTCAAAGAAGATTTAGCTACTTGTTTTTTTTATTTCAAGAATGTCATTTGACATAGTTTTGATAAATTTTTGCAATCCCTCAAGATATTAAGGATCCTTAGATGATTTATTTTTGGGTTCATCTTTAAACGAGAATTTTTTAGCTTTTATATACTCTTAGGCGGTTTTCTTTTCTAAGGAAATAATTCTCTTTTCTACAGAAAGGGCCTCTTTCATGTTTTCTACCAAAGTAGCATTATTGGCTCCATCTACAAAAATTTCTATATTAGAAGGAAGAGAGGATATATGCCATTCAATTTGTACATCTACACCTAGTTTATATGTAGGTGGGATTTTATTGAGCAATTTATTAAATATGGAATTGAAATATTTAATATTTTCACCTGAATTTGCTTTAACATTTGAAAGACCATTGATGAGATTAGCAGTAGTATGATCATCAAAAAATTTATTCAGAAATTGTTCCTGAAATATATCCCAACTAGTAATAGTTCTTGGTGTTAATGAAAAGTACCATTATCCAGTTGATCCTTGAAAAGTATAGGGAAACAATCTTACTACACAATATTATTCAAAGACATAATTTAAATTCATAGACATCATGAAATTATGGAGATTTTATTCCGTAGGGAGACCTTCATCTGGATCATACTTAGGCAACCATATTTATGGATACTTAGGTAAAGGGTGAAGAGGACCTAGAAATTTAACAACTCCAGGATTCGTCCAAGGTATATTTTCCTTTTTGTGAATTAGAGGGTTGATTTGTCTTGAAGAAGGATTTGAAGTGGAAGAATTAGTTCTAGTGGTCGATGTAGGTGAAGAAGAAACAACCATATAAGTAGTAATTCTTGAAGAAGTGCTTGTAGTATGAGAATAAGAAATATGAGTTGATGAAGAAATTGGATGGGAAGATGTAACAGAAGGAGGGATAAATGATGGATTTTGAGGGGGATAAGATGAAAGAAACTCACTAGTAGATGTTTAAGCCTCAAATATCGAATATTTCCTACGCTGGGAATGAAGAGGAAACTCAAATGGGATTATTCTGATTTTTCACTCTTTGAACGAGTCAATACACTAGTGCTTGGTAATATTGAAGTAACACTTCCTTCATAGGCTTCAGAAAGAACATGATTTTATATTGAAATTGAAATATATTCTAATTCATTTATTAAGGTATGTAATTTAGGTGATTTTGGTGTATAATCAGGGGAGAGTTCTCTTGGAATCGAACTAGGAGACTTGGGAGAAGGTTGAACAACTGGTGATCTATAGATAGGGGATTTTGAGTGAGGGCCAAAAGTTATAGGAAATTTGGAGGGGGGTCAACTCTTTTGATGGATTAATATTTTGTGTCATTCATAGTCTCATGGACCTCATTCTAGTACCAAAAATTTTGATGCACTGAAAATAGGTGCAACAACATTGGGGAAAACCACCCAGTCGGGGACTTAAAAAATTGTCCCTTATCCATTTGAGATAGTGGTTCCGACTTGATTTATGGGACCATTTTCTCGATCAAATATAATATGATGGATGGGCAGTATTTAACTGACTATGACTTGGTGAATGGAGTAACAACAAGCTTAAAGAAAATATATATACCTATTTCTATCCCATGATGAATTATCTTTCTCTTATATGTGGTTTAAAAAGATGATCTTTTAATGAATGGAAATAAAGATTTAACACACACTTAGAGAGATGTAGAATAATTTAAGATAATTTATTTGATTAAATAGTTAATCAAATCAATTGAGTAAGCATATATCACATCTATTTATTGCATGTATTGAATATGTATAAAAAATGGCAATCAAACATGTTCAGAATTGAATTGATGCTAGATTGTGTTAAAAATATACATACAAAAACACCTCATAAGGAAAATCAACTATTTCTCATTTGAAATAGAATATCAACATAAATATAAAAGTACCATATATATGTTAAGTCATCTCATTTGAAAAATAGTCTCTAGTCCAACGTTTTCTATTAAGAAAAAAATTAAGAGTACAAAAGTGAAACTTCTTTAGTCTTGTTTTCAAAATTTTAGGATCACTTATAAAAAGACATGAAGGGCTTTATATAATAAAATAAAGAGAAAAAAATATAAATTACACAAAGAGTTGAGGAGATTAAACAAGTCTCCTTAAATTAAGTGAATTTAAAATAGAAACACAATTTGATGGGATGAATTGCTTCAGGATTGCATTGATGAATCTTTTTCCATTTGTTCTTTCAGGTGAAGGATGTTAATCATAGGCTGAATCTTCGGAGGTTGGCCTGGCTTGATGCACAACTATCCTGTATAGAATACATTTGATAGTGGAGGCATGCTGTAAGAGGAAGTTTTTTTTATACAACACAACATTATCCATTGGCTACGTGGCTTGACCAAGTACTTCCAATACTTTTCCTAGTCCAACTTCTCCATTTTTTTTAATGCTTTTTTCCTTTATATTGGACATTTCCTACCACTATCTTATTAAATATTTTATAATAGGTAGAGATCCAGGAGGGCATATATCATTCATATTAGTTGCAATGAGATTCTGGCTAACTATTTCAAAAATGTTGTTAGCAACATATTTGGCTCTCCAAATTTCCCTTTCAACTTGTTTTAACTGTATGTCTCAATCGGTAAATCAGATTTCTTTTTTGGAATCTTCAATCAAGGGAATATTTTCCTTTCGACCTTTAGCAATATCATTCCAGGTGACATATTGGGATACTTTTTCATTGATTTAATCAAAGGTGATGCTCTACTCAGCTACTCGATTCATCAATGAATCACTTTTTTCACATAGTTGAATGATACTACATAATTTTTGGAAAAAAATAACTTTTTTTTTTACCAAAAGGTTATTTAGTTCCAAAGCTTCCTTCTTGAATTCATATACTTTAGGATTTTCTTTCAACTTCTCAACATTGAATTGCAGTTGATGTATCTGAGTATCTATAGCACCAATTTCAGATTGGTGCTACAGCTTTAATTGATCTAGGCTCTGTTAGAGTTGTGATACTTGTGTTTGTAATTGTTGATTAACACGCCACTTCTTTTCTAGCAATTCATGTTCCAATTGAAGGATCATTTCATCATTTTCTTTGACCAATTTTTGAACTTCAGTGGCTTTCTCTATGGTGGCGGATGTATATTCTCCTACAAACTAATTCAAATGTCTTAGATCCTGAGAAGGATCTACTTGTGAGCCTTTACAAACTACTTCCATAGGGACATCTCCGGAAACAAGGATTTGTGATTATTCTATTCTCCTCCTTTTCCTCTGAATTCTCATGACAACTTTATATCTAGGTAGGCTGAGATAACTTATACTTGTTTTATGTTAACTGATTTTTCAGTTGACCTAGTAGTAAACAGGTTCCCACTTTTACCATGATTTGTTTCCATTTTTTCTATGATCAATGATCATCACTTCTTGATCTCCTTCAATTTGTTGATTAAAATCCTTCCAGACATAATTTAAATCACTTGGAAATTGTGGATCTTTGGCTTGAACTCCAGTAGACATATCTTCTTCTGTTTTGCTAAGGACTTCAGTATCCTTAGGTGGTTACTCCTTTTCCCGCTCTTTCTATTAATGTTCCTTCTGTGAGATAGGTTGGGATACCTCCAATATATTTAAAGGAATTCCTTATAATATTTTATTTCTATAATTATTGAACTTTGAAAGTTTTTGTGGATTGAAGAGCTATGATGCTAATTTCTATATTGTAGAATAAGTATCAAATAACTCAAAAAAGTCAGAAAAATCATCATCCTCATGAACAAATGGTCTAATTTTCACTTGAGTTGTGAAATTGAAGGCAACTTGGTTTAGGTTGTATTTCCTGTTAGAAATTGTGAACAATTTCAATAATTGGATTTTATTAACCTATAACCTTGGATGCTTGTAATTTTCTAACGCATAGACACCACAGTGAATAGGAAAAGAGGGCCACAAAGCTTTCTTAATTTCCTCTTTCATAATATTAGTTAATTCATTACCAACAATTTGATAAGCTATTTCTATTGTGAGAAGTTTATTTGGAACATACAATGGTAGGACATGTGGTCGGTCTAAGCTTCTGAAGACTCTGGCATAAGTAAACGATTCTTCGTCAAACCATTTTCCAATGGAGGTGAAGTCTGCTTAACCTTCTTTGGATAAACTGGGGGCCTTTTCTTCAAACAGAGCTTGAAATAATGGGAGCATAACTCCATGGTAGATCTTGTAGAAATGAGCTTCATATTTTGATTCCCATAGAATACTATGATAGACATGAATGGGAGTAGGGTCTTAGGTAGTCCATTTCCAAATCATGGTTGGAAAATATTAGGTAAAACATAAAACATCCATAATGTTGGCACACATGTAAAATAAGGGAAGGATTTTAGATGATGGAACGATTATTTCTATATTCAAGAATTTGGGTGGCAATATTATTTGAAAAAATGGTTCCCTAGTCCATGATATAAGAAGATGTAACCGCATCGATAAGGGGAACGCATTCATCTGAGAATTTAGTGGTATTGGGTTGACCAAAAAGTCTAGAAATCATTCCAGAAATATAACCATAGGGACCAACAAGAGAAACGGTGGAATACATACACTTGTTGTCATGTTTATGCTTGTTAGGGTTGCTCCTCCACTACTTTATGGGGTCCAATTTTAGTTCATCCTCCTTGGCGAATTATGCTAGAAAATATTTATCGTATACCTTCTTCAGGTCTACAATGTGGTACATTTTCTTCAAATATTCAACTCTAGAAGACCCTATCATTTTACCTCTTCTTGTCAGAAAATTTCTGTCTCCAATGTTTAGATTGTCGATAATCCATTTTACCAACTCTGTATATGGTAAATTCTTGGGGTGTGTAGCTATTTGGTGTAGAAATGAGTTGGCGACCTATGCTATAGTAGCTTCTAAAGAATAAAAAGTGTTTGCATTACCTTTTCTCTCAACCCTATGGGGTTTCTCATCTTCAAATAATCTGTACATTTCTTCCCAAGACGAAGAACCACTCTCTGATGTGCATGTCGTATCTGTGAATAAGGGGGGCATCTCTGTTACTTCACTAGCAGAAGTTGTAGTATTAGTGGGAGTCATGGGTTTTTTGAATTTATTTGCAGCCTTAGACATTTCTGAGGAGCTCTACTTGTTTGGACTTGCCTCTGGAAAATCAAGAAAAATAAGTAAAAAGGGGCAATCTTGTTATAATAGGAGAGTACTATAATTATGGAAATAATGGGCGAATAAAACATGGCACACAAATACTCTAAAAATTTAATACTCTTGTGGTCAAATAGTTTTTGGAGGCTCGAGCTATTAAAAATTTTAAGTTATGAAATTAATGGAAAGCATGGGTTCATGTGCTCGAGTAATCATTTAAGCATTTAAATGAGATATTTTTGCATTGCAGATCTATTTGTGTGTGAACTTATTAGAATATCGATTAGCTACCTTTTTCCGATTGCGATATCACAATCAAAATTTTGGCGGAATTGGATAGTGGGAAGAAGTGGTCATTAGCGAGAGTGTGATGCGATGGAATACGTCGCATCAGGGAAATGTAAACGATGGATTGAATGTTGGCATGGAAGAAATGCGATGTGCGATTTGTGATTGATTATGTGGCGGTGTTAGATCCCATGGTTTGCTTTTCATGGAATATCGTTTGGGTAGAATCCTTTTTCCTTTACTAAATTCCATTATTTTTTTCGCTTTGGAAATAATTTAGAGTGGATTTTTAAAATCCATACATCGTCCATGCAATTTTTTGATTTCGGTTTGCTTGCATGTTTGTTTTGAATTCTCCGCTTAAGTGTCCTTTAAACAAAAGTGTATTAATTAACTCATTTTACTCATATTTGTTTTTGAATTAATCACTTATGTGTTTTATTTGTTTCTAGTTTAAAATTTTTAAAAGGGTCCCCATTATTTTCCTAGGGTAACTATTCTAAAATAATGGGGGTTGTTGAATAGCACAACACAACAGTATTGGATGCACATGGTATCTCTTTATAAGTTCACATGAATGGGGCATTTGGAAGAACATTATAGATATATTCATATTGGGTGTATATGAGCTCTAGTTGTTGGGATTTGATAATGGCTTATTCCTCATTTTGTGGGGATGAATTTGCCACATCTTTTGAAATTTCTGAGGTGAGAGATCTCAAAAACAATTCTAGAAGGAATCTATCATTGAAATGGCCTTTACAAAAGCTACAAGGTTTTCACCATTCATGGATATGGTTTGATATGTGTATGGAGGGTGTCTATTTCAAATGGGTGAGAAGTTCCAGTCCTGAGTCATGTTGAATTAGGAGTTAGAAGAATGTAAGGAATTTTGTAACTAGGGAATTAAAGCTTCCATGTGATGTAGAAGGCTGGTCAACATACCAATTTGTTGCAGGCCCTGTAAGGGTGTGTTGAAATAGTCATAGTCTAATAGTATCGTACTATATGCAAAGGGGTCCTCAACAAGGAGGTTAGAGGAAGACTACCCTAGTGGGTGCTGCTAGCGCTATCTAGAGGAGTGGTATGTGGGCCAAAGGGGTATTGATTAGTGAGCCTTTTAGAGTCGTCAGAGGTGCATTTTTCTTGGGAGGGGTCCCGAGCAAATTTTCCTCAATAAAGGAATATTCTATAATGGTGGCTATGTGACATCCTCTACGCCTAAATGGCAGAACGCCTGGCACACCTCTTGTTAATGGGGGGGGTTTAAGAAACTCCTAGATAAACAGGGTGTCATGGGGTCCCCTATGGTTTCTATTAGTGTATACTACATTTTATTTTTGGAGGGAAGAGGATATCTATCAATGCAATATAAACACATACATTAAAAAAAATAAAAAATGGAGGTAATTCTCCTTTAGATTAAGCTATGTGATCAATCATGCAAAAAATGGTTTTTTGTTTGTTTGTGTATGAAAAAAATCATATGTAGACTTGATCATCCTTACCACTATCAAAGTAACTAGGAATTATGGATATATCTTTCGATGGGTCTTGGGGAGATGCCTGGAAAGAACTAGTGACACCTTCTAGCAGCTGAAGAATAAACTAAGGTAATGGAAATGAGGATCAATTTTTTCCCGCACCATCACCTATAGGGAAAGGATGCCCTATATTTGGCCACTAAAGTAAATTCGTCCCATGTGAGCATTCAAGTCTTTAGCTTCTTGGTATTCAGTTACTAGTACCAAGCATTATATGGGTCGGGTAGCCCCAACGAGTATCACACACACTGGACCTAAATCGAACCCCCTCTGAATCGGGTCTCTCTTATGATTGGGTATTCTTTTTTGTGGGATGATTGAAGTTTTTTAAGCACCCTAGAAGTCAGTGTTTATGTTTCATAGATATAAAATGACCATGGAAGCTTATGGGATGCCTACCCCCAATGGTATTAACCTGAACTATTTCTTCTTTTATAACCCCTGTGGGGAGAATTAGTTGGTTCAATTTATGGTTGCTTTTAATCATATTGACTTTTCTTAGGGTGTGAATTTGTAAGAAAAGGTATACATGCGCATATACTAAAGGAAACTAGTGTATACTGATATAATTTTACAGATTAGAAAAAATTTTAAGGAACAATCTTTAACTCAATTTACCAGTTATGAATTTGTTAGATAATTAGTAAATATGTGCAGTAATAGTAGTATAAATCATAACACAAGTACAACACACATGAACACCTATATTTAAGGTGGAAACCCAATTCAGGAGAAAACCACCACTCCTGTTGTCTCTGTCTTCAATATTTATTATACAAAAAACGGTTTACAATATTGTACTAATGCAGACTCATATCAGTATGCAGGCATATACCTACAGAAGGCTACAACTTTCTCTCATTTTCAGCTGCTACTGGAAGGCAGCTACAACCCCCTAATCTCGTTTACTAATTAATATGGGAAGGAAGCTTCAACCCCCTAATTAGAACACCAGATTCTAATGGCAAAACACTTCTACTTCCATACTACAGGTTTCAACCCTCAGAGACACTACAGACCATGTTTCATCAATTTTCATACTATATCAAACAGCATCAACATAATTCTTCATAAACATCAACAATCATAAACTTTACCTAATACTTCAATCAAAATAGTGAGACCACTATAACCAGAACTTTAGAAATAACCCAGACTTCAGAATCAATATGCAATATCAAACTTAACCCTAAAAATTCATCATCTTAAAATGCATACGCTACTTTGCTTCACTGAACCCGCGTGTATACGCGCTTTCTTTCACACCAATCTGCATATAGATCTGTGAATATTGTTTTTTAGAATATGATTTGTCTCAGATTCAGATCTGATTCATTCAGTCAAATATATTTTCAGAGTTGCAAGACCCTTGATTAGTTAGTCATCATAACACATATTTTCTCACTCATTGATCAGATTTGTTCATAATCATCTTAGTGGCGTATACAACAATTAAGCAACCCAGATCTGCATGAAGACTTCATTGATAGACAATAGACAAATAGAAAGAATAACAAAAAAACCTATGCAATAAGCTTCATAAAACCCTAACTTATGTACGTGAATTTTCTGAAGCCAACCCACGAATATACGTGCTTTTACTGAGACAAACTAGCGTATACATATGTAAATATAAATTTTTCACAATGAACCAAATCCATAGAACTTACCCAGATTTCTTCACTTAACTTCAACAAAATTGTGCCAGGTCATAGATCTAACCATCTCTTTAATGGATCATACAAGAGCATAGTCATTTCAGGTCTAGAGATCCTAAACCATCATTGTATCCATGGGTGCATCATAGATTCAGATTTATAAATTAAAACAGAGTTCATCCCATGTAGATATGCCTCAGAGAAAATTATTAGTGATAACCCTTACACATGCACACCATGCGCTATGATCTTCTTCTCCTTACATTTAGCCTTTATCAATACCATGAGCCAAAACCACAGAACTATCGATGGTATTCTTTGGACGGAATCAAATAGACAAAACATTGCTCAAAACTGTGGGCTAATACCATGGTAATGCCCCTTGGTATCATAATTTTAGAGCGCACGAGAAATACGCGACTTGGATCGTTCTTATCCACATGTATACGTGACTTCGCTTCATAAAAACTATGTACATAATGATTTTGAATGTATACGCGGGTTTCCTTTATAAAAATAGCATATACATTTCATCCATATGCAGGTTTCCTTCATCAAACCTACGTATACATTGAGAAAAATTTCTTGTTTCATTTCTCTGGAACTTACTGGAATTCCTTTCTCTATCACATCTGAACTGACCTGTAGAAACATCATTTTTACATCTTTAACACATAGGTTGCTTATCATAGGAAACTCATCAAGTAGGTTTCCATCAAGGACAAATTCATCAAGTAGGTTGTCATCAAGGACAACATATTGCATCATATTGCCTACAATATCCCCCTTTGGACTTGATGGAAACCATGATGGTGTTTGATCACCACAATAGATAAATTAATTAATTATAACCACTATTCAAACACCAAAATACTCTCCCCCTTTTTCATCAAGGACAAAGGGCAGATTAACACCAAAACAAGGTTTCTCTTTCCTTTTATAAAGAAGAGCTCTGCAGATCTGATGTGCGCTATATTGACTGTGCTCTCCCTGAGTTGATGCTGAATGTTTAGACAGATTTTTCAATGAAGTACATGACTCTATAACTCAACCAATTATGACCTTTCCTATCACCAAGGAATCATACTTACATCAATGATCCAACCAAGTGGAATTACATATTTGACTAAACTACCCAACCAAGTAGGTTTACAAATTTGACAAAGTACTTACATGACTGAATATAAAAATTTACATAATGATTATTAACATTTCCTTTTGCATCAAATTATAGAAATGGCTTTTCATAACCAGGACCAAAATATCTCAAGAGAGAAATCATAAATCATAAACCAAATCAGAATGCCAACAATTCATCCTCTTCAACAAGGCAGGTACTCACCCTAAGCTTTTGCATCCTGAAAAATTTCAACAACCAATTCATCAAAGCATCTATATCAAGGAGCTAAATATCAAAGAATGATGCAGAAAGATGAAGACTGGATCAAAGTAAATATTACCCAAAAACACCACATCTAGTCTAAATGTTGACCCAGAGAATATCTATCAGCAAAACCCATATGCATTTTTATGCACAGAATCTCGCGTATATACATGATTCTCCTTCATGGAACTCACGTATCAAATTTAATCTTCTAAAATTAAGCAGATTTGATCAGAGAGGCAGAGACAACTCCCAGCTTCTGCCTGAGATATTCAAATGCTTCCCTGTGAAGAGGTTTAGTAAATATATCAACAGCTTGTTCTTTGAAGGGAACATACTCCAATTTAACCTTTTGTTCAAGAACTTGTTTATGTAGGAAGTGATACTTGATAGGAATGTGCTTGGTCTTGGACTGCATAACAAGATTCTTTGAGATACTAATGGCACTTGTATTATCACATAAAATGGAGATGGGAGGTGAACATTTGATTTGAATGTCTTGTAAAGTCTGCATCATCCAAATTAGTTGTGTGCAACATGATGCAGCAGCCACATATTCTGCTTCTATTGTAGATAAGGAAATAGAACTATGTTTCTTACTAAACCAAGATACTAATCGGGGCCCCATATAGAATGCACCACCACTAGTGCTTTTTCGATCATCAACCTTTCTAGCCCAATCTGCATCTGTGTAAGCATGAAGAGTGAGATCAGCATTCTTTAGATATCATAGACCAAAGTCTTGATTCCCTTGTAGATATTTGAATATTATTTTTATAGCCTGAAAGTGTGACTCTTTTGGATTAGCTTGGAATCCTCCAACAATCCCAACTGCATGCATAATGTCAGGTCTTGTCCTGGTTAGATAGAGCAGACTTCCAATCATGGATTTTTATTCTAGTTGATTCACCATGGGAGAATCATCATGAGAATTGAGGTTACACCCAGTTACCATTGGTGTACTTACAGGTTTGCAGTCTTCCATCCCATACTTATTCATAATTTGCTTAAGATATTTTACTTGTGATAAAAATATGCCATCTCTTGCTTTTTGCACTTGTAATCCAAGAAAAAATGTTAGTTCCTCAAGTAAAGAAATTTCAAATTCTTGCTGCATAATAGAAGAAAATTTCTGACTCATGGACTCTTCATTACTCCCAAAAATCATATCATCAACATATACAACTACAATTAATAGTTTATCATTTTCAATTTTTGTATATAATTTTCTATTAGTAGATCCCTTTGAAAAACCTCGTTGATGAAGATATTTGTCAAGACGATAGTACCATGCCCTTGGAGCTTGTTTGAGACTATATAAAGCTTGTTTGAGACCATATAAAGCCTTTTTAAGTTTGCAAACAAGTTTTTCATCATTTCCCAAAATTAATCCTTCTGGGTGTTCTATATAAACTTCTTCTTCTAGATCACCATTGAGGAAAGAAGATTTAACATCCATTTGATAAACTTTGAATTGTTGAAAGCTTGGAAAGGCAAGAAACATTCTTATGGCTTCAAGTCTAGCTACAGGAGCAAATGTTTCTTCAAAGTCTATACCTTCTTGTTGAGCATACCCTTTACAAGAAAGCCTAGCTTTGTTTCTAATAACATCTCCATTTTCATTTAACTTGTTTTTGAATATCAATTTGTTCCAATAACATTTTTATCATGAGGTCTTGGAACTAATTCCCAAGTGTGATTCTTTTCAATCTAATCAAGTTCTTCATTCATGGCTTGAATCCAACATTCAAATTTACTGGCTTGATTTACATTCTGTGCTTTAGTAGTGGATAAGAAAGTTAGATAGCTAGGGGATCCTACAAGAGTTCTTCTTGTTTGGACACCTGATCCTTTTTCTCCCAAAATTTGAGATTCTGGATGATTCTTTTGAACATACTTGGATGGATTCTTTTCAGATAGATCTTCTTTTGGTGCTTCATTGGGTTCATCTTCTATATTGTTGCTGTTTGATGAAGGAAAATATACATCATCATCATCTTCATTTGTTGTTGTTATTTCCCTTTTAGGAGCTGAAGGAGACTCATCAATTACAACATCAATACATTCAACAATCTCCCAAAGTCTTTTATTGTAACACTTATATTATTTACTTCTTGAAGAGTAGCCAAGAAATTTTCCTTCATCTTCTCTTGGTTCAAATTTACCAATTTTTTCATCATTTTTCTTGATAAAAAATTTGCTTCCAAAAACTCTAAAATGCCTTATAGCTGGAAGATTACCATAACAGAGCTCATAAGGAGTTTTATCACTATTCACACGAACATGAGCCATGTTAAGAATATTTACTACGGTATGTGGTGCTTCTCCCCAAAAGGTATCAAGCGTTCCAGAATAATAAAGAATAGCACAAGCCATTTTTTGAACTATTCTATTCATCCTTTCTGTCACGCCATTTTGTTGTCGGGTTCCAGCTACAGAAAATTGTCTTTTTATGTCATGTTGTTCACAGAAATCAAATAATTCATCTAACATATATTCCCCTCCTCGGTCAGATCTAAGACATTTTATTTTTAGATCTAATTCATTTCAACCAGGGCTTTGAAGATCTAAATTTTTTCACATGATTCATCTTTGTGTTTTAGTAACCCAATCCAACACATTCTAGAGAAGTCATCAATAAATAGAATATAGTATTGTTCTCCACGGGGTGAATTTTTTCTCATAGGTCCACATAATTCAGTATGCATGAGTTCAAGAGGCTTACTTGCTGATCCTTCTTTGGCATTGAATTGCACTCTGGTTTTCTTACTGAATTGGCAAGATTTTCATATGGTATTTTTAGGCAAAGTGATGATGGGAAGATCACGAACAACTTTGAGTCTGCTAGAATTTCTGATTTGAGAGAAGCTCAAGTGCCCCAATCTTCTGTGCCATAACCAATTTTCTGAAGATTTACCCAAGTAACATTGTTCTTTGCAACCTTTCAATACATACAGATTTCTAGGTGTTCTAGTTCCTTTTATTACTATTTTTCCTGTGTCAAGTTCACGCACCACACATTATTTTGAACTAAAGACAACTTCATTTCCTTGATCGCACATTTGACTCATACATAATAGGTTATGTTTTAATCCATCCACATACATAACATTGTTAGCTTTTACCTTTTCTTTTAGAAAAATAGAAGCTTTTCCTTTAATGACAACAGGAGTATCATTTCCAAAGGTAACATTATTTTCTCTTTATAGAGCATTGTATGCAAGGATTTTATTTCTATCACCTGTCATGTGTTTTGAGCATCCTCTATCAATGTACCATTTATTTTCTTCCCCTTCTACAAATAAGTCTATACCACAATTCTCAACCTGTGATTCCTTCTTTCTCCATACCTTGGAATTTGAAGGTATATGCTCTTTTGGTTCAAGTTTGCTCCTACATTCAGATTCTCCATGACCAAAGTTATTGCAATAAGCACATTCAATTTCATTTTGAAGAGCAGAAAAGTTGTTATAAGTATTATTCTTTCTTCCAGTCTCATTTATTTTCTTTCTTGCTTGTCTAGTCATTATGGTTTTGTATGCAACACATTGAACAAATTTATGACCAAAATTATGACATGAGAAACATTTCCCATTAAAGAAGAAATTCCTGCGATCATGAAACCCTCTATTTGTGTTTACCTGTTGATTGGTATTTCTCTGATTTATATTTCTGCTATTTTTTGTTGTATTGAAGTGGTCATGCTTTACCTATGAAGTTTCTCTGTTCTCTTTCTGAGTGACGGAATGTTGTAGGCTGGCTTTAGCTGCATTTAGATAGCTTGGTGCTGAAGACTGAGAGGATTTTCCGATATATCCAAGACCCGTATTTACAAAATGAGAGCGTTGAACCTTGATAATTTCATTTAAGGTTTCAATTCCTTTAGCAAATATAAGATTTAAAGTTTTCTCTTTCTCAATTTCCTTTCTTAGACTTACTATTTCACATTCTAATTTCTCATTGTGCTTCTCCTTTTCTATAAGTTGATTCTTTAGAGTATCTATGGCAATTTTGTTTTCTTCCAAACATATTTTGAGTTGATTAATTTCTTCAAGAAAATCATTTTCTTCTGGAGCATCCATAAAGGTATCGTTAGCCTCACTAGATTCTTTTTCAAAAGCCATGAGTAGTCTAACATCTTGATCAGATTCACCTCCTTCACTATTTGATAGCCCATCACTATCTTCATGAGTATAATAAATTTTTCTATTAATAAATAGATTCTTATTTCCTTTTGCCACTTCCTTTCCTTTTCATGTTTTTCTTTATGTGGACACTTAGCAGCATACTGAACAACTCTTCCACAAGAAACACATTTAAAAGGAATCTTACCTCTGAACCTTCTAGTGCCAAGTTGTAGCTTCTTTACAAAATTTATCTCATCCTCTTCTGAAACATAC
This sequence comes from Pinus albicaulis, assembly GCA_034641835.2. NCBI lineage: Eukaryota > Viridiplantae > Streptophyta > Pinopsida > Pinales > Pinaceae > Pinus > Pinus albicaulis. The sequence continues at coordinate 436,324,528 of CM076572.1, read as the reverse complement.
CCTGATACTTCTTGTTCTTTTATTCCTTTTGTACCAGCTCTAAAGATAGCTTCTTTGACTTCAGATGGACCTCCTTTTCTCATTTCACAAGCAGTCAAAATACCATGAAGTTGAAAAATAGTAAGTGTTTGAAGATCTTGCTTCTCTTCAATAGTAGACACTTTTGACTCGAATTTGGGAGTTAGAGATCTTAAAACCTTTTCTACTAGAGTATTGTCAGTTATAGTTTCACCCAGATTTCTCATACAGTTTACAATATCTTCTAGACGTAAAAAGAAACTGGCAATGCTTTCCTCATTATGCATCCTGAAATTTTCATATTGAATTATGAGAGTTTGGAGTTTTTCACTTTTTACCTTGGTATCACCTTCATAGCTTAGAATGATTTTGTCTCATATCTCCTTTGTTGTGTTCAACTGCATGACTTTGACAAATTCTGATTCAGTCAGACTTCCCAATAATGCATTGACCGCCTTTGCATTCGTTTCATAGTCCTTTCTTTCTGATGCATCTGTTGGAAATGATGTTGCATATTAATAACCTCCTTCAACTATAGCCCATACATCTGCTCCAAGAGACTAAATATAGGATCTTGTCCTTGTCTTCCAGAAGATTAAATTGTTTCTGTTGAAGAGAGGAGGCCTGATAGATGTTGTCCCATATTGATTGCTCATCTTGGCTGATCTTCCTTATAGCGATTAAGCTTCTTCAGAAGGACCTGATCTTATACCAATTGTTAGGAAAAATACTGAGAGGGGGGGTGAATCAGTATTTAGAGCTTATTGAAAAATTTTAACTTTTTCTTTACAGAATTCCATATGCGGCTTTGATGAACCCAACTCGCGTATACATGTACATATACTAAAGGAAACTAGACAATCAGTTTACCAGCTATGCATATATTAGACAATCAGTAAATATGTGCAGTAACAATAGTATAAATTATCACACAAGTGTAACACACATGAACACCGATATTTAAGGTGGAAACAAAATTCGAGAGAAAACCACCACTGGTGTCGTCTCTGTCTTCAATATTTATTATACAAAAAACTTTTTACAATATTGTACTGATGCAGTCTCATATCAATACACAAGCATCTACCTGCAGAAGGCTATAACCTTCTCTTGTTTTCAGCTGATACTAGAAGGGAGCTACAACCCCCTAATCTCATTTAATAGTTACTACTGGAAGGGAGCTTCAACCCCCTAATTAGAACACCACCTTTTACTGGCAGAAAGATTCTACTTAAATACTAAAGGTTTCAACCCTCAAAAACACTACATACCACGTTTCTTCAATTTTCATACTGGACCAAACAACATCAACACAACTCTTCATAAACATCAACAATCATAAACTTTACCCAATACTTCAATCAGATCAGTGAGACCACTGTAACTAAAACTTTAGAAATAACCCAGACTTCATAATCAATATGCAATATCGAACTTAACCCCGAAAATTCATCATCTTAAAATTCATACACTACTTTGCTTCACTGAACCCGCGTGTATACATGCTTTCCTTCACACCAACCTATGTATAGATATGTGAATATTGTTTTTTAGAATATGATCTGTCTCAGATTCACATCTAAGTCATTTAGTCAAATATCTTTTGACCCTTGATCAGTGAGTCATCATAACACATATTTTCTCACTCGTTGATGAGATTTGTATACAACAATTAAGCAACCCAGATCTGCATGAAGACTTCATTGACGGACAACAAACAAATAGAAGGAATAACAAAAAAGCCTCTGCAATAAACTTCAGAAAACCCTAACTTCCATACGTGACTTTTATGAAGTCAACCCGCGTATATACGTGCTTTTACTGAGACAAACTAGCTTATACATCTGTAAATATAATTTTTTCATAATGAACCAGATCCATAGAAATTACCCAGATTTCTTCACTTAACTTCAGCAAACTTACGCGAGGTCATAGATCTAATCATATCTTTAATGGATCATACAAGAGCATAATCATTTCAGGTCTAGAGATACTAAACCATCATTGTATCCATGGGTGCATCATAGATTTAGATCTATCAATTAAAACATAGTTCATCCTATGCCGACATGCCTTAGAGAAAATTATTAGTGATAACCCTTACACATGCACACCATGCACTATGATCTTCTTCTCCTTATATATATTTAGCCTTTATCAATACCATGAGTCAAAACCACACAATTGTTGATGGTATTCTTTGGACGGAATCAAATAGGCAACACAACACTCAAAACTGTGGGCTAATACCATGCTAATGCCCCTTGGTATCATAATTTTAGAGCGCACAAGGAATATGCGACTTGGATCATTCTTATCCGCGTGTATACATGACTTCGCTTCATAAAAACTGTGTATATACTAATTATGAATGTATACGCGGGTTGCCCTCATAAAATTAGTGTATACATTGCATCCATACGTGAGTTTCCTTCATCAAACCTGTGTATACATTGATAAATATTTCCTGTTTCATTTCTCTGGCACTTACTGGAATTCCTTTCTCTGTCACATCTCAAATGACCTATAGAAACATCATTTTTACATATTTAACACATAGGTTGCTTATCATAGGCAACTCATCAAGCAGGTTTCCATCAAGGACAACTTCATCAAGTAGGTTGCCATCAGCATCATATTGCCAACACTAAGCAAAAAAATCTTTGAGTGTCGGATGAACTCTTATGAAAATCTTAAAAATTCTTAGTGTGTGGAAAAATTAACCTTCAAAGTGTGATAATATGTGGATATGCGAATTTCCTTTACTATATCCCTCTAATTAAACTAAGTGCTTGATTGTTTCTTGCATAAAATAAAAATTATATGTGGATAATGGGCCACTTACAATCGTTCTAATTACACTATGTGGAACTAAAGGGAGATGGGGAATCAAAATGCTTTGAGAGGGCATTCATATGCAAGCCCAGGTTCACCTAGAGGTGCAAGGGAAGCAAAGATTAATTGCTTCATATACTAACATTTGGCGCTTGTCCCCAAACTAATGAAAAGAAAAATATCTTGTTTATTAGAAATATATGTGGATGATGGATCACTTACTCCTTTACTAATAAAACTATTTTATTTGCATGAACTCCAACAAAATAGTTTGAAAAAGATGTGTGTAATTTTTCCACTTAATCTTCTCCCTAATTATGCCATGGGTGTTTTTTCAAATATAAAAATAAGAAAAAACTACAATTTCCCCAGTAATTATGGTTAGCACACTGTAATGTTCCCAATTTTGTAACAAGCAATTTCGAACATTAGATTTTGCTACTTTCACATAGGAGACGAATAAATGGGTAAGGGAGCCCATGAATAATAAAAATACGAATAATTTCCACCTTAATAAGGAAGGGGATCACTTAAGGAGCTGAAATTTACACTTACAAGTGTGAACAGAGGAAAAATAGATGAGGACATAGTCAAGTTTGACTAAGTCAACATGCATTCTTAAGGAGGAAGAGATCACTTAAGTAAACCAGTTCAATGTGAACAAGGATGAGCCTAAGACACACATATGTAAACTAGATTGAAGATCCCTAGTGTGAAGAGAGGCATTGGAGGTGGATTAATTTTAGTTGACCAAAGTCAACAGTGCAACCACAAGAGGAGGGAAGCTAGTTAGGGCATCGCAGTTTTGAAAGAGGAACCTTCATGAAGAAGTCACCTCAGCATTGTGTGGGGTTCGGGGTGAGGAGGCTCACAAAATATAAAAGGAGGGCATAGCATCAAAGGATATTCATTCATGTATTTAGATATTTTTTTCTAGAGACAAATTGCATACTTCAGCTGTTTAGCCGGAGTTGCTGCAGTGCTTAGTGCAAGGAATTCCTGTGCGGGAATTCCATCCTCTAGTGAGATCAGATTGCTTAAGGGATCAAAGGGGAGCAATTTGAGCTTCATTTTAGTATTTGACTTGAGGCCATTCCTTCACATTCATCCATAGTGTAGTCTACTTTATAAAAATGCGTCCTTGATGCAGGGGTAGCCGCAGCAGTGTTGCGCCCTTTGATTTTGTGCTCATCTTGTAAGAGGAGGTGCTTATTTCCCTCCAAGAGTTTGTTAGAGAGGCCTTTGGCCATATTTATGTGTTATTCAGCTCTGATATGATATATTCAGTCATTTTTAATTTATATTTGCTGTAGACTACGTTATTTTCTGCAGTCCTACCTTTTGTACATGTATATTGCCAGAAACCCTTGCTGGGTGTCTTTTTCTTGATGTAAAAGAGGTTAAACCTCCATTTCTATGTTATTTGATTAATATAAGCTTCATATAACACTTATTCCATAATTTTCTATAGAAACCCTCATGGGAATTACGCTCTCACTGTATTCATAAATTTCTATTTAGCAAAGTCATGGGAAATCAATGTTTTCTAGCCTAGTCGGGATAGGAGGAGTTGTTTAACATAACTAGAAGCATTAGTTTGAGCTGAAATTTGGATCATAGGTCCCTCATAATCTAATATATCATATTCAGCCAATTCCTCTGCCTATTTTTACACTTATTTCTGAAAAACCCTTTTTAGGGCATAAAATACCCCTTTTCCCCACTCTACGGATCATGAAACGAAGTACAAGTTGCTGTTGTAGATAGAAATGATGTATATGTGTTTATTATGTATATTTTAAGCTTATTCATCATAACAAGACCGTTATATAGCTTCTTCATTATAGAGTTCCAGTTCTATGCCAAGTATTGCTGCATTTCCCCACCCGGGAAGGAGAATATTGGCCAATATATTGCTGAGGTTCTTTCATATGCTGAGTTGATGTTATTTTACATCTAATGAGATGCTATAAATTTATAAGCTCATGATTTTCTGAAGCTCCACATTGGTAATAATTCACGTTATTCCCAATAGTGTAGCTATTCCTAATTTGGGAACATTACAATGGTATTAAAGCTTCCATCTTGGCTCAGCCTGTGGATTTCAGATCCACTCACAAGATAAGGAGGAGAGGAGAAAAAAATGATGGAGAGTATGATCTTACTCTCATCCATTTTCAGATGCAAGAAGAAAGAAGTGGAGAAATGCATTGAAACTCCAAAAGGATTTCAAGGAGGAGAGAGTTGCAGTGAAACCTCTAGGTTTCAAGAGGCAGAAAGAGATGCATGCACTTCCTGTTCTCATAGAGGAGGTGAAGAGAAAGGAGACCACTTATAACATGAAATCATAAGTGGATATTTGGAAAAATACAAGTGCCAGCCTAGGGCTTTCAAAAAGACCCTAGATTTTCCTCAGTTTATTCAACTGAGAGAAGAGAAAAGACCTTGCAGCAAAGGAGAGATCAGAGGCAATAGATTCCTATTGTCTAAATTTGATGGGTCAACTACAGTAATAGATTGGGCAATAAATATTGAGGCATTCTTCATGCTTCATCTAGTGGAAGAGGAGGAGGCAGCAGAAGTTGTAGTGCTGCACCTGGAGGGTGAAGCCAATGCTTGGTGGTGCAGTCACTTGAGCCACACAAGAGTGACTTCTTTTTTTGAGTTCACTTAAGAGCTGATCAGAACCTTTGATGAGGAAATATCAGAGGATAGAAGGCCCACACCACCATGGTAGGAGGAAACTACCAGCCCTGCCATAAACTTGAGAGAGCAGCCTTCTACACCAGCAATTGGATCAACCAACATATTGAAGAGAGGACCCCTTGCAGCCATAGAAGATGTCCCAAGGGCTCACAAAGGTATGCATAGGTTTCCATGTCTTAACATTTCAGAAAATTTTATGGGAATGGTTGGAGATTTGTTTGCATATGGCCCAGGATCAAATAATATTAATGAGATAAAACAATAGGATTGCACTACGTTGTGCAAGCTTGAGGAGTTCAAGGGAGATTTGAACCCTCAACCTCATGTATCATTGATGAGTTGCACACAGCCCTTGAGGTTGGAGTGTGAATTATTGGAGGATGGAGTGAACCTTGCTCCAAAGAAGTTCATGCAGAATCACATGTTCATCCAGGAGTTGACACATGAGATAGCCAGAACACCCTGGAGGAGGGTTACAGCGCTGTCAAGAAGCTAAAACAAGGAGGATTTTCCTTTTAGTCACTTGGATCCTTATGGGTTCAAGATAATAATTGATGAGAGATCTTTTCTTGGAGGTCTCCAAGGAGTTGCATTTCAGCATCTCATGAAATGCAAAGAGAAAAATCTGATATGGGAGGAAGGTAGCCTCTTTTGGAGGAGTGCCAAGATGGATAATGCTCGGAGGCATTCATCAATAGATAGGTGGATGTGGATGGAGAGTAAGAATATGGAAAGTTACTTGCAACTCTATGATACCGGGTAGTAGGAGGCAAGACTACGTTGGCTACTCTTGAGAGAGTTTGACCATCATGTGGCATATCCTTCTTCTAAGGGTATGAGGGAGGAGGATACTTGGCAGATTACTTGCATCATGGAGCAGCAAGGAGTGTGGATGCATTATGATGATATGGTCAATTTTTTTTCACTGCATTAGTTATATGATGGAGGTATGATGAGGCAGCAAAGACATTTGTTGCTTTGGAGGATTGAGAGAGAGCAATGGAAGAGTTGCTCTCACATTTTGCATGATGTTGCAATGGGAGGAGATGGAAACATTATGAGAGGAGTCTTTGACATTGAACATGTCAGAGGATGGATTTATGAGTTGACAGGAGCCTATTTTCATAGGCCAATAGCGCTGTCACTTGGGAGCATGAGCTTATTGGTGGAGTGTTCCCAGGATCACTTCATATTTGATGCACTTGGTGGGCATAAAGGAGGTAAGAATGATAGAGTGGTGGATGGACTCATTGGTTGCTGTGGTATGCTCTCCTTGACTTGGATGTCCAATCATAAGAATGAGGATTTTCATGGGGCATGTGATTCACTCCTCTTCAGATTGATATGCCATACCACTATGGAGGATTCATCTATGGATATTTTCACAATCTTGCTTCCATCACATGGTAAGAACTTTGTTTTTTCACTTATTTATTGTTCATCACTATATTTGTATACTCTTACCATGTCCTTACAGTGCATTTCTCTACAAAGGGGCAAGGTTATCTTTAGATTCCATGGTCTATTTTTAGCCAGCTATTATGATGGAGACAACCATATAATGTATGATTCAGGGCAAGTATATGGTTGCTTCTTGTATGCTCAATTGACATATCCATCCATATACTATTTACTAGTGGGTGTGATGACTTATACAACAAGATATTTGTCAAGAGACAACTTTCCATACCATTTCCTGAAGCTGCAGTGGGGAAGACTGTGCTGTGACCACTTGGGAGACTGTTGGTACCTTCTAGCACCATATGAAGCCTTCAGAATTTCTCTCATTATGATGTTGATCATGATCCTACTTTCTGATATTATTCCTACCTATATGAAGAGCATGATTGGAGGAGGAACACTTGAAGTGGATGTGTTCTTGGGGGAGGAGCATCCCCAAACTTTCTGCATTGCATGCTCTAAGGGGAGCATGGGAAAAGATATGGCCTCTACAACAAAACATTTATTTCTGTATGAGGAGGGTCATTAGATGGATTGGAGGCTTTATGATGATGATTTATTATCCATCATGTATGATATGGTTTGCGCCAACTTGATTCACAGCACTGGGAGAGGGACCTTTGGAGGTCTAATTTCCTTCTTGCCACTTAAGGGAAACATGATGGCAGCCCAAGATCAAAAAATCCTTTACACTTGTCTTATGTGGAGAGGAAAGTAGTATGGTGTATGCTACTATGTCTACCATGATCGGAATTTCAGCCCACTTACTTTTCCAGAGCTACAGGTGGAGGATCATTTGCATGAGTTACCAATTTTGAGGGTGACTCATTTTGTTTGGTTGATTGCTTGGGGATGAGAGATTCAAAGGGGGATGATGAGTCCCAATCTATATCAGGCCCCATGTTTCAAGAGGATACTCTTCAGTCTTATCCTTTCAGTTTCTTGAGGACAAGAAACATTTGGGAGGGGAGGACTGTAATGTTCCCAATTTTGCAACAAGCAATTTGGAACATTAAATTTTGCTACTTTCACCTAGGAGAGGAATAAATGGGTAAGGGAGCTCATGAATAATAAAAATACGAATAATTTCCACCTTAATAAGGAAGGGGATCACTTTAGGAGCTAAAATTTACACTTACAAGTGTGAACAGAGGAAAAATAGATAAGGACATATTCAAGTTTGACTAAGTCAACATGCATTCTTAAGGAGGAAGAGATCACCTAAGTAAACCAGTTCAATGTGAACAAGGATCAGCCTAATACACACATATGTAAACTAGATTGAAGATCCCTATTGTGAAGATAGGCATTGGAGGTGGATTAGTTTTAGTTGACCAAAGTCAACAGTGCAGCCACAAGAGGAGGGAAGCTAGCTAGGGAAGCACAGTTTCGAAAGAGGAAGCTTCATGAAGAATTCACCTCAACATTGTGTGGGGTTCGGGGTGAGGAGGATCACCAAAGATAAAAGGAGGGTATAGAATAAAAGGAGATTCATTCATGTATCTAGATATTTTTTTCTAGAGACCAATTTCATTCTTCAGCTGTTTAGCCAGAGTTGTTGCACTGCTTAGTGCAAGGAATTCCTGTGCGGGAATTCCATCCTCTCTTGAGATCAACTTTCTTAAGGGATCAAAGGGGAGTGATTTGAGCTTCATTTCAGTATTTTTCTTGAGGCCATTCCTTCACATTCATCCACAGAGTATTCTACTTCATAAAACTACGTCCTTGATGCAGGGGCAGTAGCAGCAGTGTTGCACCCTTGATTTTGTGCTCATCTTGTAAGAGGAGGTGCTTATTTCCCTCCGGGAGTTTGTTAGAGAGGAATTTGGCCATATTTATGTTTTATTCAGCTATTATATGATATATTAAATCATTTTTAATGCATATTTTCTGTAGACTACGTTATTTTCTGCAGTCCTGCCTTTTGTACATGTATATTGCCGGAAACCCTTGTCGGGTGTCTTTTTCTTGATGTAAAAGAGGTTAAACCTCCATTTCTCTGTTATTTGATTAATATAAGCTTAACATAATACTTATTCCATCCATTTATGTAGAAACCCTAATGGTAATTACGCTCTCACTATATTCAAAAATTTGTGTTTAGCAAAGTCATGGGAAATCAATGTTTTCTAGCCTAGTCGGGATAGGAGGAGTTGTTTAACATAGCTAGAAGAATTATTTTGAGCTTAAATTCGGAGCATAGGTCCCTAATGACCTAAGCTATCATATCCAGCCGTTTCCCCTGCCTAATTTTACGCTCATTTCTGAAAAAACCCTTTTTATGTCATAAAATACCCCTTTTCCCCACTCTCCGGATCATGGAACGAAGTACAAGTTTCTGATGTAGATATAAATGATGTATATGTGTTTATTATGTATATTTTAAGCTTATTCATAATAACAGGACTATTATAATTCTTCTTCATTACATAGTTCCAGTTCTATTCCAAGTATTACCGCATTTCCCCACCTGGGAAGGAGAATATTGGCCAATATCCTGCTGAGGTTCTTTCATATTTTGAGTTGATTTTATTTTACATCTATTTATCTGCTCTACATTTCTAATCTCATGATTTTTTGAAGCTCCACATTGGTAATAATTCACATTATTCCAAATAGTGTAGTTGTTCCTAATTTGGGAACATTACACACAACAATCAGGAAAATTGAACAACAAAATCACACAATCCAAAGGTGAAGGAAGTTCACTAAATGTTTATAATCAGCTAAAAAAATGAAAATATAAGGCTTTTTCTTGCTTTCTGGAGACCATGCATATTTTTCCAACATAAACGCACAACGATGCATCTGTCAGAGAAAAATCTAGGTGAGCAAGAAAAAAGAGTAAAAATTCACTATCTGAAGCTCAGAACATGTCCAAAGGGTCCTAAAAAATTTTCCATAGAGGTACTTAGCACCTTTTAGTTGGTTATGTAGAGAGGAGATCCTACAAAACAACCATTAAAACAAAGAGAATAAAACAGTGGAGTTGCCAATTCCATTTCAATGTTTTTGTGGCAATGGAGTACCAAATAACACCTCCTTAACTGTTGGTTGTTCCCCATCAAAGGATGACATATATAGTTTTTTTTGTTAGTGAAAATAATTAGATAAAACAAGGCATGATTATTATTGCACTTAATTCACAAAGAAACATAAACCTAAACAAGACAGACAAATAAAAAACCATATTGAAAGGAAAAAACATGTCAATATAACAATGGAGAAGGACTCCATTTATTGACTTCTAGTGGTAGAAGAATAAAATAGAATGCTAAAACACTTGAAGATAATCCTTTGAGATATGGTGCTTAAATATCCACAGCAAGGAGGTCCCTTTCCTCAGTCTCTTTGCAAGCATCTCCTCTCTCTAAAAATAAGAAAGAAGTCTCGCCAATGGTGGAATCTTCTACTCTCACTAAGATGTTGGATTTCTTAGAAGAGATATGGCCAACATGCTAGTTCTATCATTTCCTTTGCTTCAACAATGAAATGTGGTGTTGCTCTAATATAAATTTGGTGAGCATAACAATGTCTCATATTGTGCTCTTCCCATGGCCTTTTTATATAGAAAATTTTGAACCCATATTCCCTCCCTTTGTTCAAGAGTGAGAGTGACCCAAGAGTAGGACAAGATGATTCCATTGAGGGTTGCATATCTTCAAGGTGACCTCAAGTCACTTGTTCTTGAATGGAAATGTAATTTAATATCCTCCCCAAGTGTGGGAAGTGGTCTCGGAATATGACATTTCTCCCCTCCCTGGACCGCACAGCTTTCTAAGAAAAATTCGTGTGGCCTACACAAACTTTCTTTGTTTCTTGTGCACGATCCAATATTTTCTGAAATAACCATAGCAAAAGTTAAATTTTTATCTTTCCATGATGTCTTCTACTGGAAAACATTTATTTGTACCTTTTTCTAGAAAATTTCTAATGTATCTTGCAATGTATGATTTCATGGTGTTAGGAATTGTGTCAAAACAACATATATATCATTGGAAGTAGTTATCATAGTTCTGAATAAAGAAACCTACATTTATTAGAGTGGAAAAATGAATAGAAAGGTCTGAATGCAATGAAAAATGGTTGAAAGTATGTGATATTTTTTTGAGTTTTATCAGAGTTATCATAAATAATTTGCAATGTGCTTATTTGTATATTTTAAATCTAATATGGAAATTATATTAGTGTATTTATATATATTTTTTAATGTGGTTCACAAATATTGAAGATCAGTGAACATTATGTCCACTGAATATTTGTACTAGGAATATCCACCTAAAGGGATCACTTCTTTCTAGCTCAACCATAGATCTTGTCCCCAAGATTGTCGAGAGAATTGAACCTATGACCCATCAATAAAAAAGGTGCTTTAAGAACGGGGACTCAAAAATTTGAGGTAAGCCTTGGAGCTAATGTATGTTGAAAATTGTTAATATTACATAGGGTAATAATTATGTGTTTTTCTAGTATAAATTATTTTCCAAATTAGTATACCATGTTTTCTATCCTGGAAAAACATCCATTATATGAGCTAGGTCTATCTTGGTTTTTTATAAATATGGGTAACTTCATAATGTATTTAAAAAACAACAATATATATTAACATTTCTTGTTGTTATAAAATGTGTATGGATACAAATCTCATATATGATTTAGGTGATATATGTGGATATTAGTGGCTACCCACCTATTCTACTGACTCATAACACAATTTTCCTATTTTGACATTTTTTAGGTCGTAAAATTCCAAAACCATTATAAGGCCCTAAATGACATTTCTTGGTGTAATGTTCTTAGATAGACCTTTCCAATGGTCTATTTGAATTCAAAATAGATATCACATGCCAAATTTATGACCCTGGGAAGTTGACATTTAAACTTACTCCATCGGGGCCCTTAAGCCTTTGGCACTTCATCTCATAGAGTTAGGTTTTTTAATGTTAGTGTTTCTCACTACTTATTCATAATATAAAATCCTCAAAGACTCATTTTCACATAGTTTAGGAAGGTATGTATCTATCACATCCCTTATCAGAGATAAGTTGCCACCTTTTGAGATAGTTTGTGTCCATTTTTCATGTATATAATTTTATCATTTTCCATTTATTAATTGAAGTTGAGTTTCATTGTATCTCTATGTTTTGATTTTAAATATGTATTTCATTACATCCCCTTCAGAAATTGAAATCAGCAGCATTAGAGAAATTTTCACTTTCTCTATTTTTGTATGCATATCCTCAACAAGGTCGAGGTCTAAGGAGTTGGTACTTGAATTTCATGATCCCTTTGTTGGAAATATGATGCAGAGTGTTGTCCTTGATGGCAACCCACTGAATGAAGATAAAGACATGTGAATAATGTCATGTGTTGACCTTGATGGCAAACCACCTGATGAAGTTCTTCTTGACTTGATGGACTTGGTAAATGATGTAAATCTGATGGTTGTTGACAATATGATGCTGAATGTTGTCCTTGAAAGGCAACCCACTTGATGAAGATAATGACAACTTACTTGATGAAGTTGTGCCTAAGAAAATATGTTCCTGATGAAGAAAATATGATGTTTCTACAGTGTGTACAAAAGGCTATGAAGAAAGGATTTCAGAATGTACTCAAAGTATGATGAAAAAGAGTATGTCTCTTGGTATACGTGGATTGGCCTAGGGGAAGTCGCGTATGCACGCGGAAAAGAACGTGCCAAGTCGCGTATGGGCTAAAGCGCTCAAAAAGTGCAAAACCAAGGGTAACCACCATGGTATTGACCCATTGTATTGGGTAATGATCCGCCTAATTGACCCCGTCTAGGTAGTTTTGGGCTTATGGTATTGTTTTGGCCCATGGTATTGAAAAAGGGGCTCATGGTATTGAAAAAGGAAAACCTATATAAGGAGAACAAATTCATTGTGCAAGTCATGTGTGTGGGTGCAAGATGTCTGAGCTTGAATGAATACTTCTCTCTGAAGTAGATCTGAATGAAAGGGTTACACTTGAAGATAAATCTGAATGGATAATGCACCAATGATGAAGAAAGGGATCTAGATCTGAAATGTATCTACTAGATCTGCTTATGGAAGGCTTAGATCTGTGATGAGGCGAACATCTAGGCGAACATCTGTCTGAAGTGAAAGGGTAAATCTGAACTGAATATCTGATCTGAAGAAGTATGCTGGTCTGTAATAATTGAAGATCTATACGCTACTTCGGCGCGGCGGAAGCGCGTATATACGCATATTCAGCGAAGATAAAGCGCGTATGCGCAATAAAATATACATTGAGGTATACGCTGGTTTGTGTGGACGGAAGCGCGTATATACGCGACATCAGTGAAGGGAAAGCGCGTATGCAAACTAGGGTTTGTTGAAGCAAGGGGTATGAAATATCTGATCTGTTCTGCTGTGTTTCTGCTATCTGATCTGTGTTGATATGTATCTGTTGATGATGTATGTTTGAGCTTAAAAGTATGGAAAGGGTTCGTATGGAAATATGATGAATTGTGGCCTGCAAGTTGTGTTCTATTGAAGTGGTTGGATCCAAAGCAGAAAAATTGATGAAAAGTGTCCAAGTCAAAAGCCGAAGGCTGTAGCCTTACCGTGGGTCGTAGCCTTCCGGTGAGGTCGGTAAACGAGATCGTAACCTTCCAGGCTCCTCAAGAGAGAGGCTCTACCTAGTTGGGTTTGAGCCTGTGAGAGGTCGAAACGAGCGCAGGTGGGTGCCTGCGTGCTGGTCAAGTCTGCGCCAGCACATATGTTGTAAGATGTTTTCTCTATAATAAAATATTGAAGGCCGAGCAACTGCAGCGGTGGTTTTCTCCCGATTTGGGTTTCCACCTAAAAATCCTGGTGTTCATGTGTGATGCTTTGTGTGATGGCTTATTCTGTTATTACTGCACATGTTCTGTTATTACTGCACATGTTTACAGTTTATTGAACATCTGATAGATGAATGATGGAATGATCTAAGTGAAGAGTTAATTACATATCTAGATCTCTGTATACGCGATTTTCACAAAGGGGATCCGCGTATATACGCAGGTTTACTGAAGGAAAGTAGCGTATGGGTTTTTAAGGAATGAAAAAGTAAAAAGTTTTGATTATGCTGTAAATACTGATTCACCCCCCCTCTCAGTATTTTTCCCAACAATTGGTATCGGAGCCAAGTTCTTGTGCAGAAGCTTGATCGCTTAAAGGAGATCCGTCACAATGGGAAGTCAAGAAGGAGTAATGTCTATAAAGCCACCTCTATTCAATGGAAGCAATCTAATATTCTGGAAGGTACGTACAAAAGCATATCTGCAAAGTCTTGGTGCAGATGTATGGGCAATCGTGGAAGAAGGTTATCAATACCCGGCAAGTATTCCTACTGATGCAGCAGAAAGGAAGAAGTATGAAACCAATGCCAAAGCAATAAATGTCTTATTAGGAAGCATGTCTGAACCAGAATTTTCTAAAGTGATGCAACTACATTCAACAAAAGAAATATGGGACAAAATCATTCTAAGCTATGAAGGAGACACAAAGGTAAAAAGTGCAAAACTCCAAACTCTTAGAATTGAATATGAAAATTTGAAGATGCATAATGATGAAAGTGTTGCCAGTTTCTTTCTTCGTCTAGATGATATTGTAAATCGGATGAGAAATTTGGGTGAAACCATGGTTGATACTACTCTGGTGGAAAAGGTCTTGAGATCTTTGACTTCAAAATTTGACTCTAAAGTTTCTGCTATTGAAGAAAGGCAAGATCTGCAAACTCTTTCTGTTGTTCAATTACATGGTACTCTGACTGCTTTTGAAATGAGACAAGGAGGTCCTTCTCAAACAAGAGAAGCTGCTTTTAAGGCCTCTACAAAAGGAAAGGAAAAGGAGGTTATCAAAGAATCCAGCTATGTATCCGATGAAGAAGAAGCAAATTTCGTGAGAAAGCTCCAGCTAGGTACTAGAAGATTTAAAGGTAAGCTTCCCTTCAAATGTTTTGAGTGTGGTAAAGTTGGTCATTATGCTGCAAAATGCCCTTATAAAAGAAAAGAAGAAGTAAGAAGGAATAAGAACCGATCCAGCTCTAAGAAAAGTTACTATGCTAATGAAGATAGTGATGAGTCATCTAATAGTGAGGAAGAATGTGAAGAAGATCTTAGACTTCTCATGGCATTTGAACAAAAAGAAGAAAATGATACTTTTATGGATGCTCTAGAGGAGAATGATTTTCTTGAAGAAAATAATCAACTCAAACTACGCTTAGAAGAAGAAAAGATAATCAGAGAGACCATTGAAAAGCAGCTTGAAGAAGCAAAGAAACATATTGAAAAAATAGAATGTGAAGTGGTAAGTCAAAGAAAAGAAGTTGAGAAAGAAAAAACCTTGAATCTTAGATTTGCTAAAGGATCTGAAACCTTAGATGAGATCATCAAGGTACAACGCTCTCCTCTTATAAAGACAGGTCTTGGATATACCGGAGAATCTTCTCAAACTTCAGCACCAAACTTTCTAAAAGCAGTTACAGGTGGTTTACATCATTCAGCCACTCAGCAAGAGAATAAAGGATTTCTTCAGGGAAAGCAGGACCATCTCAATTCAAGGAAAACTAACAGGGATAGCTTTCAAAAACACTACAACCAACAGGTAAATTCAAATAGAAGATTCCATGATCGCAGAAATTTCTACTTCAATGGGCAATGTTTCACGTGTCACAATTTTGGTCATAAAGCTATTCAATGTGTTGCATATAAAACCATCATGACAAGAGAAGCAAGAAAGAAAAAGTTGGATACTGAACCAAAGAAGAATACCTATAACAATTTTTCTCCTCTTCAAAGTGAAGTCGAATGTACTTATTGCAATAACTTTGGCCATGAAGAATCTGAATGCAGGAACAAGATCCAGCCTAAAGAACATGTTCCCTCAAGCTCCAAAGTGTGGAAGAAGAAAGAACCGCCGGTTGAAAATTGTGGGATAGCATTATTTGTAGAAGGTGAAGAAAATCAATGGTACATCGATAGTGGGTGCTCAAGACACATGACAGGTGACAAAAGCAAACTTCATACTTATAATGCTCTAGAAAAGGAAAAGAAAGTTACATTTGGAAATGATACTCCTGCTGTGATTAAAGGAAAAGGGTCAGTATTTCTAAAAGAAAAAGTGAAGGCTAAAGATGTCAAGTATGTGGATGGATTAAGGCATAACCTGTTAAGTGTTAGTCAAATGTGTGATCAAGGAGCAGAAGTGGTCTTCAGTTCCAAAGAATGTGTGGTTCGTGATCTTGACACAGGTAAAATCATTATAAAAGGAAAAAGAAATCCAAGCACCCTGTATATTCTAAATGGCATAGATCAATGTTACTTGAGCAAGTCCTCAGAAAATTGGCTGTGGCATAGAAGGCTGGGACATCTGAGTTTCTCTCAAATCAACAAAGCTAGCAGACTTCAAGCTGTTCGTGATCTTCCCAAGGTCAATCTTCCAGAAAGTACCATATGCAAATCTTGTCAATTTTGTAAGCAAACCAGAGTACGATTTAATGCCAAAGAAGGATCATCAAGTAAGCCTCTTGAACTCATTCATACTGATATATGTGGACCTATGAGGAAAAATTCATTACGTGGGGAAGAATACTATATCTTATTTATTGATGACTACTCTAGAATGTGTTGGATCGGGTTCATTAAACACAAAGATCAAGCACTTGAAAATTTTCAGAACTTCAAAGCTTTGGCAGAAAATGAATCAGATCTAAAAATCAAGTGTCTTAGATCTGATCGAGGAGGAGAATATTCATCAAATGAATTCTTTGAATTTTGTGAACAACATGGCATTAAACGATAGTTCTCTGTAGCAGGCACTCCGCAACAAAATGGTGTAGCAGAAAGAATGAATAGAACAATTGTTCAAATGGCTAGAGCTATGCTTTCTGATTCTAATGTTCCTGACATGTTCTGGAGTGAAGCAGCACATACAGCAGTTAACATTCTCAATAAAGCTCATGTTCGGGTAAATAGTGACAAAACTCCATATGAACTCTGGTATGGCAATTCTCCCACTGTAAAGCATTTTAAGGTTTTTTGAAGTAAATGCTTTATCAAAAATAATGATGAAAAACTTGGCAAGTTTGAACCTAGATCAGATGAAGGGATATTTCTTGGTTACTCTTCGTCAAGCAAAGCTTTCACATGTTACAATAAAAGGCTTCGAAAGGTTGTTGAATGTATTGATGTTGTCATTGATGAGTCTCCTGCAGCTCCTAAAGAAGAAAAACAAACCGCAAATGAAGATGATGGCGACATATGGCCTTCTACATCAAATAGCAATGATGTAGACAGTGGATCCAATGAAGAACCTGAAGATGATCTATCTGAAAAAGCTCCATCCAGATATGTTCAAAAGAATCATCCTGAAACTCAAATTTTGGGTGACAAAGAATCTGGTGTACGAACAAGGAGAACTCTTATGGGATCTTCTAATCATTTGGCACTTCTATCCACAATTGAACCACACAATGTCAATGAAGCTAGCAAATATGAATGTTGGAGGCAAGCCATGGATGAAGAACTTGTTCAAATTGAGAAGAATGACACTTGGGATTTGGTTCCAAGGCCTCATGATAAAAATGTCATTGGAACTAAATGGATTTTCAAGAACAAGTTAAATGAGAATGGGGATGTTGTAAGAAACAAATCTAGACTGGTTTGTAAAGGGTATACTCAACAAGAAGGTATAGACTTTGAAGAAACTTTTGCTCCTGTAGCTAGACTTGAAGCCATCAGAATGTTCCTTGCTTTTTCAAGTTATCAACAAATCAAAGTTTATCAAATGGATGTCAAATCTGATTTTCTTAATGGTGATCTAGAAGAAGAAGTATATATAGAACAACCAGAAGGATTCATTTTGGGAAATGATGCAAATCTTGTTTGTAAACTTAAAAAGGCTCTATATGGTCTCAAACAAGCTCCAAGGGCTTGGTACTATCGTCTTGACAAATATCTTCATCAACAAGGATTTTCAAAGGGGTCGGCTGATAGCAACTTATACACAAAAGTTGAAAATGATAAACTATTGATTGTTGTTGTATATGTTGATGATATCATTTTTGGGAGTAACGAAGAATCTATGAGTCAGAAATTTGCTTTTGTCATGCAGCAAGAATTTGAAATGTCTTTGCTTGGGGAACTAACTTTCTTTCTTGGCTTGCAAGTGCATCAATCTACAGATGGTATATTCCTATCACAAGAAAAATATCTTAAGCAAATTCTGAAGAAGTATGGCATGGAAGAATGCAAACCTGTAAACACTCCAATGATAACCGGATGAAATCTCAGCTCTCATGAAGATTCTCCCACGGTGAATCAACCAGATTACAGATCAATGATAGGAAGTCTACTTTATCTCACTGGGACTAGACCAGACATTATGCATGCAGTTGGGATTTTTGGACGATTCCAAGCCAATCCAAAAGAGTCTCACCTTCAGGCTGTGAAAAGAATTTTCAAATATCTACAAGGAACTCAAGACTTTGGTCTATGGTATCCGAAGAATGCTGATCTTACTCTTCATGCTTACACTGATGCAGATTGGGCTGGAAGTGTTGATGATCGGAAAAGCACTAGTGGTGGTGCATTCTATATGGGACCCCGGTTAGTATCTTGGTTCAGCAAGAAGCAAAATCCTATTGCCTTATCAACAGCTGAAGCAGAGTATGTAGCTGCCGCATCTTGTTGCACTCAACTCCTATGGATGATGCAAACCTTGCAAGATTTTCAAATCAAATGTACAACTCCTATCTCCATTATGTGTGATAATACAAGTGCCATCAGTATCTCAAAGAATCCTGTTATGCATTCGAAGACCAAGCACATTCCCATCAAATATCATTTCCTACGTGAACAAGTGCTTGAGCAAAAAGTGAAGTTGGAGTATGTTCCCTCCAAAGAACAAGTTGCCGATATCTTTACCAAACCCCTGCCCAGGGAAGCGTTCGAAAGATTCAAGTATTTAAGCCGGGAGTGGTCTCGCTACCAAAAATCAGACCGGGTTGAAATTTAGAAGATGGCTTGGGATACGCTGGTTTCCTTAAACACAAATAAGGTATACACGCGAGTTTCCAGCATTAAAACCATGTATGATTTGCTGAGATTTTTTCTTGAGTCGGGCCTCTTTCAAAGACAAATCGGGTAGTTATTGCCTGCATCTCTGATAATGTTTGGTATCTCTGGTGGTGTTCCAGTTCTCATAATTCTGTTTCTAATGTTTTGATGAAGATGCCTTGATGATTTGTTGATGAAAGTTTTCAGGATGCACAAACTAAGGGGGAGCCTTAGTCTTTGGAAAGATTGCTTGGTTGCACAGTTTCAGGGGGAGCATTAGTTTTGCTGAGTATAATGCATTGCTGGCATTATGGTGGTTCTGATATATGATCTCTCTTGAGGTCTTTTTGGTATTAATTATGAAAATTCATATTTGTACTTTGATGAAAAGGTCATGTGGAGACCCATGTTGTAAAATTGTAATATTCAATCATGTAAGGACTTGTCAATTTTGTAAACCCACTTGGTTGGGTAGCTGAGTCAAATTTGTAAACCCACTTGGTTGGGTAGTTGAGTCTCATATGTAAATCCACTTGGATGGATAATTGATGTAAGTATGAGTCATTGGTGATAGGAAAGTCTTTGAGTCATGTACTTTATTGACAAATATGTTGAAGTTTCAGCATGAACTCAGGGGGAGCTTGGCTACTTCGACACATATCAGATCTGTTGGTTTTTGATCCGCCCTTTGCCCTTGATGTCAAAGGGGGAGAGTGACATGGTGTTTGAATGAAGAGAAGATAATGATGTCAAATGATTGGGAGAGTGACATATTTGGGGGAGTGACATGGTATCTATCTGCTGTGGTAACCAAACACCATCGTGGTTGCCATCAAGTCCAAAGGGGGAGATTGTTGGAAATATGATGCAGAGTCTTGTCCTTGATGGCAACCCACTGAATGAAGATGAAGACATGTGACTAATGTCATGTGTTGACCTTGATGGCAAACCACCTGATGAAGTTCTTCTTGACTTGATGGACTTGGTAAATGATGTAAATCTGATGGTTGTTGACAATATGATGCTGAATGTTGTCCTTGAAAGGCAACCCACATGATGAAGATAATGACAACTTACTTGATGAAGTTTTCCCTAAGAAAATATGTTCCTGATGAAGAAAATATGATGTTTCTACAGTGTGTACAAAAGGCTATGAAGAAAGGATTTCAGAATGTACTCAAAGTATGATGAAAAAGAGTATGTCTCTTGGTATACGCGGACTGGCCTAGGGGAAGTCGCGTATGCACGCGGAAAAGAACGTGCCAAGTCGCGTATGGGAAAAAGCGCTAAAAAATGCAAAACCAAGGGTAACCCCATGGTATTGACGCATTGTATTGGGTAATGATCCGCCTAATTGACCCCGTCTAGGTAGTTTTGGGCTTATGGTATTGTTTTGGCCCATGGTATTGAAAAAGGGGCTCATGGTATTGAAAAAGGAAAACCTATATAAGGAGAACAAATTCATTGTGCAAATCATGAGTGTGGGTGCAAGATGTCTGAGCTTGAATGAATACTTCTCTCTGAATTAGATCTGAATGAAAGGGTTACACTTGAAGATAAATCTGAATGGATAATGCACCAATGATGAAGAAAGGGATCTAGATCTGAAATGTATCTACTAGATCTGCTTATGGAAGGCTTAGATCTGTGATGAGGCGAACATCTAGGCGAACATCTGTCTGAAGTGAAAGGGTAAATCTGATCTGAAAATCTGATCTGAAGAAGTATGCTGCTCTGTAATAATTGAAGATCTATACGCTACTTCGGCACAAGGAAGCGCGATATAAAAGCATATTCGTTTAAGATAAACTTTATGCAATAAAATATACACCGAGGTATACTGTTTTAGGACTAAGCTGTATATATACGCTGACATCGCGAATGGAAAGCTGTGCGTAAACTAGGTCGCTGGAAGCAGGCATGAAATTTCTGATCTGCTTTGTCAGGACCGTGGACTGATCCAGAAGTTGGATATGTATCTGCTGATGATGTATGGTTGAGCTTAAAAGTATGGAAAGGGTTCGGTATGGAAATATGATGAATTGTGGCCTGCAAGTTGTGTTCTATTGAAGTGGTTGGATCCAGTGTGAAAATTGATGAAACGTGGTCCAAGGTGGTGCTGAGGGTTGTAGCCTTCAGTCAGGGGGTTGTAGCTCCCTTCCAGGTGAGGCTGGTAAACGAGATCGGGGGGTCGTAGCTCCCTTCCAGGAGAGGCCGGTAAACGAGTCAGGGGGTTGGAGCTCCCTTCCAGGAGAGGCTGGTAAACGAGCGCAGGTGGGTGCCTGCGTGCTGGTCAAGTCTGCGCCAGCACATATGTTGTAAGATGTTTTCTCTATAATAAAATATTGAAGGCTGAGCAACTGCAGCGGTGGTTTTCTCCCGATTTGGGTTTCCACCTAAAAATCCGGGTGTTCATGTGTGATGCTTTGTGTGATGGCTTATTCTGTTATTACTGCACATGTTTACAGTTTATTGAACATCTGATAAATGAATGATGGAATGATCTAAGTGAAGAGTTAATTACATATCTAGATCTCTGTATACGCGAGTTTCATAAAGGGGATCCGCGTATATACGCAGATTTACTGAAGGAAAGTAGTGTATGGGTTTTAAG
Source organism: Pinus albicaulis (assembly GCA_034641835.2). NCBI lineage: Eukaryota > Viridiplantae > Streptophyta > Pinopsida > Pinales > Pinaceae > Pinus > Pinus albicaulis. The sequence goes on along the minus strand of CM076572.1, from coordinate 436,302,824 downwards.
GATTGAAAAAGTAAAAGTTTTGATTATACTGTAAATACTGATTCACCCCCCCTCTCAGTATTTTTCCCAACAATTGGTATCAGAGGAGGTCCTTGTGCAGAAGCTTGATCGCTTAAAGGAGATCCGTCGCAATGGGAAGTCAAGAAGGAGTAATGTCTATAAAGCCACTTCTATTCAATGGAAGCAATCTGATATTCTGGAAGGTACGTACAAAAGCATATCTGCAAAGTCTTGGTGCAGATGTATGGGCAATCGTGGAAGAAGGTTATCAATACCCGGCAAGTATTCCTACTGATGCAGCTGAAAGAAGGAAGTATGAAATCAATGCCAAAGCAGTGAATGTCTTATTGGGAAGCATGTCTGAATCATAATTTGCTAAAGTGATGCAGCTACATTCGGCAAAAGACATATGGGACAAAATCATTCTAAGCTATGAAGGAGACACAAAGGTAAAAAGTGCAAAACTCCAAACTCTTAGAATTGAATATGAAAATTTGAAGATGCATAATGATGAAAGTGTTTCCAGTTTCTTTCTTCGTCTAGATGATATTGTAAATCGGATGAGAAAATTTGGGTGAAACCATGGCTGATACTACTCTGGTGGAAAAGGTCTTGAGATCTTTGACTTCAAAATTTGACTCTAAAGTTTCTGCTATTGAAGAAAGGCAAGATCTGCAAACTCTTTCTGTTGTTCAATTACATGGTACTCTGACTGCTTTTGAAATGAGACAAGGAGGTCCTTCTCAAATAAGAGAAGCTGCTTTTAAGGCATCTACAAAAGGAAAGGAAAAGGAGGTTATCAAAGAATCCAGCTATGTATCCGATGAAGAAGAAGTAAATTTCGTGAGAAAGCTCCGACTAGGTACTGGAAGATTCAAAGGTAAGCTTCCCTTCAAATGTTTTGAGTGTGGTAAAGTTGGTCATTATGCTGCAAAATGTCCTTATAAAAGAAAATAAGTAGTAAGAAGGAATAAGAACCGATCTAGCTCTAAGAAAAGTTACTATGTTAATGAAGATAGTGATGAGTCATCTAATAGTGAGGAAGAATGTGAAGAAGATCTTAGACTTCTCATGGCATTTGAACAAAAAGAAGAAAAGGATACTTTTATGGATGCTCTAGAGGAGAATGATTTTCTTGAAGAAAATAATCAACTCAAACTACGCTTAGAAGAAGAAAAGATAATCAGAGAGACCATTGAAAAGAAGCTTGAAGAAGCAAAGAAACATATTGAAAACTAGAATGTGAAGTGGTAAGTCAAAGAAAAGAAGTTGAGAAAGCAAAAACCTTGAATCTTAGATTTGCTAAAGGATCTGAAACCTTAGATGAGATCATCAAGGTACAACGTTCTCCTCTTATAAAGACAGGTCTTGGATATACCGGAGAATCTTCTCATACTTCAGCACCAAACTTTCTAAAAGCGAAGCATGTGAGCTGACATCATTCGAACACTGCATGAAGAGAACAAAGGATTTTCAAAAGAGTTATAGACTATCTCAATTCAAGGAACACTAACAGGGATAGCTAAAAACACTACAAATCAATAAATTCAAATAGAAGATTTCATGATCGCAGAAATTTCTACTTCAATGGATAATGTTTCTCATGTCACAATTTTGGTCATAAAGTTGTTCAATGTGTTGCATATAAAACCATCATGACAAGAGAAGCAAGAAAGAAAAAGATTGATATTGAAACAAAGAATAATACTTATAACAACTTTTCTCCTCTTCAAAATGAAGTTGAATGTGCTGATTGCAAAAAATTTTGCCATGAAGAATCAGAATGCAGGAGCAGAGTTCAGTCAAAAGAACATGTTCCTTCAAGCTCCAAAGTGGGGAAGGCTGAAAGAACCAAGAAATTGTGGATACATTATTTATATAAAAGAAAATCAATGGCACATTGATTAGTGGGAAGCCTAAGACACATGATGAAAAGATTAAAAAGTAAACTCTCATACTTATAATGTTTTAAAAGAAAAAGAAAGTTACATTTGAAATGACATCTATCATGATTAAAGGTATTTATTTAAAAGAAAAAGTGAAGGCTAAAGATGTCATGTATGTGGATGGATTAAGGCATAACCTGTTAAGTGTTAGTCAAATGTGTGATCAAGGAGCAGAAGTGGTCTTCAGTTCCAAAGAATGTGTGGTTCGTGATCTTGACACAGGTAAAATCATTATAAAAGAAAAAAGAAATCCAAGCAACCTGTATATTCTAAATGGCATAGATCAATGTTACTTGAGCAAGTCCTCAGAAAATTGGCTGTGGCATAGAAGGCTGGGACATCTGAGTTTCTCTCAAATCAACAAAGCTAGCAGACTTCAAGCTGTTCGTGATCTTCCCAAGGTCAATCTTCCAGAAAGTACCATATGAAAATCTTGTCAATTTGGTAAGCAAACCAGAGTACGATTTAATGCCAAAGAAGGATCATCAAGTAAGCCTCTTGAACTCATTCATACTGATATATGTGGACCTATGAGGAAAAAGTCATTACGTGGGGAAGAATACTATATCTTATTTATTGATGACTACTCTAGAATGTGTTGGATTGGGTTCATTAAACACAAAGATCAAGCACTTGAAAAATTTCAGAACTTCAAAGCATTGGCAGAAAATGAATTAGATCTAAAAATCAAGTGTCTTAGATCTGATCGAGGAGGAGAATATTCATCAAATGAATTCTTTGAATTTTGTGAACAACATGGCATTAAACGACAGTTCTCTGTAGCAGGCACTCCGCAACAAAATGGTGTAGCAGAAAGAATGAATAGAACAATGGTTCAAATGGCTAGAGCTATGCTTGCTGATTCTGATGTTCCTGACATGTTCTGGAGTGAAGCAGCACATACAGCAGTTAACATTCTCAATAAGGCTCATGTTCGGGTAAATAGTGACAAAACTCCATATGAACTCTAGTATGGCAATTCTCCCACTGTGAGGCATTTTAAGGTTTTGGAAGTAAATGCTTTATCAAAAATAATGATGAAAAGCTTGGAAAATTTGAACCTAGATCAGATGAAGGGATATTTCTTGGTTACTCATCGTCAAGCAAAGCATTCACATGTTACAATAAAAGGCTTCGAAAGGTTGTTGAATGTATTGATGTCGTTATTGATGAGTCTCCTGCAGCTCCTAAAGAAGAAAAACAAACAACAAAAGAAGATGATAGCGACATATGGCCTTCTACATCAGATAGCAATGATATAGACAGTGGATCCAATGAAGAACCTGAAGATGACCTATCTGAAAAAGCTCCATCCAGATATGTTCAAAAGAATCATCCTGAAAGTCAAATTTTGGGTGACAAGGAATCTGGTGTACGAACAAGGAGAACTCTTATGGGATCTTCTAATCATTTGGCACTTCTATCCACAATTGAACCACACGATGTCAATGAAGCTAGCAAATATGAATGTTGGAGGCAAGCCATGGATGAAGAACTTGTTCAAATTGAGAAGAATGACACTTGGGATTTGGTTCCAAGGCCTCATGATAAAAATGTCATTGGAACTAAATGGATTTTCAAGAACAAGTTAAATGAGAATGGGGATGTTGTAAGAAACAAAGCTAGACTGGTTTTTAAAGGGTATACTCAACAAGAAGGTATAGACTTTGAAGAAACTTTTGCTCCTGTAGCTAGACTTGAAGCCATCAGAATGTTCCTTGCTTTTTCAAGTTATCAACAAATCAAAGTTTATCAAATGGATGTCAAATCGGCTTTTCTTAATGGTGATCTAGAAGAAGAAGTATATATAGAACAACCAGAAGGATTCATTTTGGGAAATGATGCAAATCTTGTTTGTAAACTTAAAAAGGCTCTATATGGTCTCAAACAAGCTCCAAGGGCTTGGTACTATCGTCTTGACAAATATCTTCATCAACAAGGATTTTCAAAGGGGTCTGCTGATAGCAACTTATACACAAAAGTTGAAAATGATAAACTATCGATTGTAGTTGTATATGTTGATGATATCATTTTTGGGAGTAACGAAGAATCTATGAGTCAAAAATTTGCTTCTGTCATGCAGCAAGAATTTGAAATGTCTTTGCTTGGGGAACTAACTTTCTTTCTTGGCTTGCAAGTGCATCAATCTACAGATGGTATATTCCTATCACAAGAAAAATATCTTAAGCAAATTCTGAAGAAGTATGGCATGGAAGAATGCAAACCCGTAAGCACTCCAATGATAACCGGATGCAATCTCAGCTCTCATGATGATTCTCCTGACTATGTCACCACCGTGATTGCTGATCAATGGCTTGAAGTCTAATTTATCCAATCGACCAGACCGCATATTTATGCATGCAGTTGGGATTGTTGGACGATTCCAAGCTAATCCAAAAGAGTCTCACCTTCAGGCTGTCAAAAGAATATTCAAACATCTACAAGGAACTCAAGACTTTGGACTATGGTATCCAAAGAATGCTGATCTTACTCTTCATGCTTACACTGATGCAGATTGGGCTGGAAATGTTGATGATCGGAAAAGCACTAGTGGTGGTGCATTCTATATGGGGCCCCGGTTAGTTTCTTGGTTCAGCAAGAAGCAAAACTCTATTGCCTTATCTACAACAGAAGCAGAATATGTGGCTGTCGCATCATGTTGCACTCAACTTCTTTGGATGATGCAAACCTTACAAGACTTTCAAATCAAATGTTCACCTCCTATCTCCATCATGTGTGATAATACAAGTGCCATCAATATCTCAAAGAATCCTGTTATGCATTCCAAGACCAAGCACATTCCCATCAAGTATCATTTTTTACGTGAACAAGTGCTTGAAAAAAAGGTGAAGTTGGGAGGTGGTATACTCCACAAAGAACAAGCTGCTGATATCTTTACCAAACTCGCTCAGTGGGAAGCCGCTCGAGCATTTGGAAGATGTAGTTTGAGTAGTTTCACAATCAAAAGAAATTAAATCAGTTGAAATTAGAAGATGGCTTGGGATACGCGGGTTTCTGAACACAGTCACATACACGCGAAGTTCTCGCATTTAAAAACTCGTTGCATGTGCATGATTGTCACATTTTTCTTGAGTCACTTTTTTCAAAGACAAATTTAAAGGCTTGCCCGGGCATCTCCACAATGCTTGCATCTCCGTGGTGGTTCCAGCCTATACTCCTTGCTCTAAATGTTTTGATGAAGATGCTCAAGGATTTATAAGTAGTTTTCAGATGCACAAACTATGTGTTTTAGTCTTCTTTTTGAAATATTACTTGTTACACATATTCAAAGAGCATTGGCCTTGCTGAGTATAATGCATTGTTGGCATTATGTTGATTCTGAAATATGTTCTCTTTCTTGAGGACTTTCTGGTGTTGGTCTTAAAGTTATTTTTGTAGTTTGGTGTAAATGTCTTGTTGAGACTCATGATGTAAATTGCTATATTCAGTCATGTAAGGACTTGTCAAATTTGTAAACCCACTTGGTTGGGTAGCTGAGTCAATTTTTGTAAACCCACTTGGTTGGGTAGCTGAGTTGAAATGTGTAAACCCACGTGGTTGGGTACTTGAGTCATTGGTGATAGGAAAGCCTTTGAAAATATGTAATTTTATCGATAAATATGTTGAAGTTCTTCAAACATGAACTCGTGGGAGACGACGATTTTGGACATATCGACTGGTTGGTTTTATCCGCCCTTTGCCCTTGATGTCAAAGGGGGAGAGTGACATGGTGTTTGAATGAAGAGAAGATAATGATGTCAAATGATTGGGAGAGTGACATATTTGGGAGAGTGACATGGTATCTATCTGCTGTGGTAACCAAACACCATCGTGGTTGCCATCAAGTCCAAAGGGGGAGATTGTTGGAAATATGATGCAGAGTGTTGTCCTTGATGGCAACCCACTGAATGAAGATGAAGACATGTGACTAATGTCATGTGTTGACCTTGATGGAAAACCACCTGATGAAGTTCTTCTTGACTTGATGGACTTGGTAAATGATGTAAATCTGATGGTTGTTGACAATATGATGCTGAATTTTGTCCTTGAAAGGCAACCCACTTGATGAAGATAATGACAACTTACTTGATGAAGTTGTGCCTAAGAAAATATGTTCCTGATGAAGAAAATATGATGTTTCTACAGTGTGTACAAAAGGCTATGAAGAAAGGATTTCAGAATGTACTCAAAGTATGATGAAAAAGAGTATGTCTCTTGGTATACGCGGATTGGCCTAGGGGAAGTCGCGTATGCACGCGGAAAAGAACGTGCCAAGTCGCGTATGGGCTAAAGCGCTCAAAAAGTGCAAAACCAGGGGTAAACACCATGATATTGACCCATTGTATTGGGTAATGATCCGCCTAATTGACCCCGTCCAGGTAGTTTTGGGCTCATGGTATTGTTTTGGCCCATGGTATTGAAAAAGGGGCTCATGGTATTGAAAAAGGAAAACCTATATAAGGAGAAGAAATTCATTGTGCATATCATGGGTGTGGTGCAAGATGTCTGAGCTTGAATGAATACTTCTCTCTGAAGTATATCTGAATGGAAAGGGTTAACACTGAAGACAACTGGAATGGATAATGCACCAATGATGAAGAAAGGATCTAGATCTGAAATGTATCTACGAGATCAAGCAGGAAGGCTTAGATTCATGATGAGTGCCAACATCTGAAGCGTAATATCTCGTCATGAAAGGGTAAATCTGAATCAATTTCTGATCCAAGAAGTATGTCGTCTCAGAATAATTGAAGATCCATATCACTATCAAGCATGCGGCTAAGCAGACATACAATATTAGTTCAACAAAGACAAGCGCTGGCGCACAAACATACACTGAGGTATACGCTGGTTTGTGTGGACGGAAGCGCGTATATACGCGACATCAGTGAAGGGAAAGCGTGTATGCAAACTAGGGTTTGCTGAAGAAAGGGGTATGAAATATCTGATCTGTTCTGCTGTGTTTCTGCTATCTGATCTGTGTTGATATGTATCTGTTGATGATGTATGTTTGAGCTTAAAAGTATGGAAAGGGTTCGGTATGGAAATATGATGAATCGTGGCCTGCAAGTTGTGTTCTATTGAAGTTGATGGATCCAGTGTGAAAATTGATGAAACGTGGTCCAGCCGTGTCAAGGTTGTAGCTCATTGTGGGGTCGAGTTCTTCCAGTGAGGGCCGTAAACGGTGATCAGGTTTTAGGGCTCTTTGAAGGTGGAGAGGCTGGTAAAATGAGTCGTGGCTGGCTTCCTCTCAGGAGAGGCTGTAAACGAGCGCAGGTGTGCCTCCTCGTTGTTTAAGTTGAAAGTCCGCACTAAAGACATATGTTGTAATATGTTTTCTCTATAATAAAAATATTGAAGGCTGAGCAACTGCAGCGGTGGTTTTCTCCCGATTTGGGTTTCCACCTAAAAATCCTGGTGTTCATGTGTGATGCTTTGTGTGATGGCTTATTCTGTTATTACTGCACATGTTTACAGTTTATTGAACATCTGATAGATGAATGATGGAATGATCTAAGTGAAGAGTTAATTACATATCTAGATCTCTGTATACGTGATTTTCACAAAGGGGATCCGCGTATATACGTAGGTTTACTGAAGGAAAGTAGCGTATGGGTTTTTAAGGAATGAAAAAGTAAAAAGTTTTGATTATGCTATAAATACTGATTCACCCCCCCTCTCAGTATTTTTCCCAACACCCTTGCAACACTACCCTCATTGACCCTGATGGCTTACCATGGTGGAAGGAAATAAAGATGAGGGATTATTGGATCCTCTCAAAATGTTTCTTGAAGAAGTCCTTGTGCAACAAAGGAACATGATGATGGATAAATTTTCCCATATCCTTTGGTGGATACCAATAGGCAACACATCTTTATCCAGTGATCACTTTGTAGGCATTGACCCCTTTCAGGTACAATTTAATTTTAGTATTCCTATATTTGAAGTCTATATAGATGCATATGCTCTAGAAAAATGGTTAAATATACTAGAAGAATATTTATCAATCCATAATTTTTCTGATAGGGAAAATATTAATTTTGCACTCCTTAAGGTTGGCCCCCATGTAAGGATTAGTGGGAAATTTACTATGATAAAAGGGACATGGAGGAATCCACACTATTTTCAGTCACCCCCACTTGGAACTCTTTTACAGATGTTGTTAAGGGATAATATTTCCATGTTGGAAGTTATGATGACCAAGTCATGAGATGGACCATGGTATGATAGGAAAGGGACCAAGTAGTTCCATATTTCATAAATGTATTTCATTCCTTGTGCAATAAATTAGGTGTCAATGAATTTGAGTGACATATGGTGCTCAAGTATCATGTTCATCTACATAGGTAAATTTAGATAGAAATGGAGTTGTTGTACATCTCCTCATTTGGCACAACATACCAATATGTCATAAAAATCAAGCATAAATTTAAAAAAAATATTTTATACTTTGGATTTGAAAATCCTTCATAGCATAAGTAGGGAAAGGGCATCCCAAACCATAGAATAAAGGAAATATCTAGGATATACCACCCTAGGATAACCCATCAAATTCAAAATCAAATAATGGTAATGGGAAGACCAAGAAAGACATAGGAAAGTGGTGCAAGTACAATAAGAGCCTTACTCATAGAACATATGAATGTGACACAAATAAGTTGTTGATGGCTAAGCTAAAATATTCAGAGTTAGACATAGGTTCCAACTTTTAACTATAGCTAGAGAATGGGAAATATATCATTGATGCAGAATCTAATGCCATTTTTTCCACCGCAAAGGTATAACAAAGTGATCCCAAAGATACACAAGAAGGAGAGCATATATTACACTCACAAATATGGGTGAAAGGTGCTCCAATACATTTCATTATCAATAGTAATATCCAGAATAGCCTCATATCATCATAGTTCATTAAGCATTTGGGCCTACCAACAACACCAAACTTGCAACCATACACTGTCAAGTTGCTCCACCAAGGGAAAGACCTATGTCTCAATGTTGTTGCTGCTACAACACCCTCTAAATATTGGCCCTATCTAAAATTTGGAGCCTCTCTTTTACCATGTGAGTTTTCATTTGTAGTAATTAAGGACATTTTGTGCTTGTCTTCCAAGTTTCCAAGTCCCTTTGTGAATAAATTGCAAGTCTCATATTTTGGTAAGGAAAGTGTTGCACTTTGTGAAAGGGAGCTATAAAACATATTTAAGAGGAAAATTTGGTCTTTTATCTTGTGCTAATACATTCTAGCAGTCATAGAGACATGTATTCGACCTCTTCCCAAAGCACTGTGCACTTTCTTGTTGCAGTTGTCCCTTGTGTCACAAATTGTATCTTAAGTGTCACACTTGGAGGTAAGTTTCATTGTGTTGTCATTTTAATGGATGCATGTTGATTTTGGGTGTTAATTGTTTCATTATTGTGGTGTTGATAATTTATGAGTGTGTGATCATGTTCAAATTATGTTATGATTTCATAATTTGCTTCATTGATCCCACACTTAGACAATTTCTGAAGTGTTTCTCTCTCTACAACCTACTCGACCAACCACTCTTCAAATTCTCTTCCTTAACTATGCATTACATAGTCTTAAGCCCTAGTCAAAAACCGTTTCCTCCTAGAATTGTGCATTACGAAATCACTACCTCCAAGGACTACACACTGGGCAATCACAACGCTTAGAATTTTCCTCTTGCCCATGAAAAATACACAATATTTATCCTAGTCAACCTTCCACTACAAATTATGGAGTTTCAGTCAAAAATCAAGCCTCTCTTTTTCCTTGACCTGTAAAACTACACAATCACTTTTCTCAGTCTATCCAGAATTATGCATTTTTCAATTGGAGGGAGAAATCCTGCCTCATTACATCATTGAATCCCTCAACTACGTAATCATGCATTCCAATACCTCAGCCACTATGCATTGCATATTAATAGTGACTAGACCCTTTACCATGCCTCTTGGAAATATGCATTGTGAAATCCCTAAACCTCCTCCTTATTCCTGCAATTTGTCTCGACTAAATCCATGTGTTGCATGAAGAACATGATAGACTAGGACGTTTTGAGACTGATGTCATATTGTCGTGAGTGAATTTAATCTACATGTGTTTTTATCTTGACATGCCAGGATGATGCTCAAGGAGGATGTCAAGGAGATCATGTAAGAAAACACTTGTGAAGTTGGAGATAGAAAGATATCATCAAGCAACAAGAAGAAGGGACACTAGATCACAATAGAAGATTGAAGATCAAGATCAAAGTGAAGACTCCTATATTCTTGGAGGATGAACATTAGGAAAAAACAAGACTTATCATGAATATATAAATATGGAAACAAGAAGGAAATCTTGACATTGACATAGAAATATGAAATTCCATGTCATCAATTTAAAGTTTCACCTCAAGAGTCTGTTGTGTCTATATTTGGACACATCATTTGTGGATGCAATTATGTAATTTATAGAATGTGAAAATTTAAAGTGTGTGGAAGTCCAAAGTTCACTCATAGAATGTGAAAAGTCATGTATATGTTCAAAGGACTCATAAGAGTTAAAAAGTCATGTGGAAGCTTAGGAGTCATGAGGGGAGCTCAAGAGTCACAAGGGAGGTGGGGAGTCACCTCATTTGTTATATATATGCCCTCATAGCTCAAGAAAAGGAATTTTTGTCTTGGATTCTCAAGCTAGGAAAAGGAGAGAAGAATAGGCTTTTGAGAAGCGAGTAGTTGCATAATGTAAACCAATGTTGTATCATTGTAATGGTGTATCTCAGAAATTTCACTCAATAATTGAAGCTCTTAGAGTTGGAATAGTTTGCATGCATGTGTCATGAATTATTGTGAGACAATTATCTCATTGTTTGTGGCATATGTTTATGTAAAAAATACTAATGAAAATTAACTATTTCATTGGATTTAGTATGAATCTTTCAATCACGTGTCTTTTCCTCTCATTATCATTGTTCCTTTTTGAACTATCTCACAAGATTACTAATGGTTATTTTCGATATATGTGTATTTCTTAAAGACTCACTTTCTTTTCTCTTCTTTGAAAGAACAAGAATTTTACACTTTACTATTGAATACATCATAAATATAAAATACTTGTTTATCTCGAAAGTACATGAGTTTCTCTTGTGTCATTTATTGCAGCCAACGAAAACCTTTAAGATTATGAAAGCCAACCAAACATTTTGTTTGAGGCTCATACTCCAAACAATGTGAGTTCTAATTCAGATTTCATATCGGTGATATCCCCTTACATTTGGTGGCATCCAACACCATTAACATTTTCTGTGCTAGAAGGAGGGTAACCATTTTATGGATGAAAATTCACCACATTCAAATAAAGAACCTTCTGTGCAAGGAAGTAATTGTCAAAGCCCAACTCCAACTCATATGTATGAGAAGGGAGAGTCATCTCACTAGGGTCCATATCTTTTATATGAAGTCACTTACGATTAACTCTGGACACTTTAGCATATTATTCATCAGTATGATAGAGCTATTGTATTTCTTCTTCTCACATATTTTATTCCTGATAAGCATACAAATAAAGAGACAATCCACCGTGGTGTGTTGGTTTCCTCAGTGGAAGAGTTGGTTATCACAAACCTTTAAGAATTAGTTGATATTTCTGGAGAGATATATTTTCAAAGACATATTACACCACCTATTGGGAAAAATATCGATGAATATGGGGTGGGATTTTCATTTTTCACAATATGATCAACAATCGAGGGAAGACGAATAATCTGATAATAATGATTATTTTAATGGTGAGGGAGAATACTATTAGGAATTAGAGAGTGAAGAGGAGGAGTAAAATGAACACATGGTGAATGATCGATTGGATTGGATAGAAAAAGGGTCCCTTGCTCTTCCAATATTCATCTCTTACCAAAGCACTCTGAAAATTTGCTGACCAAGTATGATCCTGATAAGAAAGCGAAGGTTGAAGATCATATTTATGACTTCTACTTACATCTATGGATGTTAGAGGTATGTTTTGATGATGTTTATTGTAGATTATTTTTGTACACTCTTGAAGGTAGGGCATCAGTTTGGTACTGTAGCCTTCTACCTAATTCAATCCATAATTCGAAGGAGTTCAAATCATCATTCTTAGAAAATTTTGTTGAAGATAAAACTATAGCCATGTTACTAAAAGAACTTGGAAACCTTAAGATGGGGGAAAAATAAAAGGTTAAGTATTTCAATCAAATATTTAAATTTGAATAAATTCCCCACTGACATACAACCATATGACTCTATTACTAAAAAATATTGTATTGTTTCCTTTCCTACTAACATTTTTTTTAATTGAGTGCACTGAAAAATATATTGTCTCTTAACTTTGGAGAAGCAATTTCCGTTGAGAAATACTTAAGGTATATTGGGTTTATTTCTGATCTAGAAGATTCAAAATACTCCAAAGAAGGAAGTAAAAATTCCTAAACCTATTTCTCCAAAGCTAAAGGGAAAGATCCTTTTGACATGGACAACTTGAATAAATCCTTATAGCTATTAACCAACAAAGTATCATAACTCAAGTGGAAGTCAAGTGAGGCTTCTAATGGTAATAAGTCTTTTAATTTGTTTCTTGATTCTTTCAATCAACTGGCTAAGTCTACACAAATATCAAAGGTTTTATTTAATGTTGAGAACTTGGGCATGGATAACTATTCTATCTTTCATCAATAGGCTCATTTAGGGAAAACATGCCCTCAATGGAAACACAACAAGAATTTTTTGGTTGCGAATGTTATAGAAAGTTTGAAAATAGAAGAGAATTTAGAGCAGACACAAGGGACTAATGAACCTTCCTTGACAAAGGAAAAATAAAATGTTGGTGATTCAATTATCACTCTTGATGTTCTATTCAACTATGATCGACAAGGTGCTAGTGAGAGCCAAACATGTGATTCTCCTCCTCAACAACTTGCTAAGAAATATAATTTGAGGAAAAAGGACTGGTTCCCAAGAAATATGTGAGAAAGAAGTTGTTATGAAATATATTACCTCTTATTAATCCTACTTAAGGCACTTAGAACAAATCTCGGAGCACACAATCATAGAAGAATCCTTTCGTAAATAATAAGAACAAGTATTCCACCTTTGAGTTATAAAAAAAAGTCACACCACCTACCACTTCAACACACCATGCTAAATATGAATATATTGACTAAAATAGTATTGAAGACATGAAGAAGGTTTGCGAAAATATTTCCATATGTGAGCTAGCCAAGATAGTAGGGCAACGTGAACTGATCATCCAATCATTTGCATCTCGGCCTCCATCAAGTAGAATGGTTTCTGCTTCTCAAGCCTCGTCTAGTAAGTCTGTCACCATCCTAAATTAGTTACTAATGCAGCTAATGTGAATGTTAGGTATTATTTCCCCCTTTTATTTTAGCTTTCAGTATTTTTAATTACAATGTCCATAATTTCCTAGTTTATTTTAGTGCATCTACGAATGTCATGTCACTATCTGTTGCAAATAAAATAAATGCTAAATGGGAAAATACTTATGCTAGAACCATTTAGTTATATATATATTTAGTACATTTATTTGGTGAGATAATAATGTTATAATACATTTATCATTAGAGATTGATCTAGAATGTTCGAAGGTTACTTTGATACAGACTGGTCACATTTCCAGCTTCTGAATAAGTGAAGAATAATCAAATATTGGTCGATGTTGAACCCTTCATGAAGCATACCATCATGATGCTTTAATACCCTAATGATCCTATCAGTTATGTGCAGATGATTTTTTATTTTTATTTTCTAAAAGTTCCCATATGTTATCTTGTGCAACCTTCCCTTGTACCACCAAATATAGAGTTGGAAATCCTCCCTTGCAATCCCACTATTGCTTATGGTTGTTGTAACATAGATGTAAATAGTACTAGCATAGGAACTAACCCTATTGCTAGTAACATAAAGACTTTTTATTTTAATGGTTCGGAAACATACAAGATATATAGAGGTGGTTGTATTTTAAGAGACCCGCAAAAGAAAAAACATATGATCTCATGCAGCTTTGAATTTTATTGCACAAACAACATTTTTGAACATGAATCACTTATTTAAGTTTTAAAGAAAGCCATTGAATTCAAAGTGGAAGCACTTAAGGTAATATGTGACGTAGAAATTGTTACTCTCAAGGTACGAAATAATATTCATTGTGTCTCACATAATATTAGAAATTACCAACAAGAGGTATGGTGTCTCATTTAATATTTCCAAGATTTTAATATTAACTGTGTTCCTGGAATTCATAATGCAGCCACAAACACATTAGCTAATGCCACTGCTAGGTTATCTCCTCTGAGAGATGGCTTTTTAGTTGATATTATTTATAATCCATTTGTGCCTGATAATGTTACTAATTTCTTTTTTTTCAACAATGACCAACAAATATTGGATTTCATGGAAAATGCTGACATATATAAGGATTTTTAAATTTATGAAGACAAGTGTGAGAAATATTTATAGGGATTAGCTCAAGAAAATAAAGAACAACCTATTCCCAAGGGTGTGGTATCTTTGGAAAATATGTATAACCTGCATAACCGTTTTAATGGACCAACTAATGCAAAGACTCATAACCCCACACTGTTTCATGAACAAGTAAATCTGTGCACCAAAGAACATCCAAAATATGTGAATCTCGGTACATGTTGTATGTTAGGTAAATTTTACTCAGGGATAGAGTCAAAGTTGACCAGATTAAACAATGGTGGTTTTGGGCACATGGTATAGTGTACCCATGGTTTTTTTTTCCATGGGGTTTCATGTAATGGAGCCTTTAAAAAGGCTAGGAAGAATTCATTATAATGTAGGCGAGGAAAGTGATCGATTAAGGCTTACTTGGTGCTATTCGCTAGGGTTTTGGAAAAGTGATCTAATGAAATTTAATTAGGCTAGGTTTTTCCTCAGAGTTTGGGTTTTACCTAGGATAATATTTTTTGCGTTATGTTTGAATGTGTTTATTATTGGTTTTAATTTTTCCTCTTTGTAAATCTCATTAAAAAGTTAATACTTTCTGGTTAAAATTTATCATTGGTCAATCTTTCTATATTTGGAATCAGAGCTAAAGGTTGATGTATTTTTGGTTTAGAGGGATGCCTATGTTTCCAAAGGTTTAGTTGGTTTTTTGAATGGAGAGATATGATCGTAGATTAGGAAAGAATCATGGTTGATCTCAAGTATTGTAAATTATGTGGTTTATTGTACGTGGAAGAGAAGGCTAGGGAGAGAATTAGGTTTGCAGTGTATCAAAGTCAAGATGATGTTCATGTAAATATAACAACACGGGATATATATATATATATATATATATATATATATATATATATATATATATATATATATATATATATATATTTAAATCCCTTGTTGTTATATTTACATGAACATCATCTTGACTTTGATACACTGCAAACCTAATTTATATATATATTGGATTCAATTATTGCATGTAAATGGGAATACTACTATAAGACCTAGTAACACATGCATACCCCTAGGAAATTTCCAATAAAGTATGGGTTAGACTTAGGTGATAGGGGAATGTTGGGTTAATTGATACCCTAGGTATGAAATTTAAGTGGGTAAGGGCCAGAGTGAGAAGGGCTAACTCATTTGGTAGGTTTGGATGGATTTAATCAAGGAAACCCCAATTCAAGGTTTTCAGGGAGGAATGTTAGGTAAACTTGACTCGAGGATAGAGTCAAAGTTGACTAGCTTAAAAAATGGTGGTTTTGGGCACATGGTATAGTGTACCCATGGGATTTCATGTAATGGAGAATTTAAAAAGGTTAGGAAGAGTTCATTGTAATATAGGAAAAGGATGTGAGCAGTGAAGGCTTACTTGGCCGGGTTGGCCAGGGTTTTGGCCAAGGGATCTAATGAAATTTCATTGGGTTTGGTTTTTCCTAGGATAATATTTTGTGCGTTGTGTTTGAATATGTTTGTTATTGGTTTTAATTTTTTCACTCTATAAATATCACTAAATAGCAATTTTTTTTTGGTTCAAATTTATCTTTGGTAAAATTTTCTACATTTTACACCTCAAGGGTGACAAATTTTATCTGTGTTTTTAAGCAATATCAAAATTTGTTTTGTGGAAGTATGATGACTTGAAAACTTATGACACGTGAATTATCCATCATGTCATACCCATAAATGAAGGGGTAAATTCATTTCAAATGAAGTAAATAAAAGTTCATCCTATTCTTGAAATCCTCATTTAAAAAGAACTAAGAAAATTATTGGATGCTCAGATCATATTCAAACTTCGCCATTCTACCTAGTTCTACAATTTCATTCCTGTAAGAAATAATTTTGGAGAGATATGCGGATGTTTTGATTTTCGTAATTTGAACTGGGATTTGGATAAAGGAAACTATCGTGTGCCATATATGGAGCAAATACTTCAAACAATATTTGTGTTAGTGATTTTCTTGCTATTAGATGGATTTTCTAGGTACAACCAAGTTATAGTAGCAAAACACAACAGACATAAAACAACATTCAAGACGAAGTGGCGTATATTTTCATTTAAACAGATTCCATTTGGACTCAACAATGTGCATGCTACCTTTCAGAGGGATATGGAAATCATGTTTCATGGTTTTATTGGACAAATTGTGGTGATGTACTTGGATGATGTTACAACATTTTCAAAGAAAAGATCTGATCACTTTTGTCATTTGAGGCAAATTATTGAGTGATGTCGGAAATATGTAATATCTTTAAATCTAAAGAAGAGAATATTTGGAGTGTATGAGGGTAATATCTTTGGCCACATTATAGCTAAGAGAAAAATAAAGCAGACCTCGAATGGGTCAATACTATTGCTCATATTCCCTTTTCGATGAATTAAAAATCCATGAAATCCTTCCTAGGGAAAATTAACTTCCTTTGAAATTTTATCTCATATTATGCACATATTGTTAAGACATTACAAGTGATGATCAAGAAGGATGAAATTTACAAGTGGGATCAAAGGGATAAATATTCCTTCACTCATAGCAAGCAAGCAATTTCTAAGGCCCCAACATTGTATAGTATATATTTTTGCAAAGGTTTCTTGCTACATAATTTTTCTTCTAGCACTCTCTTGCGGTTGATCTCACTCAAAATGATGATCAAGGAAATGAGTAGCCAATATCATTCATGAGTGTTGAATTACATGGATCCGAATTAAACTACCCCACCATTGGTAAGAAAGCTTATGTAGTATATAAGTAAGTGAATCACTGCAACAATATAATCTTGAATTTAAGCCAGCTCATATGATAAAAAGATGTTGTCTTTATCGGCTTGTAGAAGAAGCAGTTAATTTACTACAAGAGGAATTTTTTGAATGGGAACAAGAAATAAAAAAGTAAAATATTGATCAATATATCCCCACAAACACATCCATGTCTTGGTACATGGATGTGTGGCAATATCTAGAGCATGGTAACTTTCCCTAAAATTTATAAACTTAACAAAAGAGGGTTATTAGACTTAAATATTTATCATATCAGCTTGTAAATGGTGTGATTTTTTAAAAGAATCAAAATTTTATCCTTCTCATATGTCTAGAAGCATATGACTCAGAAAGGGTATTAAAATATCTTCATGATGGGTCAACTAGTGGACACTATGCAGGTGATACTATTGCTCACAAAGTCATGCAAGTTGGTTACTATTGGTCCACATTATTCAAATATTCTCACGCTTATTCCCGTAAGTGTCTAGTTTGTCAAATATGTGTTGGCCATGATAGGAAGTTATTCACCCCATTGCTTCCCATTTTTTTTTAACAATATTTCCAACAATGGGAATTGGATGTTATTGGCGATATTTTTCCACATTCATCAAAGTAGCACCGCTATATTTTAACCTCCATAGAGTATTTTACTCAGTGGGTTGAAGTAGTTCCATTGAAACAAGTGAATGAGAATGAAGTCATCAACTTCCTTAAGTAGAATATCATTTTAAGGTTTGATGTTCCTATGTCACTTGATTTTTATTTTCATTGGTAAAAATTTATGATTTTAGATTTGAAAATGGTATTTTTTTAAAGCACTCTCATCTAATTACTACCTTAGGGAAATGGTAGAGTTGATTCTACTAATAAGAATATAATTTGCACCATAAAGAAAAAAATTTATTCTAGCAAAGGAACTGGCATAATGCATTGGTGAATGCTTTGTACGATGACTGAGTTACACCAAAACCCTCTCTAAATATTTATCCTTACTTCCTTGTTTATAGAAAATAAGTTATCCTTCCTACGAACATTTGCCTCCCCAACCTTCAACTTTCTCAAGAATCCCAAGGTAAACCATGTCTTATTGTTCACAGAAGGATAAGCACCCTCTTGAAGTTAGAGGAAGAAAGGTAGAATATATATATATATCCATAAAATTCATATCAAGCATTGGTTTGACAAGAAGTCTGTAGGGAATAAGGAGTTCAGTATGTGAGACCTAGTATTGAAGTGGGATAAATTCCATGAAGGGAAAGGTAAACACACTAAACTCCAATCCCTATGTATTAGGCCCTATGTTGTGCATCATAATTTTGGCCACCATACTTATCATCTTCAATACTTGGATGGGAAGATGGACTCTCTTCGTTTCAATGACCAAGACCTCAAATGTTGTTTTCAATAACATCCTAGGGCTATGTCCCTACCTGTCTGAATATTTCTTACTTGTCCTTTAATTTTTTTTCTTGTTATGTCATGTTGTGTCCTTTCCATTGTATTTCTTTTTATTGTTCCTATAATAAAACCTTGTGTGAAAATGTTTTTCCTAGTTCCAACCAATGTGGAAAATTTTTAAAAGGGCTTTGTGACTTACACCAACATGTTGTTAACTCTCATTCCTTCTTATTTTTCTCAGTCTAATATCATTAAGGTCAATGATTTATTTAAATTAAAATATGATCCATTTGAAAGGAAAGCTCTGAGTAGAACCATGACACCCATACCTATTCGAGAATCTTCAATCCTTAACTTGGTATTGTAATTAAGTGGTGTTTTTCATTCTGATCCAATTAAGTAGAGAAGGGAAAGGGGAAAACCAATAATGAGCATATTAATTTTAGAGGTATATATTTGTATCTGAAGGAAAAACCTCTCTTTATCTCAATAATTTTGGATCCCTCTTCCACCTTGGAAATTTAAACCCTAATAAAATTCCAATGAGCATGTTGAAATAACATAAGGGGTGAAATAAGAGAAAGACTTCTTGTGAAGAGAAGTGAAGCAAGTAACTTGACTAGGGTACTAAACAGGCTCACTGGTAGTGAATAAATTCTTGTGTTCCTACAGTGACTCTATTGGGGTATTGAAAAATCCTTCTAGTAGGAGAGAAACACCAGATATAAAACAAAGATTCTGATCATTTCAACTTCGTGACTACATATTACCCTTCTCCTAGATCGAAACAATTGTGATATGACAATATTTGTAAATATATTTAACTGTGAAAGGGGATAGAGGAGACTTATATATAATTTGGTAAAATGGGGCAGAAAAAGTGATCCACACAATGAATCAATACTTCCTGAAAGACTAGATCCTATACATAAAGCTAGACCAGAACAAAGAAGTTGGAGTTCTACCAATGTGTCACCAAGTGTTGTTGTTGCTACAACACCCTCCAAATATTAGCCCTATTAAAAATTTGGAGCCTCTCGTTTACCATGTGAGCTATCATTTCTAATAATTAAATACATTCCATGATTTTCTTCCAAGTTTCCAAGTCCCTTTGTGAAGAAAATTCAAGTATCCTCTTTTGGTAAGGGAAGCGTCACACTTTGTGAAAGGGAGTTATAGCACATATTTAAGAGGAAAATTTGGTATTTTATCTTTTACTAATAGATTATTTCAGTCATAGGGACATGTATTATACCTCTTCCCAATGCACTGTGCACTTTCTTGATGCATTCATCACTTATGTTGCAGTTGGACGTGAATGTCAATGTGTTGTCATTTCAATGGATGCATGTTGATTTTGGGTGTTAAGTTTTTCATTGTTGTGTGGTTGATCATTTATGAGTGTGTGATCATGTTAAATTCTTGTTATAGTTTCATATTTCGCTTCATTGATCCCACACTTAGTCAATTTCTGAAGTGTTTCTCTCTATGAAACATTCCTGACCAACCACTCTTCACCATGCCTTCCTAAACTATGAATTTTTCAGTCTCAATCCCTAGTCAGCCACCCTTGCCTCCTATAACTACATAATGCGTTGTCACTACCTCCAAGGGATATTCCTTATGAAATCATAATGCTCATCCTTTTCCACTTTCCCTTAGAAGCTACATAATATTTCTCCCAGTCATTCTTCCATTGTGCACTGCATAGTTTTATTCAATAGTAAGGCTTCTCTAAGTCCATGAACTACACAAATATGTAATCAACTAGCTCATTCTATCTAGAAATGTGCATTGTTCAATCACAAGGAGAAATCCTTCCTAAATACATCATTGAATCACTCAACTGCATAGTCATTCCTTCCAGTCCCTCAGCCACTACACATTTCCCAGTCACAGTGACTAGACCCTCAACCCTGCCTCTTGGAATTGTGCACTACGGAATCCCTAAGCCTCCTCCTTAGTCTTGCACTCTCTCCCAACTGAATAATTTTGTTGCATGAAGACCAAGATAAACTAAGATATTTTCAAACCAATGTCATATTGTCATGAGTGAATTCCATCGACATGTGTTTTATCTTGACATGACAGGATGATGCTCAAGGAGGATGCCATGGAGAAGACATTTGTGAAGTTAGAGATACAAAGAGATCTTCAAGAAAGAATATGGAGGGAAATTAGATCATGACAAAAGATTGAATATCAAGATCAAAGGGAAGGCTCCTAGCCTCTCAGAGGATGGAGATGAATAATACACATGGTTTATCATTAAGATACAAATATGGAAGGAAGGAGGAAATATTGACATTGACACATCACTATGAAGTTCCATGTCATCAATGCCAATTCATGGCTTATCCAAGTGTCACCTCAAGAGTCTATTGTTTCATTTTATTTAGGCACGTAATTTTTGGATGTAAGAATGTAATTTCTGGAATGAGAAAATGTAAAGTGTGTGGAACTCCAAAGGTTACTCATACAATATGAAAAATGATGTAGAATTCCAAAGGTCTCATAAGAGTTTGAAAATTCATGTGGAAGATCAAGAGTCATGAGGGGATCTCATGAGTCCCAAGGGAGGTGGAGAGTCACTTCATCTGTTATATATACACCCTCATAGCTCAAGAAAAGGACATTTCACCTTGGCTTCTCAAGCTAGGCATAGTAGAGAATCTTAAGATTTTGAGAAGAAAGTAGTTACTTAACGTTCCACTATTCAAACCAATGTTGTATCATTGTAATGGTGTATCTTGGGACTTTCACTCAATAATTGAATATTTTGGATCCAACATAAATTTCATGCATATGTCATGAATGTTTGTGAGATTATTCTTTCATTGTTTGTGGTATATGTTTACGTAAACACATACTAAGGAAAATGAACTATTTCAATGGATTTAGTATGCATCTTTGAATCGTGTGTCTTTTACTTTCATGAACGTTGTTTCTTTATGAACTATCTCATGATATTACTAAAAATTATTTTAGATATATGCATGTATATCTATTAGGATAATACTATTACTTTTCTCTTAAAAACTCACTTTATATTTCGTTCCTTGAAAAAACCATTATACAATTTACAAATGAATACACCACGAGGATAACATACTTTTTTATCTTGAAATTACATGTGTTTCTCTTACGTCGCTTGCCATAGCCAATGTAAGCCTTTATGATTATGGAAAATAGAAAATCCTTTTGGTGAGGGATTCTAATCCAAATGGTGAAGTCTAATTGGGACTTCATATTGGGGATACCCCCTTACTATTGAAGGAAACCAACAATGTCAACAATTAGAAAACATTGTTTCCTACCCTACAACATCAAGCCTTTCATAGATGAGGCATTATGTGATGTTGTTCCCCTTGAGGTTTGTTATGTTTTGTTAGGCCAACCATACTTGTGGAAGCATCATGTTTTGTATGGGTCCAAACCTCATAGTATAATTATTACTTTAGGTATAAAACTATATAGTATCCCATAGGTAGTCTTACCTACTACCATCTATTTTATCTCTGCTAAATAATACAGTGTTGTAGCAGCTACAACCACCCTCCAAAAAATTTCCTATGCTTTGAGTTTGGAGCCTTCATTTCTAACCATAAGAGCTTATCTTTTAATATCGTCAAGAATTCATGATTTTATCAAGACTTATTCTTTTCATCTATGCTTTTGTTTGCCTATTTTCACACTTATTTCATCTTTCTAAGTCACAAGATAAATTTTTGACTTGGCCTTACATTGGTTCCGGGCTTGCCTCTAGAAACTGTGCAATCCATGAGGGAAAGCCAACCTTGATGATTGGAATTGCACAATCCAGATTGGTAGCTCTTCCTTGAGATTAAGAATTACGCAGTCATGGTAGGAATCCTAGTACTAAGCCTAGAAATTGAGCAAGCTATGCCTTGAGCTCAGAAACTATGCAATGCACTAAGTAGAAAAGTTTCCCAGTTCCCCACAATTGTGCAATATTTCCCACTAGTGTGCATGGAAAGTTTCCCAAAAACGAAAAGAAAAAAGTGAAAAATAATCCCTCAAAAATAAGGATTCATTATTAGTTTCACGAAGGTGGCACCATTTATATTTATAGAAATTTCCACCAAGTGTCACTTTTTCCTTGATTTTAGACATGCTAGTCATAAACCCTAATTTTCTCAAATATATTTAATTGATGCTTCTAGAGCCCATTTTCCAGGTGATTTTTGCTTTTGTCATATTTTTCCGCTTTTTCTGTCACTTTTTTTTGTTTAGCTTCACTGAGTGCTTTTTTTCGTGTTTCTCTTCATGGTTGCTATATTTTTAACTTATATTAGCTTGTGGAAGTGTTTTTTGAGTTTTTCATTTGCCTTTCACAAGTGTTGCATCAATTTTCATGTTTTGTACCGATGGTCGTCGTTTCAATGACTCGCCTCACATATTTTATTTTCCTTATGTTTTTTGAGTTTCTGCACTTTATTTATATTTATTCATCCATACTTATTCAAATTCGCAGTCAAAATCACATCATCACTTCGATCATATTGTTTGCCACATTTTTACCTGACATATCTACACTTTCGCTTAATCATTTTGCATCTTGCCTAGTTGGGAATTGCGCAATTTTGAGGCTCAAGCCGAGAGATTGGCCTCTGAGGCTACACAATGCATAGTACATGCTCTCCCAACTACATATTGCACAGTTCTATGGCTCAATCTGCGACCTTGGCCACTAATAATGCGCAATGTGCAGTCTCTCCCAGGCATTGTCTAGTCTGAACTACACATTGTGCATTCTCAAGCCTTGGGCAACACCCTTGACTATTTGGAGTACACAATGCAAAATTACCACAGCTAGTCTCCCTCAATTGATCATAAAAATTATGCAATATCTCTCATTACTTTTCAATTTTTCTGCCTAATCTTGCTGTGAAGGTAGATTTGAAAAAGATAATGTTTTCTTGCCATGAGTTCCTTTTCTTTCCCATATGTACCATAATTTTTTAGCACTTATCTCCAACAGTCAGTGTTACCATGGCACCAAAGAGAGCTTCTTCAAAATATACCACTAAAACCAATACCAAGGAACCATTTTATCAAATTCCAGTTAACTTGCCAGTCTATGCAGACACTCAACTGTTTGTGGAAGAGTCAGATCTAACATGGAAAAATTTTAATGAAAATTTTTCAACAAAGAGCTTCAAGGAAGATCTATAGGATCGATAAGTATATCTCAGTGTTCAAAAGTTGGGACTACACAGGGTTGCATGCATATATCCTCTCTTCCCATCTGCAGATTCCATCAGTTAGATTATTTCAGATATTGATGTTAAGACCATGATATTGAACAGTGCTAGTGGGCAGAAGCTTGCTACTTTTTTGGCAGAATATTATCATCTTATGTATCATTTTCCAAAGCCAGTAACACTCATGGACTCATAATTCTATTCCACCAACAACTATGTGAGCACAAGAGATATTATTAAAGGCTGGGTGAAAAATCCATCGAAGTTTCGACAAACACATACCCATTCATAGAAGAAAAAGTCTCTCGGGATTGCTTAAAAACGGTTGGTTATATTATCTTATAGAATCTATGGTCAGTAGATCACATAGACCTTTCCTAAATGGTGGGAAGTCTTGTTGAACCAGGTTTTGAAAGAAAGGAAGTAGTTCAACTTGTCAGATTTTTTGGCTCGATGGTTGAGAGCCCATGTAGCACATGCCCAGAATCCTCCCAAGGGTGAGAAATCTAGTTTCTATATATATATGCATACTTATTAGATACAAGCTATGTACATAATTTTTTTCTCGGTGGTGAGCCCTGGTATTGCACCAAGAGTGTTGCAACTCCCAAGGGATACTCAACTATAATCATCAACCCAGGGTTTGTACAAAATTTGAGGTGATAGTGCCATATGCACAAAAAATGGATTCTACTCATGCCACCCTCAACTAGGTCTTCTGATAAATAACACTTATAGGCCATTCCTACTGCTAGATTAAAGTGAAATTAGCTAATGAAATGCATAGAAATAATTCTAATTTAGTACAAAGAGAGTGCCTAACAAATTCTACTTGCACTTGAAAGTGAAAGTAAATCATAAATAGTTGACCTAATTGCAGAAAAGGAAACTATTCTATGTTGCAATCATTAACCTAACTATCCATCTGCTTTGCGACAAAGAAACTATTCTACCTTCACACACTTCATCAACAATAAATTACACCTATATATATTGCTTCAACTAACTTGTACTTGCATGTAAATTGTTGTCCTATTTATTCTAATTCTGCGATGAAAGAAAAAATTAATGCCTACTATGACTTTGATACAAAGGAGAAAGGTCTTTTGGAGTGGCCTAGGGGTCATTTCTGGTCATAAATTTAGAGTTTGGGGTCAAATGAATCTTATCCTAGGTTAAAATGGAAACAAGGAGAAAAACTAGAGTGGAAATGGTAACCTACATCGATGCTACAGGAAGCTGCTACAGGAAGTACTTAAGTGCTACAGAAAGTAGACCGAGAAGGATATAAGGGTGAAAAGGATGGAAGGAAGGTGTGCAAAGGTGGGAGAAGGTGGAATTAGGTGAGTTAGGGGTGAACAAAAGCTCCATCCAAGCTTAGAACCCTTGGGGGGGTTGTTTTTCACTTGGAGGGCTACTCACGATGGTGGTGAAGATGATTTCACAAAATTGGTTTTTGGTGAAAAAATTAGAGATTGGAGGGAAGAAGGATGAATTCCAAGATGAAAGTGATGAAATGGGTCATTTCCTGCAATTGTAGATAATCCTGCAACCACTACATAAATACATGCATTTATTGAGATGAAAAACTCGAAGTGTCCAAAGACTTCATTTTTAGTCTACGTTTTGAGTCTAAATCAAGACTCGTCTTCAGGACAAACCTGCTAAGAATAGAATAGATTAGGGTAAATAAATAGAGGAAAGAGATATGAGAGGTGAAAGAGCTGAACAACTCCTAGTATTTTAAAAAGATTTTAATTAATTAATTAGTTATTTATTTTTGTTTTCAACCAAATTTAATTCTCATTAGAATTATGACATAATGAAAATATTATGATATTATTTATTAATTTAAAAAAAAATGGTTATAATGCCATATGTTTTCAAAATTAAAATATTTTTTATTTAATATTTTTTTTTAATTTTCAATAATAATAATTAATATTATTAATATTTATAATCATTGAAAAAATGTTTGATGTTATTAATACTTAGAATTTAAGAAATGATGAAAAGGATTTTTTGTTATTTTTAATAGATTTATTAAGTTAGCTAATAAAAGGAATATATAACCTAGATTATAATAAGATATGATTTATAATATTAATACATTCTAAATTTATAATGCATTTCAAGACTTTTTACTTTTTTTAATTTTTACATATTATTAATAATAACTAAGATATTATTAGCCAGGCTTGAGTGCTTGTAATGATGTAGAATTAATATTATTAATATTAGATGGGAATAATGAAATTTATTAAGGGGTCATGAGATTTAAGGGTAAGGTTTTTATTTTTTTATATTTTATTAAAAGTTTAGATAGGTGATTTAAGATGTGATTTAAGTGTGTTTAATATTTAAAAAAGTTTAGAAGGGTAGCAGGGTAATGAGATGGGGAGGGGCAAGGAAAATATTTGGAAAGAAAGAAAATAGGAGGATAGAGGGAGGGGTGAGAGTGTATAGGGAGGAGAATTATAGCGAATGAGATATGACAGGAAAATGTGCTTAAATGGTAAGGATAATGCAGTGCGGGAGGATGGAAAGGGTGGAGATAATGGAGACAAATTGCTCAGGGTGGTAAGCTTATTTGTAGGAAATAACATGGATCCAATTCGTGCTAACTTCTAAACCTCCATATCTATTGAGGTTGTGAGGGTTCTTGAATATTTCCAGGGCTTCATGCACTTTACGCTTAAAATGGTGTGCATAAAGTCCTTGATGATTTCTACGGCTTCACGCACTTTACGCTTACATCATTTTAAGCGTAAAGGGTGTGAAGCCCTCAAAATCATCAAGCACCCTCACAACCTAAATAGACATGGAGTTTTAGAAGTTAGTAGGAATTGGATCAACGTTCTTTCCCACAAATAAGCTTACCACCCTGAGCAATTTGTCTCCATTGTCTCCACCCTTTCCATCCTCCCACATTGCATTGTCCTTACCATTTAAGCACATTTTCCTGTCATATCTCGTTTGTTATAATGTTCCTCCCTATACATTATCCCCCTTCCCTCTATCCTCCTATTTTCTTTCTTTCCAAATCTTTTCCTTTCCCATATCCATCCCATTACCCTGCTACCCTTATTAATGTTTTTAAATATTAAACACACTTTAATCACATCTTCAATCACCTATCTAAACTTTTAATAAAAATAAAAATCTTACCCTTAAATCTCATGACCCCTTAATAAATTTCATTACTCCCGTCTAATATTAATAATATTAAGTCTACATTATTACAAGCACTAAAACCTTGCTAATAATGTCTTAGTTAGTATTAATAATATGTAAAAATTAAAAAAGGTAAAAAGTCTTGAAATGCATTATAAATTTAGAATGAATTAATCTTATAAATCATATCTTATTATAATCTAGGCTATATATTCCTTTTATTAGCTAACTTAATAAATCTATTAAAAATAACCAAAAATCATTTTCATCATTTCTTAAATTATAAGATTTAATAACATCAAACATTTTTTCAATAATTATAAATATTACTAATATTAATTATTAATTATGAAAACATATGGCATTATAACCAAAAAAAATAATTAAAAAGTAATAAATAATATCATAATATTTTAATTCTGTCATAATTCTAATCAGAATTAAATTTGGTTAAAAAACAAAAATAAATAACTAATTAAATAATTAAAATCTTTTTGAAATATTAGGAGTTGATCGGCTCTTTCACCTCTCATCTTTCTTTCCTCTATTTATTTACCCTAATCTATTCTC
Organism: Pinus albicaulis; assembly: GCA_034641835.2. Lineage (NCBI taxonomy): Eukaryota > Viridiplantae > Streptophyta > Pinopsida > Pinales > Pinaceae > Pinus > Pinus albicaulis. The sequence continues at coordinate 436,275,240 of CM076572.1, read as the reverse complement.
TTCTTAGCAGGTTTGTCCTGAAGATGAGTCTTGATTCAGACTCAAAACGTAGACTAAAAATGAAGACTGTGGATATTCTGAGTTTTGCATCTCAATAAATGGATGTATTGATGTAGTGGTTGTAGGAAAAGGACCCCTTTCATCACTGTCATCCTGGAATTCATCCTTCTTCCCTCCAATCTCCATTTTTTTCACCAAAAACCTATTTTGTGAAATCATCTTCATCACCACCGTGCCCTCCAAGTGAAAAGCAACCCCCCCAAGGGTTCTAAGCTTGGATGGAGTTGTTATTCACCCCTAACTCACCTAATTCCACCTTCTCCCACCTTTCCACACCTTCCTTCCATGCTTTTCACCCTTATATCCTTCTTAGTCTACTTCCTGTAGCACTTCAGTACTTCCTGTAGAAATATAGAGATCATGTAGCAGCTTCTTGTAGCATGGCCGTAGGTTACCATTTCCACTCTATTTTTTCTCCTTGTTTCCATTTGAACATAGGATAGGATTCATTTAACCACAAACTCTGAATTCATGACCAGAAGAGACCCCTATGCCACTCCAAAAGAGCTTTCTCATTTGTATAAAAAACATAGTAGGCATTAGTGTTTTCTTTCATCACATAATTAGAATAAATAGGACAAAAATTTACATCCAAGTACAAGTTAGTTGAAGCAGTAGATAAATTTTTAATTTATTGTTGGTGAAGTGTGTGAAGATAGAGTAGTTCCTTTGTTGCAAAGTAGATGGATAGTTAGGTGAATGATTGCAACATAGAATAGTTTCCTTTTTTGCAATTAAGTCAACTATTTATGATTTTCTTTCACTTTCAAGTGCAAGTAGAAGTTGTTAGGCTCTCTCTTTGTCTATGTTGGGAAAGATCTTGGTGTGATCTTGGGTTGATTGAGGGATTTAAGGAGGTGGAAAACCCTCCTACAATATCTCCTTATTGTCTACATCGAGCCCTTAGGTGGAAAATGTCTCGAAAATAGCTTCATTTCCTACAATTAAATCAGATTAGGCTACATGACATTACAAACATATTCCACCCTTATCACTATGCATAATATGACAAAAATGTAAATAAATGTGAGAGAGATATATCTTAATAAGTTGAAGGATGGCATTTTAATCCCTTAAAATGTACCTATTGATGAGCCTCGTCAGCACCCCCCTATTGAAATGGTTGCTCATCCTATGAGCAACTCAGTTCTCCTTGCTGATCTCTTTCAATTCCCTGATGGCATCTATGACATCCAAGGTAGGTTAGAAGGAGTGCCTTTTAGTGGGTATAATCTTGCATTCTTTTTTGCCTCAACTCACTCCTTTTGTTCCTTTTCCTGATCTCTCCCTTCATGTCACCCCAATAACAAAGGTGGTTTGAGCTTCAATCCTATCTAGTAGATTCTCATTCTTTGCATATCTCTTTTATAGAAGGGTGAAATCTCCAATGAATTCTTCATTATCTGAAGACATTGGTATTCCCTCTCCTTCAAGCTAAGTGATAAGACATGCCTACAAACTCTCTTCTCCACGCAACCTGGAGGTCTCATCAAAGTGTGAAATGGACTGACCTTGTGTTTCAATGTATTTAGGTGCTAATACAACATAATTTGAGATGAATTGATGGTTGATAATGATACCTATGGGGCTCATTAGTTTTGCCCTGATCTGTAGAGGTTTTGTCTTCTCTCTTGCCATTAATGTTTTAAACTCTTTTTCTCTTGCTTCTTCATGTGTTGGGAAGGATGCTAAAGCCATTAATTAAATATCATGCAATATAGAATTAGGGTCCCAATTGTTCATATTAGTAAAAATGAGGTTATGCATATAGAATTCAACCATTCTAGTCCTCTCCCCTACACTAGATTGTTTGCAGAATTCAATGAATTTTCTATATTTCTAAAAGGGTAGGGAGCCATGTTGGGCTAAGGTCCTTATTTTAAATTGCAACCATTTCTCACTGAGATAAAATACATAGGAAATTTAATGTTGTATATACTACATGTCATCCATGCAAAGGCTTGCCATAGTGGTAAGTTGGGTGTCTTTTTCCTATATATTCCCTTACAGCCTCATATTTTCTACTTGCACTACTTGCAATTTCTCTTTCACCATAGATTCTCTAAGCCTTACATCAGCTAGCTCTTTCCCCATTTCATTGAGCCTTTCTTCCACCAACCCAACATCTCCAAAATTCTTTGACTTGTTGATCTGCATCCATCTGTGGGTGTGTCATAATTCTATCTCCAACTCATATCGGAGGGGGATTGTTAATTTTTTAGGGATCAGTATCCCTCCCTCGATGAACTTGTAATAAGATCCAAACTAGGTTGTGGGGTAGGTTCTTGAAACTTTGTGATGTATTTTTCAAGGTTCTTTGGGGAAGTTGATGTCTATTGTAATTTTGTTTGTTCATCTTGTTCCCCCTCTTGCACATATTTTCCTTCTATTTGTGCACTCTACCTCTCAGTTTGAGCATTTTTCTCCTCTTTTTGTGCATCTTTCTCTTCCTATAGCATCTCTTGCCCTTCTTGTAGCATGCTCTTTTTTTCCTATAGGATGCTCTGTTCTTATTATAGCACTCCCTTTTCTTCTTTTTGGAGGTGTGTGGGTGCTTCTGGTTGTTTTAAGGATGATTCTCTAGTGGTGGTACTTCTTACATATGCTATGAGACTCTTAGGTTTTGGATTTGGAGAGGTGGTCTCCACAAATTTTCCCTCGTCTGGCCCCACCTCATCTTTCTTTCTTGGAGACTCCTCAATGGTAATTAGGAATGTTGTGGGAGTCTAGGGTCTTCCTTGTTTCACTCTAGTGCTATTCCTTGTCTTAAACTAAAGCGAGTATTTTCTTGGTCTTTGATTCCTATATTTCACAGGAGTGCCTAAGGTAGATAAAGTGGAAAGTACCTCATCCTTAGTGTTCCCTGGTGACAGACTAGTTTACTGAGGGGATATCTTAGTGTTCTTTGGTTCGATGGTTCTTTTAGGACTTAGGGCCTCCTATTATATTTTTTCTTCCTTTCCCTCATCATCATCTCCTCTTTCTTCTTTTGCCTCCTCTACTTCCTCCTCCTCTGTTTTCATCTCTACTTCTTTTATTGTCTTCTTTTTCTCTTCTTCCTATGTTCTATTGTCCCTACCACCAAGACTAGCTATAGGGGTTACCCTAGGAGTAATTCTCAGGGTCCCTATTAGTGTCTCTCTATCCATTTCTATGAACTTGGACCAATGGACAAGAATTTTCATCTTGTATAGGGAATCCACCATTATTAGTTTGATAAGGCCATGATGGGCTAAGTTTTCATGCTTCCCTTCTCTAACGTTCTGGCTCATGACACTGATGGACTGGAGGATGAAGTATGGTACATTTAATATATGTTCAAGAGGAAAATATGCCTTGAATATGAGCTCATGAAATATTATAAAATGGTCTTCATAAACTACACTCAATCTTCCCTTACAGGAGATGTATTTCAAAATGTGATAAGCTACCTCATCCCATGGATAGGGCATGTTTTCTCTCCTAACCCCATTCTTGTCTTCCAGAGGTTTTTACTTGGACCTAAAGAAATTTTTATTTTTAGTGGCATTGGTGGCCTTCTCTTCCCTATTCAATTAGATTAAAGCTCTTATCAATCCAATTATATGTCCTGACCCCTACTTTCTTCACAAAGACCCTCTTAATTTCTAAAGTTAATGACTATTGACTACTAAATTTTTAAGAGAAATTGTGTGAAATTATGATGGAGATATGAGGCTGGTGAAAACTTACTTCTTATGGATGATTCTCTGATATGAAAAATGAAAATTTCCTAAACCTATTGGGCACTTTTTTCATGCATATACCTCCTCAACCTTCCTGTAGCACACCTTAGCCTTCTTGTAGCAATTATCGTGCTTCCAGTAGCACTACCCTATAACAGCAATCGGTCAAGCTTCGAAGATCCTCTATGGATTAAGATATTCATCCTCTCTTTAAATTTTCTTGGAATGATAAAATATGTGAATGTAAGCTCCCCCAAGTACATTATATGTTATTTTGAGTTGGCTTGGAGTGACGTGCTGAGTTGTCCCTCACACGAAGTTTCCTCATTTGGCCCATTGGCCCCACTTAAAGTGATAATTATCTCCTTCCTCGTAATTAACACCCACTCCAGGTGATCCTACTTCAATTAATGTGATAGCTCCACATTGCATGAGGACTCTACCAATCACGTTTACTTTAACTGGTCAAGCGTGTCCAAGTTAACTAGCCACCTTTACCTTATTAAACATCTCCTCTTTGACATTTATTCATTTTATCCAATTACACATAGGGAGATGGTGAGAAAATGACATACCTGAGCCTTACCTAATTTTCTAGTTATTGCAGGGCCTTTCATGCTGGAACTAGACCATTGGAGTGGCATCAGAAAAGGTTTCTCTAATTCTTTAGTTTTTGTTGTGTGTCTCCATTATTTTTTAGGTGCTTAACTGTATTTGTTTTTTGTGTGTGGGTATCTTGATGAGGATTCAATTATATTTTTTTGGTGGAGAATCATTCTAGGAGTGTCATTTATTTCTTCAGAGTTTCCTCAAAAGTCTTCCCTATCTCCTTAGATGATAAACAACAATTGTAGATCTTTTATGGTGTTTACATGGGCTTTCTATAGGAGGAGATTATCTTCCTATAGCATCCTCTTATTTACACTTTCTAGAGCTAAAATATGCATGGGGTGATGAGAGAGAGTGTGGAAAGACCTTATGATAGTGATAGGATGATGAAGGAGTAGTGTGGCCTTGGAAAAATGATGTGAAGGAACTCTGTGTGTTTGCAAAAAAAAAATTACAGTTGTGACAAAGTGAAGGGTTTGAATGAAAAAACTTTGTGAGTGAGGTGGACGATTGATGAGTGGATGATAGTTAATTGTGGGAAAACCATATTAATGAAATTTTTTAGACTACATGATCCTTGGTGACTGTAATTTCCTTTGATCCTCCCTCCTGTAGTTATTCAAAACATTCTTGTAGCACCAGAGGAACTTCTTGTAGCAATACAGGTCCTTCCTTTAGAACCACAGGGAGGGGGTGAAATTTGATTTTTGAGCTCAGAGGATGGTGGATAGGGATGAAGAGGTGAGTGATGGTGCTAGAGAGGGATTGATTGGATGGAGGAGTGAATAGAAATGGGATAATTCATTCTCCTTGTGACCATGACATGCCATTTTTCATAACCACGCAAGACAAAAAAAAAGGTTAGCAATCATTGTGTCATCTCATCTTCTTGTCTCTGTTTTCTTTTTTTGTTTTTTCAATACCAGTTGCCTGACTCGCAAGAGGATTTCAACCCACAAGCCTGCCCTAGGCACCTCAGAGAGGTTTTCACTCAGGGGTATTTTATTCTTATTCTCTTTTTTGTTTTGTTATAGGACTGCCTCAAGGAGATTTTCAATCCTGGAGTTTTCCTTGGATGCCTCATGGAGGTTTTCACCTAGGCCTCTTTATTTTTTATTTTTTGTTTTTTTCTATAGGATGCCTATGGACTAGAAGCTATGAGGCTCCCAATTAACTTTACTTCCCTACTGATTGTACTGATGAAATCTACCTTAGATATGGGCCTCTTGTATACTTTTAGCCTATAACCATTAACAAGTAGAGGGATCCCTTCCTCATCAATGGTTGTAATATAAAAAACTCCATTTTCATCAAATTTCTCTATTATATATGGGCCTAACCATATTTTCATTAGCTTTCCTTTAAAGTCCTTGAACCTAGATTCATATATCAAAGTCCAATCCCCTTCCTAAAATATTTTCTCCTTGATGTGCTTGCCATGCCAAACCTTCCTCTGCAATTGTATAAACTCAACGTGGAGGAGGGCTTACGTTATGAATTCATCCAAGCCATTAAGTTGAAGCAACCTTTTTTTGTGATCTTATTACATCTAAATTCAATTTGGATTCCATTCTCAAAGTGTTATATTCAAATTCAATGGAAAGCAAGCTTTATTCCCATAAACTAGATCATATGGAGTGAACTCGGTAGTTGTCTTCCGGGTGGTATTATAGGCCCAAGTTTCCTCCACTAATTTGTATGCCCAATATTTCCTGTTTCTATTGACCACCTCAGTGAAGATTCTTTCCAATTCTCTATTGGTTACCTCTACTTGCCCATTTTCTTGAGGGTCATAGGTAGTAGATGTTATGTTATTGATATTATGTTGCCTTGGGATATTTTCAATAAAATTTGATGTGAACTGAACTCCTTGATCAACAGTTATCTCCCTTGGATACCCAAATTTGTAGAAAAAAATTTCCATTAAGAATTCTACCAATTTTTCTTTTGTTGTTGCTTTGACAAACTTTGTCTCAACCCACTTTTTTCAAATAGTCAGTACATACCATGATATAATTGTTTTTTCCATATGGTGGATTGATTGGCCCATTGAAATCCATACCCCAATTTTCAAATGGCTCTAAGGCCACTTGAGTTTGTAGAGCCATTTCATCCCTGGGTGTGAGTTTTCCCATCCTCTGACACTGGTCACATTTGTTGGTATACCTTCTTACATCCTGATAGAGAGTAGGCCAATAGTAGCCATATTGTAAGGCCTTAAAATTTTTCCTCTTAGTATAAAAGTGACCCCACAAAGCCCATCATGACATGCTAAGAGGATTTCAAATACTTCCTCTTCCATGACACACTCCTTAGAATTTTATTTTCTCCCAGTTTGAAAATATTTCCACCAATCCAAGTGAAAGGGGTGCTATTTCTCACAATTCTTCTCCTCTCCCAGGATGACATATTTTAAAGAAATCTCCTAGCCACTAGATAGTTGGATATGTCAGAAAACCAAGGAGAGAGTACTGAGATAGAAAATAGGTTCTCCTTTGGAAGATGATCATCAATCATCCCTTCATCATCTGCAGGAAAAGTGAGTCTAAACAAGAAATATGCAACTACATTTTCTTTCCCTGGCTTATCAATGATAGTAAAATAAAACTGTTGTAACAATAATAAACATCTAATAATTTTGGCATTCACATCAGTTTTTTTCATCAAATATTTGATAGTTTCATGATCAGTATGTACAAAAGTCTTGTACTTAGTGATATAGTGTCTGAACTTATTCAAGGAGTCTACAATACTAAAATTTCTTTCTCAATGACATTGTAATTCAATTAAGCCTTAGACAGATTTTTACTAATGAAATAAATGGCATAGGGTAGCTTACCATCTATTTGTCCCAAATCTTCCACTACAAATTTATCTGATGCAACAGTATGAATATGGAAAGGCAGATCCCAATTAGGACCTCGAAGTATAGTAGCAGTGGACAGTTTTTCTTTTATGATTTCAAATGAATTTTGAAAACTAATTGACCAACCAAATTTTGATTCATTGGCAAATAATCCGAACAATGGTGAAGCCGCCTTACTAAAATAATTGATAAATATCCTATAATAACCAACCCCTAAGAAACCCCTAACATCTCTATGTTTCTGACGGGTAGGGACCCTTTTTATGATAGCAATATTTTTTGGGTCTACTTGTATTCTAGATTGAGATATGGAGTGGCCAAGGATAGTCCTTGTCTCCATCAAGAATTCACACTTCTCAGGGCTCAAGGAGAGATGAATCTCAATGAATTTCCACAAGAATTTATCCATATTAGAGAGGGCCTCCTGGAAATCACATCCTTAGGGAGTGAAATCATCCATGTATATTTCCACAGAGTCATGGATAATATCAGTAAAGATGCTCATAATGGCTCTTTGAAAGTGACATGGGAATTTCATAGGAAAAATGGGAGTACTCTATAAGAAAAGGTACCCCAAGGACATGTAAATGTAGTATTTTCTTGGTCTTCAGGGCTGATATAGATATTAATGTAAGCAATGAATCCATCCAATAAAGGGAATAACTTCTTTCCTAAAATACCATCTCCGACTTAGTCAATGAAAGGTAAATGTAAATTGTCTTTCTTTGTGGCCTTGTTAAACTCTCTGTAATCAACACATATCCTCCACTTCCCATTATTATTTGGGACTAATACTAGAGGTGACATCCATTCACTATCTGAGATGGGGTATATGAATCCTGCATCTAGAAGCTTTTGTAATTAATCCTTTACTATGCCCTTCAAGTTTGGGTTCATTCTCCTCTGGGATTGGCACACATGGTTGCGTCCCTCTTTGATGTAAATATGGTGACTACAGACCAAGGGATGCACCCCTTTAATTTCCTTATAATACCAAGAAAAAGCATCTAAGTGCTCTCTCAGCATCTTGCATAATTTTTCTTCTTGTTTGGCCGACAGAGAGGGTTTGATATTTAAGGTTCTTGATGAGCCAAATTCTACAATCTTGATAGGTTTAGGGATTGAGTCAACTCAGCATAGCTCATTTCATGGAGTTCTTCTAGATTCCCTCACAATTTCATCCAGTGGAATGGTAGTGGGTGGTTTTCTCTGAATGATATGGTCATTGAGGCCATCTTCATCAGGTCTCCCCCCTTTGATAACAACATATAAGGTACAAATTGGGTATGGTATTGCAAGCTACACTCCATTTTCTTCCTCATCCTCCAACCACAAAGGTAAATCATGTTTAATAAAAGGTTGATCAGGAGGATATAATATCCATTGTTTTGATAAGAGACCATTCTTAATGGTCATGTTCCCATCCATACAATTTATATAGTGTAAATTTTTGTAGATGTTCTATGCTTGATGCAACTTTACTTTATACCCAATATAAATCACATAAAAATGAAATTAAAATGCTGATAGAACATACCAATATATCAACGGAAGATAAGACAAAAATATACTTAACTTGATCAACAAAATATGTGTTGTAGTGCGTTACGGCGGTCAACAGGATGCTTCAACCAGCAAAGTCTCCTTACGGTCAGCCAACTAGAATGTGTCACAAAACCCTCAAGGCAACTCTACAATAGCCAGCTCAAAAGTCAACAAAAGTCAACATTGTCCAGTCAATGGTCAACGCATAACAAAAATAGTAGAAATTCATTGCATCCAAGTCAAAGTCAACGTCCAGCCTCGGTTTTGTGCCAAAAAATGTGGACTGTAGAGATTGAATTTTTGGGAGAGTTTCAAGTCAAGTTGAACAAGTGTTAACCAAATTCAATGCTAGTCAAATCTGAGTTGACAACCCTAGAGAAAATAAAAAATTGTAGCCGTTGTTTTTCCCATGTGTGAGTGAAGAGAAGCCTCCAAGTGTGAGATCGAACCAATCAGATGCAGAGAGAGAATGTGTGATGAGAGATGGTGAAAATTACCTCCAAATTTGACCAATATATATCCATCAATGAGGGTGTGTGACACATCTGTTGGGGCTCCAAGCCTACATTACAATTATGGCCGACCTTGCACATAAGTGGAATTAATTCATAGAAAATGTCCTACTCATCGGATCAAGATGATCTTTAGATCAATCTTTCAACTCTCTAAAAGATGAATCCAATAAAAATATTGGCATCATCATCTGAGAATCACAACATGGAATTTGGACCTAGTTGCCCAATATTAACACTCCCTCTCAACTAGTGATAACTCCATCCACCTGTTCCATCCAAACATCGTGCGTCATCCCGTCGTAACTTAATTTGCTAGCTTCTTTATTTCAGAAAAAAAGGTGAGTCACAAAGACATCTCTCCCAGCTGACAAAATTAGCTTAGATATCCGAAACCTCTAAGGAATCAAAGGAGTCACATACCAACCTGAAGTTGTTTTAACTGACCCGAAGTCAGCTGGAGGTTTGAAACCTCACTAGACTTGATCCTAGATCAAGTGGATGGACACGTTTCATCCTAGACATAGAGAGTACGACAATCTCTGATGCATCAATCGGTCTTGCTACTGGTCTCTATATTTTCCCACCTTATTGACCAAGATGAGATGTACTTCCCATGAGGCTGGGACTCCATGGGTAGGATGCATACGGATCATAGATAAAAGAAAGGTGAACCAACTCAATATCATAATGGTGGGGTAGAACACACCAACAAGGTTAGTCAAGCCTAGCCCTCTTGTTCCTTATAGCTCCATGAAGTTATCCCCAAAGCCCCATAGAGATCCCAAATCTCATCATCCAACAGGACCCTCAACATAGGGTCGATCCATGATTCCAATATTCTCATGGAAAGTTAGGAACATGACCTTCCCCAAGTGCTTTGTGAGAATATTTGCGACCTACTCATCAGTTCCTATATGATCGAGCCTTACGACGCCTCGTTGTACCATATCCCAGATAAAGTGGTACCTAATATCAATATGCTTAGATCGATCGCGGAACACGAGATTCTCTGAAAAACAAATTCCACTTTGATTATCACAAAGGATAATGGTGGTATCTAGCACATGCCCGACCAACTCACTGAAGAGCTTTTGAAACCAAACAGCTTCATAACAAGCCATACTCGTTGCAATGTACTCAGCCTGAGTGGTGCTCAAAGCTATTGACTTTTGCTTCATGCTCATCCCATATATCAAAGCATACCCAAGTGTGAAGCAACATCTAGATGTGCTCTTGTGACCCACCACACTGCTAGCCCAATCGGCATCAGTATATCCATGGAGTCTCATACTCTCGATAGTGTATCTCAGCCCATGGTTTATCTTGCCTCGAATATATCTCAACATATTCTTGGCATCAACCTAGTGAATGTGATGAGGATCAACCATGTTTTGACTCAAAATTTTCACTGTAAAACATACGTTCAGATGGGTGTTCACTAAAAAAATCGGGGCCCCCACGATTTGATGATACTCTATAGGATTTTATAGAACGGGCCCAACAATAGTTCCACCCAACTTCTTAAAGTTGAGTTCCATCAGTGTTGACATGGACTTACAATCCAACATTATAAATCTTTCCAGCAGCTTCACAATGTATTTTCCTTGAGAGAGGAAAATCTTGCCAGGTCCCTGCCAGACCTCCAGGCCTAGGAAGTAATGCATTAGTCCTAGGTCCTTCATCTGGAACTCAGAAGTGAACTCCCTCTTACACTGATGAATGAGAGGGTCAGCAACTATCAGGAAGAGATCGTCCACATAGAGAACCAGAATGAGAGGCTTTTCTATATCAACATTGAAGTAAAGGTTTGGATCATCATTACTATGAGTGAATCCCAGCTTCATCAAGTGGCTATCCATCCTCTCGTAACAAGCCCTGGGAGCTTTCTTCAACATACATACATGAGAGTCTATATCCTGGACTTCAAACCTCAGAGATTGCTCCACATACACCTCTTCCTTTGTCGATTCATGCATAAATGTGGTCTTCACATCCATATGATGTAGACTCCATCCTTGCATAGCAGCAAGGGAAATAATAGATCAAATGTTGGTATATCAGGCCATAGGTGCAAATATATCATCATAGTCTATGCATTCATTTTGATAGAAGCCATGGGCAACGAATCTTGCCTTGAACTTTTCAACACTACAATCAGATCCATGCTTGATATTATAGATCCATTTCGAGGTGACAACAGATTTGTCCTCCAGTTTCAGAACCACGTCCCAGACATCATTCTTCATAATGGACTCGTAATCTTTGTGCATAACATCCTTATAGACTTGATGCTTTATGGCTTCTTTAAATGATCCAGGCTAATATTGTATGATTTTACTCATGGATGTTAGATACCCTTGGTATATATTCAGCTTCTTTATTTCACAAAATGTCCCCCTTTGGGACCATATGTCTCTCAACATCTTCAAGAGTATCCTAAAGCCATGCAAGTCTTCTCTTGATTGAAGGATTTGGATCAATAAGGTCCATCATTCCTTCAAAATCGAGCATCATCTCATTCTTCGGTTCTTCCTGATTCCCAGATCTTACATCATGATCTTCCTCAGAGCTCATAAGGTTTATCACTTTCCTGAGGGAAGCATATTCATCAAAGGTAACATCGTGGCATATCTCCACCTCTCTTTGACCATGCACATGAAATCTTTAAGAATTTGAAGTTTCACTGTAGCCCACAAACATTCCCTTCTTCCCAGAAGCATCCAGCTTGCTTCTCTTCTCGTTCGGCACATGAAAATAAACAGGACATCCAAAAACTCTAAAATGTGAAACATCAGGTTTCTTACTAGAGAATACCTCTTCAGAATTTTTTGAGTCCAGAGTGGAATGCCAGCATCAATTTTGAATGTACAGAGAAGTGTTCGTAGCTTCTCCCCATAGAAAACTTGGAAGACCTTGGTCACATAGCATGGCATGGGAAGCTTCTACAATGGTCCTGTTATTTCTTTCGGAAACGCAATTTTTCTCAGGAGTATATACGGTTGTGGTCTCCCTCTTGATGCTAGCTTCTTTGCAAAAGTTATTGAACTCGTTCATCTCATAATCAATGCCATTATCGGCCTTCAAAATCTTGATCTTCTTTCGTGTTTGATTTTAAACCAAGGCCTTGAATGTTTGAAACCACGTGAATTATTCTTCCTTCTTATTCAAGAAGTATATCCAGGTCTTACGAGAGAATTCATATATCAGCGTCATGTAGTAAGAACATCCTACCAAAGGTGCCATGGGCAGCATACTAGACAGATCAGAATGTATCAATTGCAAGACATCAAATGTCTTGGTGACACTTGAGGGGAAAGTTCCCCTTCTATGCTTTCCTTCGGTATAACCTTGACATACACCTTCATGATAATTTTTGAATTCTGGCATCCCTATCACCACCTTCCTTGCTTCGAGAAGGGCTTTGTAATGAATGTGTCCAAACCTCTGGTGCCATATTTTGGTTTGATGAATAGTATAACATGTCATAGCTCCCAATGGAATTCCTCCAACCTGGCATAGTGCATCAACTCTAAACCCAATCGTAATAGCTTCTTTGAGACTCTTATTCCATATGTGTACCTTTCCATCGAAGAATGCCACCTTGAAACCTTTTTCTTCCATGGCTGAAATAGACACAAGGTTCTTCTTCAAATTAGGTACATAGAGTACATCTTGCAAGCGAAGGACTTGACCTTGAGATAGATGAAGGGTCATAGTCCCTGTCCCTTTCACAGGATAGGTGGCATTATCTCCAAGGATAATTTTTAGATTAGTATCCTTTACAATCAAATCAGAAATTGCTTCTTTAAACCAAGTGAGGTGCCTTGAAGCACCACTATCAATCAACCAGACATCCATGGTGTCAGGTGGAGACCCAACAGAGAGGGAAGATACAAGAATGAATTCAATTTTATTATCATCAACAACATTATATTCCTCATACCTCGAATTTCTTGACCTTTTGAAAGGCTTCCCATTTCCATTACGACCAAAGGGATCCTTCCTCTTTCCTTTGAACATGTTGTTCCTTTGATTTCCATTCCTCTTGTTGTTGTTGTTACCATCATCCCCGTGAGAATCTCTTCTATTAGGGAAATCTCTAGCATAGTGGCCAGTATTGTTACATGTGTAACATCTTCCTTTATTTCCTCGGGCCCCTGCTCTTCCTTTTTTCCTTGGAACACCATTGTTATTCTTCTTAGCATGAGCAGTGGAGGCAATGTTACCTTCATTTTCATATTCCATCATTCTTGTCTCCTCACTACATCTCGACAATACTTCATAAAAATCAGGTATCACATTATTATTGAGAATGGTAGTAATGAATACATGTCATTCAGAGGGGAGACCTCCAAGTGCGCTGAGAACCATTTCTCGATTAGCTATAGTTTCCCCAATGACAAGAAGATTATTCCTGATCTCAGTCAACTTCAGAAAATAAAATTGAATGGATTCATCCATGCCTTTCTTAAGATTGTTCAATTGGTTTTTAAGGAAAAGGACTTCATTTTAATTTTTGGCCCTGAAAATATTGACCAAATTGCCATACATCTCCTTAGATGTGCCCAACTCAGATATGTAGGCAACCAGACTCTTATGGATGGAATCCTAGATGACCAACTTTGCTTTGATTTCCCCTTTCTTATACTTTCTCTTGGTGGCAGCATGTGTAGATGATGGAGGTTCTTGGATTTTACCTTGCACATAACCCATGACGTCTAGGTCTTCCAAGATTAGATCCAAAGACATATTCCAAGCATGAAATTCAGACTTGACAATCAACTTTTCATCAACTTTAAAGCCATTATAATTTGAGGTACCCATGGGTCCTTGACAAATGCTACTTCTTCAGTGATTTCTCTTAATACAAACTTGGGCTTTGTCTTCACCTTAGCTCTGATACCATGTAAATTTTTGTAGATGTTCTATGCTTGATGAAACTTTACTTTATATCCATTAGAAATCACATAAACATGAAATTAAAATTCTGATAGAACATACCAACAGATCGATGGAAGAAAAGACAAAAATATACTTAACTTGATCAACAAAATATATGTGTTGTGGTGCATTATGGCAGTCAAGAGGATGCTTCAAGCAAAAAATTCTCCTTACGGTCAGCCAACCAAAATATGTCATGCAAACCTCAAGACAACTCTACAACAGTCAACCCACAAGTCAACAAAATTCAACATTGTCCAGTCAATGGTCAATACAAAACAACAGTTGTAGAAATTCAATGCAGCCAAATCAAATTCAACATCCAGCCTCATTTTTTGTGCCAAAAAAAGTGGACTACAGAGATCAAAGTTTTGGGAGAGTTTTGGATCAAGTTGACCAAGCATTGACTAAAGTCAATGGTGGTCAAATATGTGCTTAAAACCTTAGAACATATCTAAAACCCTAGCTTTTGTTTTTCACATGTGTGAGTGAAAAGAAGCCTCCAAGTGTGAGATCGAACCAATTAGATGCAGAGAGAGAATGTGTGATGAGTGATGGTGAAAATGACCTGCAATGTTTACCAATATATATCCATCAGTGAGGGGGTGTGACACATTTGATGGGGCTCCAAGCCTACATTACAATTCTGGTCGACCTTGCACATAAGTGGAATTAATTCAAAATAAATGTTCATCTCATCACATCCAGATGATATTTAGATCAATCTTGTACCTCTCCAAAAGAGGAATCCAATAAAAATATTGGCATCGTCATCTGAGCATCACAACATGGAGTTTAGACATAGTTTCCCAAAATTAACATATAAGCATCGATAGTGACCAACCAAGGTATTCCTAAGATAAGAGGATAACCATTAAACTTGTTTTTGGGTTGATGTACCAGGAAGTCATTGGGATACTGTGAAGAGTCAATGGAGACCATAACATCCCCAACAAATCCCTCATGAGTTAACGCTGATCTATCTACAAGTTGGAGAATTGTAGTGGTCTTTCTCAAGGATCCTCAGAAGTTGAGTTTCAACATGGTTTATTTATTCATCACATTGATGGAAGCCCCAAGATCAATAAATGTATGAGGGAAAATGATACCATCAATGTGCACATCCACTACTAGACTTCCAGGATCTAGGTATTTTGGGAAAATCACTCTCCCCAACATCAAATCATATAATTTACCAATAATAGTGATGGTGGGGGTGTGTCTCTTCTTTCTCCCATGATTTTTTAGTAATTTTTCCCTTATAAGATTATTATATATTTGAACATCCTTAATGGCTTGGAGAAGGGGTATCTTGACACACAAATTTTTCAATTCCCCCAGAATTTTGGTCTCTTCTGGGGTGGGCTAGCTAGGATGGATCAATCTCTCAGGAAAAGGTGGTGGATTTACTTCAAGAGTACTTTCCTCCTTTTCCTCTTCAATCTCTTCAGCTAGAGATGATGGATGGTTATCTGGGACAACTCTCCCATACCGAAGGTTAATCTCTTGGATCTCCACAGTATAGTCAGGGTAAGATGTCTCTCCGCTGTAGACCTACTGTGTGTGTTTTTTTATTCAGGTTCGGATTAGGTTGGGAAAGAATCAGAGCTTTCTTAGGTGGAGAAGCATGAGTGAGTTGCGGTTGAGGTTAGGGTTGGATATAGTAAAGAAGGAGGTTGGTTGAGTTGAGGCCTCCACCCTTATGATGGGGTGCTCCATTGAGGAGGTTGGGGAACATATGGCTGAAAGGGTTTATTGACATGTTGAGGATGATATGGAGGAGCATAAGTCCAAGAAGGAGGTGTGGGCCATGTTGGATGAGTAGAGGATTACCAAGGCTATAAGGGTGCATTTTGGCTGGAATTGTTGTAAGAATAGGGCATACCTTGCATGCCTTCTTGGTATGGTCGAGGTCCTTGAGGCCTATTTTGACTAATGAAGCCAAGCTTCTTTAGTACACCTTCCATCCCTTTGTATACAGCTTTTAGGCCTAGTAAGGAAGGGAATTTTTCTGTTTCATGGTTTTCTTCACAGGCTGAGCAGACTTCTATGGCATTAATTGGGAATTCATCCTTAGGGTGTCTTCTAGTGCATCTAGGGAAAAATATAGGTAGTCATCCCTCTGCCTCCTCTTTTTCCCTCTTTATCTACATGCTATCCATTTGTAATGAAAATATATGCAACATTTCCCTCTTGAAATCATCCAACATGTTCCCTATCTCACTTTTTATGGGTGAGGTGGATGAAGAAGTAGTGCCCAAGCCTTGGTTACTTCTACCCTTCTTTTTGGCTGCCCTAGAATGGTTTCTGAACATTTTTTTTATGTCATCATAAGATAGCTAATAGATATCCCCTCTGGATAGCATGTTGAGGGTTTCCATCACTTCATCCTTGATCCATCAGAGAAGAACTAACTTGAGTGATTCAGGATCAAGGGTGTAGTTGGTCCTCTTGTAGCTAAGTTGAAACCTTTCCTCATAGTATTATAAATATTCATCAGTGTTATAGGTCAATTTGGGAATCATCCCCCATGACCTAGTCAAATTTGAAATCATCCCCATGACCAATGAAAAAGGGTCTATCATCCCCTTACATTCCAGTTGCTATATGCCTTAAGAGAAGAAAAAATCATTCACGACTTCTATTGTGATATTTACAAGGTGTGAAGTATATGTTATATCACTTATGAGCTCACCAACGCTTCCTCTTTGATGGAAATTGCTGGAATTGATCCAATAGATTTAAATCTCGTTCTCTTTAATCATACGGGCTATGTGCTGCAATTACCAGCAGAATTGGCATTCTCCATCCAAGTAAAATTTTCTAAATCACCTTTTTCATCATACTATTATTGATGACGGAGCATCTACATGAATTATGTCTCTAAATTGCTAGAAGTCACTTGGCTCGCCGTGCCTATCTCAATTGCCTACGATGTTGAAGGCTTTCGATGGATGTACATATAAGCCTTGCGGTATTATCAATAAATTGCATGTTGAACTAGGGGGAAAATAGTGAATGTTGAATTTGAGGTCGTTGACAGACCACTTGTATAAAATATTTTACTGGAAAGGCCATGGGTATATGCTATGACTATGATCATCTCTGCATATTTTAGAATGATTGCCTTTCCACACAAAGGTGTCATCACAGTCATCAATCAACTATCCTTCTTTGCCTCCAGTTCCCAAGTAACTAGAAGTGTTATGTTAGTACAAGCACCCCAACTCACACTTCAGAACATTGGTGTAGGCCTCTTAAAGGATTCCACTCTCATGGGAACCTTTGCATTACCACCACCTGTGACATCCACAAAAATTGCAGCAATAGAGACCTACTACATGATATCTTCCACTCCATCTGGCTTAAGGAAGATTATAGGTGCTTCTAAAATTGTTATGTTGGATGAGTTTCTGGTGCCTAGTCCAATTGAGCTGGCATAACAATCCATCTACATGGCTTGGGCGGTGAATCTGAAAATCATCGTCACTGGTTGTTTGGGTTGATTGGTCATTATATTATCGTACTCCATCATATCCTTTTTCCTCAACTTTCTTGACATATGAGAATATTCTGGAATCCATGATGTCAAAAGGAGAACCATGGGAAGATCATCATCATCATCGCTCGCATCTTCAGGATTACTAAGAAGATAATCTTATTGAACTATATCACCCATTTATCAAAGCATTATTTTCAAATTCTTTTCCTATTAATGCAATCGATTCTTAGCAAAATTTATCAAATATTGAAGAAACAATTTCTATTGATATTTCAACGAAACCCGATGTTGTAGAAAACATTCATGTTGGTATGTCTTGTTCTCCATCAGAACTCAAAACATATCACTCTCTCTTTCATGAATTTCGTGATGTATTTTCTTGGGCTTACGAGGAAATTCCAGGCATAGATACTAGTATTGTTGAACACACTATTAAAATGTACCTTGATGTCAAGCTGGTATGTCAACGCCTTCGTTACAGCAAAAGTTGAAAATTTTTTTCATGCTCGTTTCATTTATCCTATTCTGCTAACTGAGTGGTTTTCCAAAATCGTTCTTGTTATGAAAAAACAAGGAACCATTAGAGTGTGCGTCGATTATCGGGATCTCAATCTTGCTTTTCCAAAAGACAACTATCCTACTCCCTTTATTGACCAGATTATTGGCAATTGTGCTAGATGTGAAATATTTTCATTCATGGATGGATTTTCTGGCTACAATCAAATTAATATTTTCCAAGAGGATCAATATAATACATAATTCATCTGTCCCTAGGGAACATTCGCTTATAGTAAACTCCCATTTGGTTTAAATAACGTTGGGGAAAATTTTTAGAGAGTAATGGATTATGATTTCAATGACATCAAGCACATTGTTCAACCCTATCTAGACAATTTACCAGTGCATTCATGAAACCAGACTGATCACCCGATGCCTTTGAGAGATATATTTTTACACTGCCGAACCTACAAAATACACCTCAATCCACATGAATGTGTGTTTTGCATTGGTTCTAGTCATTTGCTAGGATTCGTCGTCTCCAAATAAGGAATCCAAATAAGACCCACTGAAGTTCTAGGCCATTCTTGATTTTCCTACACCATAAACTTTTCTTCAGTTACAGAAACTTCAGGGAAAGGCCCACTTCCTAAGGAGGTTCATACCCAACTACACCGAAATGGATAAAGGATTTACTCAACTCTTGAAAAATGGGATTCCCTTCCATTGGGACCAAGTTGTGCAAGCTTCTTTTGATGTTGTCAAAGATACACTTGTCCAGAATCATTAATGTATCCCTCCAATTATCAGAATGATTATTTCTTATATATCATTGTGGTTGATACAACCATTTCTATGGTATTGGCCCAAGTATAAAATGGGATAGAACATCCGATCTATTATTTGATTCACAATCTCAATGATATGGACATGAAGTATTTGTATGTAGAAAAGCTTGCCTTGGCAGCTGTTCAAGCTGTCCAAATATTTCGCCAATATATCACGTTCCATAAGACCATTGTAATTTCAGATTGCAACCCCATGACTTATATCTTATCATGTCAATTGATGGGGGGAAAGCATTCAAAATGGATTTTCATTTTGCATGAATTTGATTTGAAATTCATCAAATCAAAGTCAAACAAGTATTTAGTTTTGTTTGAGCTTCTCTATGACCTTCCCTCTGATAGTACTGCTACTACATCATAACCATATATTCCTGATGAGTCTATGTTTCTGATTGGATCATCTGATCCTTGGTATGGGGATTTCATCATTTTTCTCTAGACCCATACTTTTCGGCCTGATACCTCTTGCTCTCACCAGCAACATATTCGATACTAAGCGAAATATTAATCGATCGTCAGCGATACACTTTATCGTCGTGGTGTCGATAAAATTTTAAGAAGGTGCCTCACTCATGAGGAGGCTGAAAATATTTTAAATGATTTTCATGCTGGGGCTTGTGGTCCACATTTGTCTAGATATGCTACCACGTAGAAGATACTTCGAACTGGTTACTTTTGGCCTACCATATTTCGCGACTGCATTCTCGTGGTCAGGATTTGTCATGCGTGCTAAATATTTGATCATAAAATCTTCAAACCACCAGCACCAATGCATCTTGTTGTCTCTGTGGGACCATTTTCAAAATGGGGCATTGAATTCATGACCTATAACCCTCGTTCGTCATTGGGGCATGGTTATATTATTGTCGTATTAGACTACTTTACCAAGTGGGCCGAAGAGATGCCTACATTCAACAACATAGGACAAAAAACTGCGTTGTTTTTTTTTAATCATGTCATTTCATGGTTTGGGGTCCCACATGCTATAGTAAAATATCATGGGTCACAGTTTCCCAACCATATGATGAATGAATTAACAGCCAAATTAGGACTGTCGCATGATAGTTCTACTCCTTATTATCCACAATCAAATCGACAAGTTGAGGCTATTAAAAAGATTCTTAAACGAATGATTCAACAAATGATAGGAGTTCATAAATGAAATTGGCATTTGATCATGTACTCATCTTTGTGGGTGTACCGAACCTTAGTGAGAAACACAACTGGATTCACCCCCTTTCAAATGGTGTATGTTCTGGAAGCTATCTTGCCAATCCAATGTGAAATACCGTCGTTAAAACTCACAATCTACTTGTTACCTAACACCTCTACCGAGGATGCATGTATTTTTAACCTCATCCATATTCATGAAACACGTCATGAAGCCCAATTTGCCAACAAAGCACATAACAAACATATAAAGGCGCAATGCAAAAAGCATTTCCAACATTGCATTTTCTGTTAGGGTGACCTGGTCCTTATTTATGATTAGGAAGTTGATAAAATAGGCACATGTAAATTTGAGCCATTATGGCATGTCCCCTATATTGTCAGAATATT
Source organism: Pinus albicaulis (assembly GCA_034641835.2). Classification (NCBI taxonomy): domain Eukaryota; kingdom Viridiplantae; phylum Streptophyta; class Pinopsida; order Pinales; family Pinaceae; genus Pinus; species Pinus albicaulis. The sequence goes on along the minus strand of CM076572.1, from coordinate 436,254,592 downwards.
TCTTGCTAAGGGTGCCTACGAGTTGGTAGATTACGATGGAATTCCGTTGGCGTAGCCCCGAAATGGGTTGTATCTGAAACGTTACTATGCTTAATCATGAGAATAGTAATTTTTTGTATTATATTGTGTATATGTTGTCTATTTGCATTTATTTTCTTAGTTTGTTTTCTAGATTTTTCTTGAAGTAACTAATCTTCTTTACATTTCATCACAGATGTCTAAATATTTGGAACCATGTTTTGGGTATGCTGGTGGTGCTAGTCATAGTACACAGAATCTATCCTCTATAGCGTGGGCTATTTTCGCTTCGAACGATGAGTTAGTGAGTTTTAAAGGGATTTGTATCAGTCGATCTACAAACAATATCGTTGAGTATAGCGCATTGATCGAACTTCTCTCTCATGCCATTTCATTTGGTATTAACCGCATCATCATAAGGTTAGACTCACAACTTGTGGTATGAAAACTTAGTGTTTATACTGTTAGAAATCTAACACTACATCATATGTTCCTAAGAGTTTGAATTTTGTAAAGACATTTTGATTTTATCCAATATCAACACATTTCCATAATTTTTGAACGCATTAACTGATTCTTTAGCGAATTATGTTATAAAAAACATTTGCGACACATGTAAATACATATTCACATAATTGAATAGGATTGTGCAATAAACATAGGAAACATTAAAATCAAATAGATAGACAGTTATAGGTTTTTACAAAAATTGTGCCCAAGACACATTGGTCATCTGACCTAAAAATGTATGCAACATGTCAAAAGTAAACTAGTGGTGCTCATGATAACATGCTACTGATCTACCTATCCTACGCAGTAACTGCATCCAGTGGTTGGGAATTCCAATAGTGTGGCATTGTGGTCGCATGTGTAACTCTTCGATCCGACAATCCGAAATCTCGAAGGTCAACCCCTGTATGTGTTGTTAAATCTCAACAAGAGTCTCAGCCATATCTAAATCCTGAAGGAATACTCTCCCGATAGCCCTCTCTGCTGGCTCATCTGCTCCATGCTCTGGATCTCCCACTAGTCAAACTCATCCCACATCTGCATTAAATCAAAAATTTTGTTTAGTCTTGGGAAAATATTAAAATACAAAAACATGTATAAACCTTAGAAAATTCAAAAAACATGCTCAAAACATTATTAACAATTGCGCCCTACAGAGTGCCTTCTGGCAAAGCTAAATCTGGATCTCCTCGGAAGTTGACGCCCGCATATGCATAGTCATCGATGGCGATAATATGTCGCCTGAACCAGGCGAAGAATGCAGTCAAGAACATGATGGATGATTTACCAGCATGTCTAGCCATTAGTTCTACCCATATCTTCATCCTTGGATCTCTAAGATTAGATATACCTAGAGTGACATGTTGACGCTGCATCAGTGGAATCTACTCTAAGGAAAAAGAAATGAGGATCGAACCATAGTTGAAATTTTTCTTCCTTCCTCCCTTTTCCTTGCCCAATTTTTCTTTCATTAAAGAGAGTACGACTTCAGCTCAATTAAAAACTGTTGGTTCCATGCACTCTAATGCTTACTACATATAAGATTTGTTTGCCACATGGAGTGTAGCGGTACCAACAAGCTTTGAGACCATGAATAAGATGGTTCTCAATGGAAATTAGCAAACATCATGAATTTTTATTTTCCCATCCTTGCTAGGCTCTGCCCCTAGATTGCAAGATTGCAATATATATTCTCTCACTGTCTCTCCTTCGAGAGCATACCCTGAGAGAGAAATGGGTAAACCTCTCCTCAACAAGCCTGTCAGAAAATATATATCCTCCACTAAAGTTGGGACCACTTTGTTCCCAATATGAAATGCGTCAATCGCCAAATCCCATGCACGAACAAGGAACTCAAATAGTTGCATTTGTTGCCTCATACCTGATAGACGGAAGTACTTCAATAACTCACAGTCTCTGAGGGCTCTTACAATACCTAGATCATTTAGGGAAATTATGTTTTATTCTTCATGCTCTCTTTCCCTCCAAGTAATTGTCATTCTGGTATGTTGAATCTCTTAAATACAAACATAAGACTCATTAGGACCCTTTTCATGCAAAAAACTAGGCAAAATTTGGGCACACTGCAAGAATAAAAAATTTGAATTGCGCCCAACAGGGTCTTGCTCAAGAGACAATGCATTACATATGCACCTTTCATTCATTTCAGGTGCATTCCAATGCAAGTTTCGACATCCAAGGGTGCGTTGCCCTCTTTTGAAAATAAATTTACCCTAAGGGGCACAAATCCCTAAAAAATTGCAATCAAATGAAACAAAAATACTACTAAAGGAAAGAGGAGGTTTATGGCACCAACCTAAATCAAACTGTGAGGAAAACCATCCACAGAATCGATCGCAACCAACAGTTGAAGTTTGGGGGAAAAATAGGTTTAGAGCTCAAAATGAAAATGGTAACTTTCAAATCGTAAAAATGAATAGTAAAACTATTTTAATTAGTCATTTTATTATTTTCAAATCATATTTATCACTGTGACTATGGTTTTATTCAATTTTTATCATGAAACAAGTATTTTTAATCCATTTTATGTTGTTCTGAACAGGTTTGCAACTGATATACAAGATTATTCATGCACATTTATTTCAAGAATGATTTTACCACAAAGCATACTGTTATCCTTATTTTTAGATCTTTGATAAAAATGAAAAAGGACATGAAGAGCACTTTTATCTCTTTTTCGAGCTTTGATAACAACGAAAAAGGATCCCATAGAGTCTTCTTTTCACTCTTTTCAGGCTCTGATATTGTGAAAATATTGGCGAGCACTTGTCTTTTCCAGCTTGTAAAAGTAAATGAATTGACATCTACTCTGTATAAGTTTAACCCTTTCCAAGACTAAGATAGATTATTTACGAAAAAGGAAAACCTTAGTTGAACATGGCTAGGAGGTTCTCTCAGATATCATTTTACACTTTTTAATATATGGGTGACAAATTTACGAAAAATTACTTATGGAGTTTTCTTTTGTCCACTTTTTCAAACTCTCAAAAATATGAAAAAGGATCGGGTTGTCACTGTTGTTATGCTCGTTAAAATATAAATTAACGACGGACTTGTCGATCATGGAAAGAATGAAGTTTCATTTATCGCCAGACTCATTAAATTATTAAATAGCGATGCATATTCACTCGAAGGGTTGAATTATAGATCAATCATATGTTATCCTCCTCAAGCTTGTTAAAAAATAAAGAGGTATTGGTTGACAAATGATGGGGGAAAAAATTGGGAAAGTGAACAAAACTTTTACGGTAGCAGGTTGCTCTTGAACATGACACTTCACTCCATCATCGTGACTCTTTGGGTTGGGTAATATTATTGACAGTTCATTCATACCTATGGTTCATCATACCTTCACTTTGGTTTTGGGTCAATGCTACCAACTCATCTCAGTGTTGCCGATATGTTGAAGATAAGTCATCTAGTGAATACTCATCCTTCTGCAATACTCATAAACCTTCATTCTCATGACAGCCATCCTTGAACATTTCTATATCAAGTCACATTTTGTCTCTGAAATCAGTAATTCTCATTTCGCGATAAAGTGATTTCCTGTAGACATAAAATCATCATGCAGGAAATTTACTTAGAAACTTCATCTTCCAGTACCATGAGGCTTGTTACAACATCGACAAGATCCTCACTGCTGGACCTTTGACCAAAATATTTTGTTTGGCGTTCGACATGAAATAATGTATTCATGCCTTATGAAATGTACTACAATACCTTGAGAGCCATTAACATCAATGTTGGTTCTTTATGTTTGTTAAACAACTCACATTATTGGCTGGTAATCAAACTATGTCTTACCATGTTCGTCTACAAATCATATATTCTCATGGATAGACCTGTACTTGAATGGTCGAGTGAATGAGATAAGAATACCCTGGATCTAGTTTCATCCATACGCGCTGCGATTTAAGGATTTTTATACACATCATCTATACAGTGACCTTACATACAGATCATCATTCGAACATGGGTCTATAGCTATAGGCATGTATGTATCGGAAAACATTCCAATGTAGACAACTTTCTACACTATGTACATATTATTAGATAGTCTATGTGCTAAGGATGGGAATGCATCCCTCAAAAATTCGTGATCAATATGAAAATATCATGATGTAATGTATTGTAAGATTGATGCAGGTTGTCACTCTGCTTCAGTTCCAGCTCATCACGTCGTAAAGCATCTCATTCAAAATATTATTATTATTTCGACTTCATGCTTTAGGGGGAAGCTATTATAGGTAAATTTTGGCATCATCCCCCATGATGTGGTCAAACTAGACATCATCCCCAAGACCAATGAAAACGGTTCTATCATCCCCTTACATTTTAGTTGCTATATGCCCTAAGAGAAGAACAAATCATTCATGGCTTCTATTGTGATATTTCCAAGGTTTGAAGTATATGTTATATCACATATGAGCTCACCAATGATGCCTCTCAAGGGAATAACTATGTTGCATATGCATCTCCCTCCATTCAAGGGTGCACTGCAATGCACTTCCTGACATTCAAGGGTGCGTTGGTCAAATGGGAACGAAATTCTCATTGTTTTAGAATCTCCACATGGCCAGTGCCTTCTAGAAGAGTCCATATATGTCAAAATTCAAATCCAAGTGTCCATCTAACACCTCTGAGCTTGGGAACATATCTTGCTAATTATTATAAATTCATTCACTGAGAAACTACCATTAGTTGCCCTATAAATTGAGCACAGATCCTAGTCCTAGGGAAGGAAGAATTTTGGTAAAGAAATGTTGTTGGATTCTCAATTGAGAGAGTGAAAGTACTTATGTGATGTTGGTGTGATGTTGGATGTGATGAGGCTGGGATGAAGCTAGAGCTGGCGACATCAAATCAATCATTAGTTGTAACCTCCCCCTTATACTCTTTAATAAATATTTTTGTTCATTTTCCCATATATGTATTTGTTTATGCTTCTATTTCTCATACAATGGATTCTTGAATGATATATATGTTTCATGTTTAATATATTTAAGTGATTAAGATAAATAGGCATCTTTATATTTCAATATATTTTTTGTTCTCTGTTTATACTTGCAGGAATCAATTTGGTGATCTAAGTTGGATTGGAGGCTGCAACAAAAGCGAAAAAAGGAGAATAGGAAGCTCTTGGATCACAAGTAGGTTCTTATATATTTATGTGTGTCTATTTATTCTTAGAGAAAGTGGTAGAAAAGTATTTAATATGTTGTTTTAAGTGCATAGCACCACACTTAGCGAATTTGATTTATTCGTAGATCATAATTCTGAATAACAATTAGGCCCTAAGGTCATCCTACCGATTTCTTCCTTGGTTTCTTTGGACCTACAATAGTTTGTGTACTTTTTATTGAAGGACTCTTTCATCTGGGCCTAGGTAGTGATGATGTCCCCAGGCAGACCCATGAACTAGCGCAAGGTTGCATCCTCGAGGTTAGAGGGGAACAATTTCAACTTCTTTTCATCTCATGCATAGTCATAAGTCCTACAAGCAACAAAAGATTCAAACATTCAAGTGTTAGGGTCCTTAGAAATTAGGCCATGGAAGTGTGGAAGTGTTGAAGGGCTAATGTTTTTCATCCTAGTCTCTCCATTGGTTTCTCTGATTGGAAATACCTCATGGTTTTCGTTCTCATCCATTGCTTGACATGCGAAGTAGGTTCTTCTTCTTCCCCAATAGGTTATTCAAATATTTCACGGTGCTCACCTAAAGGGTATTATAATTCATAGTCACTGAAGAAGGGTGAGGGTTGACTGAGTGAAGATGTAGGATTTTTTGGTAGAAATTTTCCTTGGTTTTCCCTACAACTAGGAGGAAAAGACAATTTTTTTTGTTTCTTTTCTCTTTTTCAAACTATATGCAAAACAAAATGCATAAACAAGCATCTACTTAGACACATCCCTAGAAATGATGCCAAAAAGTGGTGAGCCTTATTATTGCAACAACAATGTTGCAACTCCCAAGGGTTACTCAACTTATATTATCAACTTGGGGTTCATACAAAGTTTGAGGTGGTAGTGCTATATGCGGAGCAGATGGATCCTACTCATGCAATCCTCATCTAGGTCTTCTGATCAGTAGTAATTTTAGGACATTCCTCCTACTAGATTAAAGTAGAATTAGCTAATGAAATGCAGATAAATACTTATAATTTAAGAAAAAAAGAGTTCCTAACAACTTCTACTTGCAATTGATAGTGAAAACAAATCACAAATATCTGAGCTAATTGTAGAAACAGAAACAATGTTGTGTTGCAATCATTCACCTAACTATCCATCTACTTTGCAGTAAATTAACTATTCTATCTTCACACACTTCATCAACCCTAAATTAAACCTCTATCTAATACTTCGACTAACTTCTACTTGCATGTAATTTTTTTTTCTATTTATGCTAATTTTGTGATGAAAGAAAACACTAATGCCTACTATGTTTTTACAGCAAAGGAGAAAGCAGTTTTGGAGTGGCCTAGGGCTCTCTTATGGTCATGAATTTAGAGCTCGGGGTCAAATTCATCCTATCTTAGGTTAAAATGGCAACAAGGAGTAAAAATAGAGTGGAAACGATGACCTACAATGATGCTATAGGAAACTACTATATGATCTATGTATTTCTATAGGAAGTCCTAAAGTGCTACATGAAGTAGGTCAAGAAGGATATAAGGGTGAAAAGGATGGAAGGAAGGTGTAAAAAGGTGGGAGAAGGTGGAATTAGGTGAGTGAGGGGTGACCAATACCTCCAGCCAAGTTCAGAACCCTTGGAGGACCTATTTTTCACTTTGAGCGCTGCTCACCATGGTGATGAATATGATTTCACAAAGCAGGGTTTTGGTGATAAAATTTGAGGTTAGACAGAAGAAGGATGAAGTCCAAGATGAAAGGGGTCATTTTCCTACAGTTGTAGATATTCCTGCAACAACTACATACATCCATGCATTGATTATTGTCACAGCAACATGTTTAAAAGTGGAAAATATGAGTTGAATAGAAACTCTACTTAAATTATGATAAAATATGATCTAAGTGACAAATCCAACTTCTAACCTATAGTAAGCATAAGATGAAAATTAAAATCACACTATTTAACTTTCCAAGAAATCATAAACAAATTATTTTTGGACTATGGTTGGAGATCCTTCTCCTCATGCTCCTATGAGAGAGGTGAGAAAGAGAGGCTACAAGCACAATTTTGATAGATTTTGTTGCTACTAGAATGCAAGAAAACTAAACAAAGTGTTGGAACATAAAAAGAGAATATATATACATAGGAGGGACTTAACCAATGGTTTTTGAACTAATCCAAAATCATCATCCCTTTGATACTAAATAAATAATGGATTAAACAACTTCTGATTATCGTTACGTAAAAACTTCTAATATATCATATGATAGTGAAAAATAACTCTAATTCTGAGATCAAGAGCTACCTAGCTCCCTACCAAGTTATAATACTATTTATATATTGTACATTCGTATTTATACAAATGGGTAGCTACGAAAAACTCCCTAAAAACTAGGAATATGATCTCCTTGATCTCGAGAAGAGTAGAGCTTAGCTCATCATAACTGCCACTTCATTGGCTTCCTTTGTCTTCGAGTAGTTGAGAAAGATCTTGGTGTGATATTAGGATTATTGTAATATTCCTACATTAGCCTACAACTAATGTGAATATTAAAAGTTTTTTTTGTCACATACATAGGTAAATAAGTGGGTGGGAGGACACATAAAGCTCTTTATGGTTAATAAAACCACTTCTAGTGTGAAAGTGGATCATATTTTCAGCCTAATAAAGTACCCCAAGGTGTGGACAGGGGATAAAACATATTTACTACGTCAACCTTGACCAAATATATAGTGCTATCATGGAGGAGTGGTCATCAATGAGGCACAACACAATTTTAGATGGAGTTTTTTGGTGTGAAAGGAGTGCTTTCAATGAAGGTGGTTTAGGGTTTGCAAGCTCTCAACTTATAAAAGGAAGAGGATAGCAGCATGAGAAGGTTGTTGAAGATTATCATATTTTTGAATATATTGTCTGTTTATAAATATATCATTCTCTGGTTGTTTAGCTAAGAATAGTGTTTTTTAGCACATGGTATTCCTGTTTAGGAATTCCATTCTCTTTCCTTCAGAGGCCTCTTGGGAGAGTTTGTGCTACATTGTCCACTATCTAGCTGAAGGCCAAGCTTCTTATTTCAACTACAATGCAAATCCTATTGAGTCTTTTTTTTTCTTTGCAAGCTGCAACAAGTGGGGGCTAGATCTACTCAGCTCTAGATCATTTCAGTGCCCTTTTTCAGTGGAGGAGGCTTCTACTCCATTGGAAGGAGTGTATTGGAGTACCTGGGAATAATTTTCATATCTTTGTATGTGGCCAACTATTATCTAAACCCTACAACACATCTTCCCTTCTAGATCTACGTTATTCCTATAGGTGCTATTGCAGGGTGTTTTGGCACATCAGTTGGAGAGATTGTTTTCAGGTGTTGGGGATCTGTCCTCCACTTTGAAGATCCATTGAAGGAATATATATTTCATGTCATATAATATCTGATCTGAATACTTGTATACTTCAGAATTTTTGAATATTCTGCAGATCTGTAGAGTTATATCTTAGATCTACTACTTGTACTTTGTGTAATGCTGAAAACCCCAAGGGGATATGAAAGAGGAGCCTTTCTAGTGTATGGATCTATTATAGATTTGACTTTTCATGCATAGATCTACTCTAGATCTGAAATGTAATCAACAGTTGTTGCAGCCTAATAAAATAACACTTTCAAGGCAGTTTCAGTCAATACATGTGGTTGTTTCACCTCTTTTGAGGAATTTCCTTCTATTGGAGTCTTGTATTTCTAGTTATGCATATTATGGGTCATATTTTACATATGATTTGCTACTGTAAATACATTTACAAGGTCTCCATATTTTCCTCTTTCTTTTCTTCAGATGAACTACATAATTTTCTTGCATATCTGCATGTATTGTTGCATTTCCCCATTTTGGGAATATTACAGTGGTATCAGAGCATCATCTTGGCACAACCTATGCTTTCTAAGAAGAATAATAATAATATTGATTACACAGAAGAGAAAGAAGACAAGGGTAAGACCCCTTTATCTGGAATAATGAAAAGAGATGAGTTCTCAAATACTCTTTTCCAATCTATGCATGAGATAGAGAAATCAAGGGAATGAGGAGGGAAAGACATGCAGATCCCTCAAGAAGATATTCACATAAATAAAACCATAGTTTTTCATATCATGTGTGCAAGAATTTAGCTACACAATTATATATACAATGTTATACTATGCCTAGATTTATTGCAAGAGAAATGAAGAAAGAGGATGAACCAAAGGAGGAGACTTTGAGTGATTATCTTCAGGAGTATGAATCTCAATATTGGAGATTCAAGGAGCACTTGAGCTTCCAAGAGTTCTGCCAACTAAAGGAGGAAAGGAGATCCAACAAGTATAATAGAAGGAGAAGAGGTAGATTCTTTCTACCAAACTTTTATGGGTCATCCACATGCACTACCAAGGAATGGAGAGATCAGCTAGACTCATATTTGGATCTACATCAAGTTTCATAAAAGGAAGCCCTTAAAGTAGCAGCGCTGCATCTTAAAGGTAAAGCTTATGCTTGGTGGTTATTTGAATCATTTTCATTAAAGAATTCAAATATATCTACATATGCAAGATTCACTAAGATATTAGTGAAGAGATTTGATGTAAAACAAACTAAAACATCTTTGATTAAGCTAGCAAACCATGAACATGAAAAACCCTTGCATGAGTTGGAAAGATCTGTTATGCCAACTCCACTTCAATTTTCTATTTAGGGGGATAAAAACTAGTGTGATACTTTTCCAAAGGCAAGATCCCCATTGCATGAAGAGATTTCTTCTCAAGACATGGAGATTCCTCTTTCAAGGGAAGACCAAGATCTAGGGTCTCTAATTCTCAATGAGGTATTCTCAAACATTGATGAGTAGAAAGAGCATGAAGGCAGTAACAACGTTGTCACTTCAGAAGAAGGACCATCACCACATGAGGATGGGTATGAAGTTATTTCTTCAAGAGGAGAAGCTTTTTCATCTTTGTAAAGGGTTCCCAAGGAGCATCATGTGACAATATTATTGGGCAATAACACCTTGATCCAAGGAGGAGAGAGGAAGGATCAACATCCAATGATGAGGAGCATCCACCCTTGTTTATTTCAAGGTTTTTATATTCAGAAGAAGGATACTGATTTATGGAGAAAAGAGAGGGACAAATCAGTCCACTCATTCATACAGTCTACTTCAGATTTCGATGTCTCTTTGAATGGAGGAATTCCACCAGGGAGACCCCCTGATGAGAAGAAGAATAAAGTTTTCTCTAAACTTTTTGCAGAAATGACATATTTGGCTAAGGAAGGAGCCCTGAGAGGAGCTACCACAGCATTGAGAACCTTTTATGGGTTCTAAGGAGAGATGGGAAAATTTCTGAAATAGAATTTTCTATCTTCCATTCAGTTATTTGCGCTGGAAAAGAAGGATTCATATATCTGTGATGACATGAGCATGGTGTCAAATGGCCACTCCATAGTCTTGGGGAAGAAAATGATACTTCCATATATGAGAAATATTTCTGAACATGACAAGAGGGTATTAAAAATATTTTATAGATGGGCCAAACTATGTAAGTTTTGGAAGAAAGAAACCTTTCAAAAGGAGGGTGACTTCCATGAACTTCAATCTTGTCTTGAGCAAGATCAGCTGCAAGAGAGGCATCAAAGGTGGAGCTACAACACTCCAACATATGACTTTGGCATTGAGCATGTCAAAGAGGAGAATAATGATGTGAAAGCTACTTCATTTCAGAATTTTACAGTGTTGTCATTGTTGGGAAGCCTAGATCCATATTGGGGACCCCAACTCTTGGTATAATATTCCAAGAAAATCTTCACATGTAAGGTTCTTTATGGGAAAATGGAAGATATGAGGTATAGAGTGGTTGATGGAGTCATTTGATTTCATATACAGATCTATTTGAATAGAGACTCAAAGCTCAAAGATAAACGATTGTATGCAACCTATGATATCTTTCTTTCTAATCCCACTAGTTTCATTAGAACCTACCATACTATTTTGGAGGGATTCATATGGGAATACTTCAAAGAGGAGGTGCACAATCATATGAGGAAGTGCATGAATTATCTGGAGGGTGAGATGGGACATAGCTATTAGGAAGAGTTATCATTGCCACCTCCTTATTCTTTGGGTGTGAGAAGGAGCTCGTCCATGAGCCACCTCACTAATTTAAACCAAGTGTATGGTAAAGATTGTATTTCTAAATAGCATGATATGTTTACTATATACTTGCATCTTCTTAGCACACATGTGTAGGGCATTTCTCCAAGAAGGGGCACTCTTTCTTATTTTCTTTATGAGCTACTTGGAGCCATGAGCAATGATGATTTTGATCACTCCCTAGGAGATTTTGGGGAGATGATTTATTCTTTTTGGTGTGCCACATTGACACCAAACATCATACACCACTCCAAGAGTATGAGGAGAAACCTTGGTAAAGAATATGATTTTGCATCTCATGATTATTACTTGTATTCTTTTACCATGTATATGTAGGCCATAGCTCCTAAGAGGAGTGTTATTCCATATAAAATTCATGGCCAACTTTGGCCCACAAACATTTCTGAACATGGCCACTCCCTTAGAGGACAAAGGGAGATTCTCTTTAATGATGGGTGCTTTCCTAAGGCACCAAATATATCTCACACTTTCAACCATGGTGAGATGATATGGGCAGCAAGTAAGTGGTGGGGAAACCACTTACCATATCACTATTTGATGCAGTCAGGAGATCTATTGCATTGGTTCCACTTGTGAGACTATGATCCATCTCCATCACTGTATTTGGTTGTTTATGTATTACTAGTTTTGATCCTACATGATGATGATGCTCTTACCTTTGTTGGGAACATGATTGGAGGGATGACACATTGGTTGGATGTGTCCATTGGGAATGAAACTTCCCATATTTATTCATGCTTCAAGAGGAGGATGGGACACTATATGGCTGCTACATTATATCCTTTGTTTCCTTATGCAAGGGGCCATACGTTTGACTTATGTCTTTGAGAGAAGCCTCTCACATGGGAGGATTTTTGGCAAGAAATGTGTTGCTTGAATCATATTCAGCCAACACCTATTATCCTCTACTATTTTCAGTCTTTGGAGAAGCTTATGGCAACACGAAGGTGGTTGGATGGCCACTTATTGCGTCATGTTTTGGGGCAAAAAGAAGAAGAACAATGCTGGTCTCGATGGAGGGACTATTGTCACCATCCAATATATCATATGATACTTAGTCCATGTTTATTTTGGAGCACATATGGTGGTGATACTCTATTCACTACATGCATGGAGGATTGGGCAAGGGGACTCCCTAGAATCAATGAAGGCAATCATGAGGTTCCAAGCATATTTTGGCTTCATGAGGACAATATTATTGCAGCCCAGGGTAAGTAACTCCAAATGTATCATAAATGGAGGGAAAGGCAGCGTAAGTTGAACAATATTACCTCTCACTTTCAGCCATTTAGCCCCTACACATTACATAAGGAGGGGATTGGTGTCTATTTCTGTGAGTTACAAAGGATGGCTCACTTTGTTTGGATGATAACAGGGATATTGGATTTTCTCATTGGGGTTGAAGCACCCAAAATTTATCATCTCCCATGCCTTAAGGAGACCAATGGACAGTAGCTAACCCTTTCTATATATTTCCCACTTCTTCATGATCACAACCATTTGGTTTATTCACCAAAGGAAAACTTGTATTCTTGGGAGGAGACATATCCATTGGAGATTTTACAATGTCCTTGTAGTTTCTTGAGGACAAGCAACATTTTGGAGGGGAGGAATTTAATATTCCTACATTAGCCTACAACTAATCGAAATATTAAAAAAAAAAAAATTGCATACATAGGTGAATAAGTGGGTTGGAGGACCCATAAAACTCTTTATGGTGAATAAAACCACTTCTAGTGTGAAAGTGGATCATATTTTCAGCCTAATAAAGTACCCCAAGGTGTGGACATGGGCTAAAACATATTGACTGGGTCAACCTTGAACAAATCTATGGCACTGTCATGGAGGAGTGGCCATCAATGAGGCATAGCGCAGTTTTGGATGGAGTTTTTTGGTGTGAAAGGAGTGTTTTCAATGAAGGTGGTTTAGGGTTTGCAAGCTCTCAAATTATAAAAGGAAGAGGATAGCAACATGAGAAGGTTGTTGATGATTATTATATTTCTGAATATATTTTTTGTTTAGACATATATCATTCTCTGGTTGTTTAGCTAAGAATAGTGATGTTTAGCACATGGTATTCCTGTTTAGGAATTCCATTCTCTTTCCTTGAGAGGCCTCTTGGGAGATTTTGTACTACATTTTCCACTATTTGGCTGAAGGAAAAGCTTCTTCTTCCAACTACAACACAGGTTTGGTTGTCTTTGCAAGATGCAGCAAGTGGAGGCTAGATCTACTCAGATCTAGATCATTTCAGTGCCCATTTTCAGTGCAGGAGGCTTCTACTCCATTGGGAGGAGTGTATTGGAGTGCTTGGGCATCATTTTCATATCTTGGTATGTGGCCAACTATTATCTAATCCCTACAGCACAATTTCCCTTCCACATCTTCGTTATTCCTGTAGGTGTTGTTGCAGGATGTTTTGGCACATCAGTTCGAGAGCTGGTTTTCAAGTGTTGGGGATCTGCCCTCCACTTTGAAGATCCATTGAAGGAAGGTCTATTTCTTGTCATATAATATCTGATTTGAATAATTGTATACTTTATAATTTCTAAATATTTTTGTAGATCTGTAGACTTAGATCTTAGATCTACTGCTTGTACTTGGTGCAATGCTGAAAACCCCAAGGGGATTTGAAAGAGGAGCCTTTCTAGTGTATGGATCTGTTATAGATCTAATTTTTCATGCACAGATATACTCTATATTTTAAATGTAATCAACTGCTATTGCAAACTAATAAAATAACGTTGTCAAGGCAGTTTCAGTCAATACATGTGGTTGTTGCACCTCTTTTGAGAAAATTTCTTCTATTGGAGTCTTGTATTTCCAGTGACGCATCTTATGGACCACCTTTTACATCTAATTTTCTGTTGTTAATACATTTATAAGGTCTCCATATTGGCCTTCTACTTTGCTTTAGATGAACTACATTATTTTCCTACATATCTGCATGTATTGCTGCATTTCCCATTTTTGGGAATATTACAATTATTTAGGGATTTCAGGAGGTGGAAAACCCTCCTATAATCTCTCCTTGTTGTCTACTCTAAGCCCTTCGGTGGAAAATGTCTAAAAAATGGCTTCATTTCCTACAATTAAATCACATTAGGCTACATGACATGAAAAACATCTTTCACCCTTGTCACTAAGCATAATATGAAAAAAATGTAAATAAATGCGAGAGAGAGATAGCTTAGTAAGCTAAAGGATGGCATTGCAAGCCTTTAAAATGTACCTATTTATGAGCCTGTTAGCCCCCTGTAAATTTTTGACAGGCAAAGTAGGGGGCTAAATTGTTTCTGAGCCTTCAATGAATGCATCTCCCCTGGAAACACATCATCCTTGAAGTCTCCTTGTGCCTTTGTCCTTTGATAAATCCCCTCTTCTAATTTCCATTATTAAGCCACTCTGATTACAAAAATGTGCTCCAAAAGGCCTTCTTTTTCCCCTTGTACCCCCGCAGTTTTTCTCCATTTCATTCCTCTACCCCCCTTTTTCTAAATCTCCTTTATACCCCCCAAAATCCTCCCCCTAGTCCTTCTAATCCTCCCCATGCTCCTCCTAAACCACGCATACACTCTTGGTTTGGGTTGATAAACCCTTTCCCTCTCTATCGTTACCCTTCTTTCGCCTCAAAAGCATTAAAATTGGCCAAAACAACCCACTTTCTACCTTATGTTAAGGCCTAAACCCTTTAGGCCTAGCCCCCTTAATATTTCTCCCCACACGACCGCGGCGCTAGAACCAGGTGCCAAGGCGGAAGGCGCTTACCGCATTTGAATATCGGAAGCGTTGTGAGCCGTCGATCTATACAGATCGGACGGTCGTCGCGATCCCCACAGCGTCCATTACTCTACCCCATTCATCGCCCCAATCACGCCATCGCCGTCTATTTACCTACAGATCCGACGGTCCACAGTACGTCCGTCCTGGTGGTCCCCACCGCAAGCACTGTTCACAAACCCAGTGGTATCTATCGCAGCGCCTTTGGGCGGTAGGCAGTATTTTGCCATCGCCCAGCGATTCTACTCAGCATTCAATGCGTGGCAGTGGCACTGTTCCAAAACTGCTTGCTCATGACATGTTATCTTTCGGTACAGGACGCAGAGCAATATCGCTGTCAGTCGTCAGATCTATCCTTGTCCATCCAATGGTCATCGCTCGACGAAGATGCGCGGAGTTTAACCCGAGGAAACCGTACCCCTGGCCTACTATCCATCGCCCTCCACCGTGTTCCCAGCCATCGATCTCCTCCGAGATCGGACGGTCCAGATTCATTTGCATGGCCCGCTGTTGACCGGTCCCACCACATCATTTTCCACGTGTCCCCACCGTACTTTCACCTGCCCCCATTATATATATTCATCCCAAGGTTAAATTTCATTATTCTTATGTTAAAACATTCGCCTCGACGTTTTCTCATGCATTCTCCGCTGTGCGATGCTTTCCTCCATAGTTGCCTCTGCAGTCATCATCCTCACCCACGCCACGCTGCCACTGTCACATTCATCCATACCACCCTCCATACATGTTTTTAGTAACTGTTTTCATGTTTTGCAGGTTTATCAGGTGGTAAAACCCGCCATGGTCCATACGCGCTATTATTAAGGCGCAGTGCACAGAAGGAGCTAGATTTAGAGCCTGGTTTTACAGAAAATTGTCCGGAAAGGTTGTCTGCATCATAGATTTCATTAAAGCACAGATTTTAAGCTCTACAAACCCTATTCGGTGCCATTAAATCTTGAATTGCACAGACAGAGACAGTACGGGAAGTAGCAGAGAGCTCGAGGCAAGAAATAGAAGACTTTTGGGCTTCTTCAGGGAGTTTAGAAGGCTGAGGTACCAAAATCAATAACCCTGTGGATTTCTCAAATGGTCCAATGCATAGAAAACCATATTAGTAGGTTTTTAATATCAGCAAAACATTCTTCCATAAAAGGAAAAGGTGCCCATACATTTCTCATCCTATGTCGTGTTCTAGAGAGGCTTTTCTAGCCCTGACAATGGTCCTATGACACCAGTGCATTAGTAACATAGTATGGAAGACCCCACAGTTGTTCATACACCTCGGTTTATTCACCAGAATTTTGCAAAAGGTTACGGCAAGTACATCAAAGACATATCTTGAGTAAATTGCAGCCTAACAAAGATCATTTTTCCATCTGAAAAGCGCAGAAGATAAATGCTCAGAATTAAAACCAAATGGGGCCTTGGATCTCTTGCTGCTTCAGAGTTTAATGCTGCATTTAAGTCTTCATCTACCCCTGTTATGCTTTTCTCCTATAATAATTCCCAAGATCAAATTGTAAAAGGTTGTTGTTCGGCTGCTGCCGTTGTAGTTAGAGGGATTCAGTTTTGATTGTTAGAACAGTTCTGGGAGAAAGTAGCAGAGTAGTTCGTATTGTAGTAGGTTGGGAGGGTATATTGGGACTGTAATAGCCATTGAGCTCAGTATTTGTGACTGGTTTTGCATCAATTAATCAAAGCACATTTCACAGGATCCTGGTCTATTACTATTGGTGATGTTTTTTCTAACTTTGTTTATTACATTTTCATAATGTTCATTTTCTGCTGGCTTGCATCAGAAATATGGTATAGTATTTATCCTTGTTAGGTACCCTATTCTTCTTCTCTCCTTTCCTTTTATGTTTTCTACTAAATGTGTTATCTAAGGGTGGCTTTCAGTTAATTTAACCAGTGTAGTAGTTTCTTATGCTGCTAGCTAATGTATGAATTAAATGAATCTGTCTTTAGATGTTCTTGTTGGGTTTAAGCTAGAAGATTTGGGAACACTGGGGATTAGAGTTAGCCCTGTCCACTAGGATCCTTGTGCGACCAGCTGGCCTTTCTAAGATCTCTCTGTTAAACTTATCTCTGTTTTCCCTTGGAGCATGCTAAAGCTGACCTGGAGTTAAATGACCTCTGGCCCGATCTATAAGCTGCCCCTTTGTCTCTCCTTTGAAAGTTGCCTTTGAGTATGTCCAATCAGGTCTGGAGTTAAATTACTTCTGACCTGATCTATAGACAAAAATGGGGTTTCTTTCCTTCTTTCACTTTCAATCCTAAATGTTCCATCCCATCATCTGATCTAAAGATCCTTTAGTGTTAGATGACTTGCCCTCTGAAAGCTTTGGCTAGTTGTTGCATGTAATCACCTTTCATGACTCCATAGCCCAATGTATGGCACTTTCTTGACCTATCCTCTTTGCTGAAACATCCTACTGTCTTGTTCCTTTTCTCCCATTACTTTCTTAGTCCATGATCTCACGACCAACCCAGAAACCAGCCAACCAAATCATATAAACCCCCCCCTCTGTGCTTCATAACTAGCCTAACATCTCATTTGAGCTTCAAAGATATACCATTATTTTCTCTATTTGGAGAGATCCCTCTCTGGGTTTAGGAGTGCTAGATCCTAGAGCCCCAAAGCGGTTCTGATGTTGTCTCATATTTTGGTCTTACCAATCTGGCCAAAACATGGGAACCCCAACAGAGCCCCGTCACCTGGCATGGACTGGAATTGGACAAGATGGGACCCTTTTGTATACATCTACTATAGAATGCTCTCAGATTACAACCATCAAGTATTCATGGAGAAGCTAACTGACCACTTCATCATTTCGCTACATAAATTTATCTTTGAGGAAGAACCACCTTGCATGTCATGAGGAGGAATGGAGGCAATATCAGAGATCTCATATAGGTTTGCCTCACCAAATGGCACCTTCTTGAAAATGTTCAATGCTTAGAAGGCATTGCATATTTTGCTAAGGTATTCCACCGACAAGCTTATCATGCAATAAGTTTCATATCTTCTTGCCATAGGGTTGTCATAAGCCTCGCATAGGAAGAAGAAAGCACCATGGCCCACTTTTCCTATTCAAGTTGGATTGTACGAGATCAAGAATCTCAAATTCGAAAACACCAAAGGAAAGGTGATAAATAAATTTTCATTCAGCATCTAAGACTTTAATCCCTACAATCCCCATGGTATTTGAAAATACCACTGTGAGAGAATACATTATAAGTGGCACAATGAGACATTTCACTAGTAAAAAATAGCTAATTAATTACTAAAAAATGACTAAAATTTGCATATAAACGAATATTTTTCAGTCACTGACCAATAGTAGCTAATTTACAGTATCTTATAACACGACCAACTTTTAGTCGTTTTTAGCTTAGTCATTAATTGGTTGTCTCAATTTTTTTGTCTAGTAGTATATTTGGTCACTAATTTAGTCATTGATTAGGCCATTATAGTAATTGATTTGGTCATTGATTTAGTCATTGATTTGGTCATCGATTTAGTCATTAATTTGATTATTGATTTTATTTTCTAGTAGTATATTTGGTCATTAATTGGTCATTGATTTCATTATTGATTTGGTCATTGATCTGTTCATTTATTGCCACAATTAATGACCAATTATACAAAAAAATATATTACTAAATGATCACGAGATAGAACTAATTAATGACCAAATAAACATGACCAAAATGTTGGTCATGTTATAACATACTATAAATTAGCTACTAATAGTCATATATATGAAAATTTTAGTCATCGTTTGAAACCAATTAATGACCAAAGAAATATGAGCAAATTTTGGTCGTGTTATAAGCTACTGTAAATTAGCTACTAATAGTCGTATATATGCACAATTTAGTCGTCATTTGTAATAAAAAAAATTTCATTTGCAGTAGTCATTTTTTGGTAGTTTCATATTCATTATATAAATTACTACTTTAGTAGTTTATATTCATTTCATTTACTTTCATTAACAATCGTTATAAGAAACTAATTTAGTAGTATATTCATTTTATCTATGTTCAACATTAATTAACATAAGCTACTAATTTAGTAGTTTAGATAGATTTTATGTGTTCATTATTAATCAAAATAAATTAATTAGTATTATTATGCAACTAAATTTAATAAAAATATCATACAATGTACATGTTCATCTAATATGAAAACAGAAAGTTACATATGTTAATTACAATACTATGTAATATCCAGTGAAACTATAAATCATTCCAACCACATAAATTATATTATATAAAATGTCAAGTATTACAAGATGAGTTTCCAACTTAATATTATTTGGAGTAAAATTTACACATGAAATAATGTTTCATTACTTCAAACATTATCATTGTCTTGCCAAGGCATTGCAAGTGAATTCACCAACTTTGATTGTTTTTCCAAGGCATTGAAAGTGAATTCAACAACTCTAAAGACTTGATCATCAGTATTTATGTATGTATCTTATGCAAAATACTGGCTCTATGGGTACCACTAGACCATTTCTCTTCTCTCTCCTTAATTTTCATTTTGTCGCTCTAGTGTTATTTGTTCTCCTCTTTCTTTAATCCTTGCTTCTTACCATCAATACTGAGTTCCTTTTCTAACAAAAAAAAGAGAGAGGATACAATGCAATGTATAAGACATGAAAGTCGATGAACGCTAGAATATAAACTAAATTATACTATAAAAGATTTATAAAATATATACCTCAACATTAGTAATATTGTTAATGCCATTTTTCCACATAAAAGCAAGAAACTTGAACAAGTTTTTTCAGTTGGGAAATACTGGCAGCCATGTGCCCTGATGGCCTGTATAAACAAAGCAAATAAAATGTCACAAATAAACACAACAGAGATAGCAATTTCTACTAAGAATGTCTCATGCTCCACCTTTTTAGTTATATTGTTTCCTCTAGTTATCTCTACGAAGTAGCGACACTTCAACAATAAAACTTGTCAGTAGAAATATAATGGGTGGAGCAAAGTATTGCTGACACAAGATTACAACAAGAAACTAAAAAATAATAAGACAAGACTTTGTAAATTGCGATACTAACTGGGAAAATAACTTGAATATAGTAATCTTCAATTATCAATGTACTATTCCAGGGGAAAAAGGAATCCAATTCCAATAAGCCAACAAATTATGTATGCCGCTTTCTTTCCCTATAATTAATTGAGCGAGATTCGCACATGCAATTTCAATTTATAATCTATGAAATAATTCTATAAATATTCAAAGAAAAATTAATGTTACTCATTCATTTTTCTCTGTTGCAAAAAAAACTGAATATGCTAACATGTTTTTAAGTTGGAGAGTTTTGTAATTCATCGTGTCCAAAATCCTTTCTTATTGTCATGATTATTTTTTTAGTGATCAAGAAACGGTCTTATATTTGATCAGAAAACATATTTTTCAGAATATATTCCATTTTTCTAATTCAAAGCTAAATTTCCTTCCAGATTATGATGTTCAAACAAACTGGACTCATATTCCTTTAACAAGTCATTGTTGTAATATACTACTAAAAGAACATCTACGTAATGAAGTTATTAGTGGTGGAATACCAATAAATCACAAATACAGGCAAGAAATAACACCATTATGTCCTAGGTGTGCCAAGTTTTTATTCTCTTAGTTGGAAATATTTCTTCATGAAAATAACATATTTGACAAAGAGAGCTTTTCTAAAATTAACCAACGCCAGTGTATCCAACAACATTGACATTTCAATTGGCATCCCCTCAAAATGTATGGAAGTATCAAACAAGTGTAGTGCACTTCCTTGTAAGGTCAAAGTTTGGCAATGGAATATGGTGTCCCTTAGTTTAATCAAGTTTTAACTTGCCTTTGATAAATTAGAGAGAATGGGAATCCAATGTAGAAAAATGAAAAAAAAAAAAATTGATTCATTCACACTTACCTAGTTCCTAACCAAGCATTGAAGCACTATATAAATCCAAGCACGTCTCACATTCCACCAAGAAACATAATTTCCAGATTTTAATTGCAGCCCTTGAGACTTTCTCAAATCTGTAAACAAGTAACATCATAAATATTTTTCCTTAGTTCTAAAACCTAATCCTATGTGGAGCTTGAGAAAATATTTTCATAAACATATCACATTATAGCATGTTGTGGAGTACATTTACAAGAAACCAATCATTCAAAATTTTATATTTTTTCAAGATTGAGGCATGTGTTAAATGCCCATTATCTGCATCTTTGCACAATGGTGTCATAAATAATTTGAAGGTCCTTGTCTTGCTAGTATGATCTAATTATTTATTTGTGCAAGATGTTTTTTGAATCCCATTATTAAAATTTTGATGTTAAGAACAATATATAGATACAATGGATGCTTTGAATAATAAAAGAGACAATTAATTTTCCATCAATAGTGTTTAGTATTTTCATATGGTGTAAATTCAGAAGTTATACTGGTGGTTTTTGCAATTACCTATCCTGAAGGCTTACACCATACCTAATTTCCCATGCTAAACCATAGTTTTGTGTCATCATCAAACCCTTTTTAGAGAGTCCATTAGCCTCTGCCTTAAATTATCTGTAAATATGATGGAATGATATCTTCAAAAATTGTGCCTTGACTATCTTCAGCTACTCCAAAATGGGTTGTGAAAACAATTATTCCATCCTAAAGCTACCATTTAACCAATTAATAACCAAGGAATCCCCAACGACCTAGAATTCAATCACCTCTCTACTACTACTGTTAACAAAATTTTAGTGCCTTTATTTCATCATAGTTGTTAGAGCCTGTACCAATAAATGCTTCAAATTTTGAAGATATGAGTATAATAGAATCACTAAGGTATACGATACCTCCTGCAACATATTCTTCTTGTTGACCTTGATTAGCACTGTTGAAAATTAAAAAAACACCATTCCCACTCTTAACAATAGAAGGATGGATCAATGTCCTTTCTTTACCAGTGTTAGGGACTTTTCTTCTTTGAAATCTCAGTCGTAACTGGGAGACACACTAAAACGATGGATAAAAGTTACCTCGAAAGGTATCAGAGTTTTTGGCAAGCCAGATACATCAAAGCACCAGAAGACGCAGTGCCTTACAACCCTTTAAGTCTTTATTCAAAACACAATTTTTTAAAAATTAAACGTGATATCCCTTATAGGTATATATGAATCTAGTCACTTATCTTTTCGAAGACTTTTGAACTTCTAGAGCTTCTTCAACTATGAGGGTTCTCCTCGTGAATTATCTAAAAATATATCTTTATATACTAGCCTCAGAGTATATACCCCTATGGAAAGATTCTTTGACCAGACAAAAGAATCCTCCTCTCTAAACTTTATGTAATTATTCTCAAAATTCTTATGTGTTGTGCTACTTCAATATTTGTTAACCTTGTTCTAGACAAAAAAACCATGAATTCATTTGCAGGTTTCATTTTTTCTCTAAAAGTAGTAAAAAAAACCCTTATGAGATGACATGAGTGTTGCAGTGAAAATTTCTTAAATGAAAAAACAATATTCTAGCCACCTAGAAATGACAATGGTAAGAGGGATAAATCAAACAGTTGTAGCATAGCCTCTATCCCCTTTTTCTCAAAAAACACCCATGTATCTATATTATGCAGAATATTCTCTAAGAGACATGTATAATTGCTTATAAAATTTGGGAGAATCGATTCCATTTTTGGAGACAAATTTTCAGTAGAAGTATCAACCCCTAACTTAAATTTTTCCCTCGATGATTCATCTCCATCCATTGAACTAGTTGTTTTCTATTCGAAATCAGTCTCCATGGGAACATGCACAAAAGAGCTGGAAAATTCTTGCAATAGGAAAGATACTTCGAGGCCAAATCCAAGTTTTGAAATAGTATCTAATATTTCAATCAATACATCCACACCATGCTCCCTCAAAGAAGCAGCATGTCATATGACCTCATCCAACACAGATGATAAGGACCTCAGACTGTCACCTGCCAAAGCCTGCAAATAGGCTTTCGATGTAAAAAAAATCACAAAAGATCTTAGAGAACCACAATGATTAATAACTTGAATTGTGATGTTATTAAGCCACAAAGCATCTAAGCATTGTGGTATACAAGCTATTTCATTTGTAGAAGGGAGGACACCAACCATGATGGCATCCAAAAAAACATGAGGCAGACCAGCAGCAGTATTAAATGTGGTTGTTGTTAGTTTCCTATTTGGGAGATATGCAATGCAATCCTCTTCTCCTACAATGTAATGACTTAATGAGACATTGCATCATCGAATGAATTAATGAATCCACTCTTTCTAGTTCTACTTTGTATTCATGTCCACGTACATGAGTGAAAAAAATACATTTTAGAAATGCAAGTGTGGATTTCTGTAGACTATTTCTAGAGAAAGGATGGATACTCATTTATATTGAGTGTAGTGATTCTTGTAATATTTTAATATTTTCAATCCCACCAGAAGACTTCATTGCTTTAACTAGTGATGGAGATGTTCATCAATGGACTCATGATGTACCAAATCCTGCGGCTAGAGTATATAATATGCCAGCTACCACATTGTATGGACACGTTCCTTGCATTCCACATGGTGATAAGTTGAGGTAGGTATCCATTAGGGCTGGTATGTGTGATGGAATTACAGATGGTGGTTGAGTGCATACTTGGATGAATGCGATGAAGGGTGGGCTTATATGCATGGTAGTTCCAAAGAAGGAAGCTTTGAAACCACTTGGCCATGAGGAAAGCCACAAGGATACTGTGATTGTTAATCTAGGTTTGTACCTTGGTTTCTGCAAATCACAATATTTGCATTATATTTATTGGTTTGGTATTTTTATTGGTTTATATTTTTAATTTCTATATACTTGATGTTATACTCTCTGAATAAAGTGTAAATACTATGAGGTTTTCTCTTACCATTATATTTTTGGGGTAGTAGATATGGAAGATGTTGGCTTTGTTGCAACTATGTTTTCTATGTACTAGGGGTTTAGATAATAAGAATATTCATTATGTTGCAGGTCTCAGGACTGCCACGAAATTAATATGTGTAGTAGGATCTTTGATAGTAGTTTTCAAGAAGAAAAACAAAGGTCGAATGGGACCAAGGAAGAAACCAGTGAAATCTAGCAGCAAATGAGGAATAAAAGTGCATTCTTGAATATTCAACTACAGTTCCATTTGGTTACAACTCTATTAAGAATTCTATATGTGGATTATACTCTTTGTAAACCATCAATATCGAATTATGGCTAATGTAAAACTTTGTAAATGATATTCATCTATATATTGTATCGATGAATTTTGAACTGATCCGCTCCTATTATGAAGCAATGGTAACAAGCTTCCTTGCAAGAATTTGTAGGAAACATGTAGGTCCTTTTATCTGTTCTGAGATACTTGCAAAGAACAGTTCTGGTTACAGTCTCTAAAGGGTGCAAAAATCATTTTATATTGCCTTTTGCACATTCTTGGTTGAATTTTGAAGTAAATTCTAATTTTGACATTAGCTACATGTAGAAGGTGGAGCCCGTACCCTATTTAACTAATAAATCACTATCCCTATTTCCAAAAGGGGGATTATATTGAAATTGTAATGATGAATTGCAATGGGTAAGACACACTTCTATGCTCCAGAATTTAAAGATAATATTGTATCTTCAAATGTGGGATGTAGCCATTTAGATCTCGTATAGAAGCGTTGAAATATGGTCAGAATCTTGAGAAACAGTCATCTGTCATAATCCTATGCCTCTTGGAATTGTTTGTTGGTTTGTCTACAATATTGAGTAGGTTTCTTTTGAACAGATTGGTTGACATCCTTTTCGAGATTCGATGCTCTGTTGCAATTGATATTGCTTCTCTATGCGATCTAACTAAATCATGTCTTTTGATTTGTGGCATGCAATTTTTAGTGCCAAGGGAATGTTATGGATAGTGAAGGAAGTGAGGGGTAGATTAATAAACTTTAATTCTGACCTCCTACGTGTTATCACTCTAGTAATTTCTAGGGTTGTTATTTTTTGTTTAAAGAAATATTAGAGGTAACTATCAAACTACTTTTGAGATCAGGATCTAGCCTTCCTAATGCTCAGAGAGGGCTCTCTCTTTATGATTTAACTTTGTTGTTTTTAGTTTATTTTACGCTAGTTATGTAAGATTGATTGGTTTGATTTTGGTTTGATGGTGGAATTACTGATTTAGATGGATAGATGTTTCTCCATTTTCCATTGGGCTATGGATTCAATTTATCAATAAAATAGGGAAGAATAAATTTCTAAAGGAAGTGTTCACAAGGAAGGGTATCTGAGCAAATCATATCTTTTAGGCTAGATGGTGAAGTGGTTTTCAATCGGGATGAAGGAGAAGTTAAGGATTCCTTAAACCGGATGATGAGGGAAGGAGAAAGAGGCCAATCAAGATGGGAGAGAAATTAAATGCAACAACAATATTCTAGCCACCTAGAAATGACAATGGTAAGAGGGGTAAATCAAATAGTTGCAGCATAGCCTCTATACCCTTTTTCTCAACAAACACCCATGTATCTATATTATGGAATATTCTCTAAGAGACATGTGTAATTGCTTATAAAATTTGGGAGAATGGATTCCATTTTTTAAGAAAAAAATTTAGTAGAAGTATCAACCCCTAACTTAGATTTTTCCCTCGATGATTCTCCTCCATCCACTGAACTTGTTGTTTTCCATTATAAATCACTCTTCATGGGAACAGGCACAAAAGAGCTAGAAAATTCTTGCAATAGGGAAGATACTTCGATTCAAAATCCAAGTTTTGAAATAGTATTTAATATTTCAATCAATACATCCACACCATGCCCCCTCAAAGAAGAAGCATGTCATATCACCTCATCCAACGCAGATGATAAGGACCTCAGCCTGTCACCTGCCAAAGCCTCTAAGTAGGCTTTCGATGTAAAAAAAATCAAAAAATATCTTACAGAACCACAATGATTAATAACTTGAAGTGCGAGGTTACTAAGTCACAAATCATCTAAGCATTGTGGTATACAAGCTGTTGCATATGCAGAAGGGAGGACACCAACCATGATGGAATCCAAAAAATCATTAGGCAGACCAGCAGCAGTATTAAATGTGTTTTTTGTTAGTTTTGTATTTGGGAGATATGCAATGTATTCCTCTTCTCCTACTATGTAATGACTCAATGAGACATTGCATCATCTAATGAATTAATTAATCCACTCTTTCTAATTCTACTGTGTATTCATGTCCATGTACATGAGTGCAAAAAAAATACATTTTAGAAATGCAAGTGTGGATTTGTGCAGACTATTTCTAGAGAAAGGATGGATACTCATTGATATTGAGTGTAGTGCTTCTTGTAATATTTTAATATTTTCACTCCCACCAGAAGACTTCATTGCTTTAACTAGTGATGGATATGTTTATCAATGGACTCATGATGTACCAAATCCCGCGGCTGGAGTATATAATGTGCCAGCTACCCCATTGTATGGACATGTTCCTTGCATTCCACATGGTGATAACTTGAGGCAGGAATCCATTGGGGCTGGTATGTGTGCTAGAATTACAGATGGTGGTCGAGTGCATAATTGCAGGAATGCGAGGAAGGGTGGACTTATAGGCATGGTAGTTACAGAGAAGGAAGCACCACTTGGCCATGAGGAAAACCACAAGGATACTGTGATTGTTAATCTAGGTTTGTACCTTGGTTTCTGCAAATCACAATCTTGGTATTAGATTTATTGGTTTTGTATTTTTATTGGTTTATATTTTTAGTTTTTATATACTTGATGTTATACTCTCTTAAGCAATTGTAAATACTAAGAGGTTTTTTCTTACCATTATCTTTGTGGGGTAGTAGATATGGAATATGTTGGATTCGCTGCAATTGTGTTTTCTATGTACTAGGGGTTTAGATAACAATAATATTCATTATGTTGCAAGTCTCAGGACTGCCATGAAAGTAATATGTGTAGCAGGATATTTGATAGTGGTTTTCAAGAGGAAAAATAGAGGTCGAATGGGACCAAGGAAGAAACTAGTGAAATATAGCAGCAAATAAGGAATAAAAGTGCATTCTTGAATATTCAAATACAGTTCCATTTGCTTACAACTCTATTAAGACTTCTATATTTGGATTCTCCTTTTTGTAAACCATCGTTATCAACTTATGGCTAATTTAAAACTTTGTAAATGATATTCATATATATATATATATATATATATATATATATATATATATATATATATATATATATATATATATATATATATATTGTATCGATGAATTTTGAACTGATTCGCTCCTATTATGAAGCAATGGTAACTGGCTTCCTTGCAAGAATTTGTAGGAAACAGGCAGGTCCTTTTATCTGTTGCAAGATACTTGTAAAGAAAAGATCTGGTTACAATCTCTAAAGGGTGTAAAAATCATTTTCTACTGCCTTTTGCACATTCTTGGTTGAATTTTGAAGGAATTTCTAATTTTGACATTAGCTACATGTAGAATGTGGAGCTCGTACCCTGTTTAACTAATAAATCACTACCCCGATTTCCAAACGGATAATGCTATTGCAATTGTAATGATGAATTGCAGTGGGTAAGACACACTTCTATGCTCCAAAATTTAAAGATAATATTGTAGCTTCAAATGTGAGATGCAGCCATTTAGATCTCATATAGCAGTGTTGAAATATGGTCAGAATCTTGAAAAAAAATCATCTGTCATAATCCTATGCCTCTTGGAATTGTTTGTTCGTTTGTCTACAATATAGAGTAGGTTTCTTTTGAACGGATTGGTTGACATCCTTTTCGAGATTCGAGGCTCTATTGCAATTCATATTGATTCTCTATGTGATCTAACCAATCATGGCTTTTGATTTGTGGCATGAAATTTTTAGTGCCAAGGGAATAATATGGTTAGTGAAGGCACTCAGGGGAATATTAATAACCTTTAATTATGACCTCCTACATGTTATCACTCCAATAATTCCTAGGGTTGTTATGTTTTGTTTAAAGAAATATTAGTGGTAACTGTCAAACTACTTTTGAGATCAGGATCTAGCCTTCCTAATGCTCAGAGTGTTAGCCTCTCTCACAAAAAAAAATAAAAATCCAAACATAAATTAATTAATTAAATATTCCAAGTTAGGAATATGTGCCTAACTCTCGGGTTGTTCCTCAAATATTGGAGTTTGTTTAGTAACTCCTATCTTGGTGGGTTTTTGGTGAGAAATTATCTCAACCAAAAGAGTCTAAGATAGCACGGACTATCTTAAGACATTTTCTCTCATCTATTTAATTTGTAATTCTTTTAATAAGAGAGAATCGGTGAGGAAGCCATGAGGCTTCAGTATTTTCCGCCAATATTTTGTGTATGATTTTTATGTGTATTTTTCTGTAATGTTTCTAAGTTAATTCATTCTCTAATATGTGGTATCAAAGCAATGATCCATGTCTAGCGAGGTTGAGTTGGTTGCAGAATTTCCGAAGTCGAATTGAATCGATGAATCGAACAGCGATGCGCTGATTTCTGTGGTTGAATTGATCGAAAAAAATTGAAGGGTGGGAACCCTTTGATTGGAATCAGCCAAAGCACGCTGAAAACATTGCATAGATTGCTGCCGAGCCATAGCGATATGATCGGGTTGATCTATCCAAGATCAAGTTGACCTGTCATGAAAGAGAGGCGCGGGAAGAAGTGTTGATTTGTGAATGAAGTGTTGTTGTAAATCTGTGCGTGGAGACCTTGTTGCGGTAAGATAGTTTGATCATGGTGTGGATCCAGCGAATTGTCGAGATCTAAGACCTATTGGCGTGTGACTTTTCTGCATCTGTTGAGAGATGGGATCCATCAGAAATTGTGATGACATAATTGAGAGTTTTCATTTGAAACAACGTGAGGAGGCTGCGTGTTAGAAAGCAACAGAATTGTGAGTGATCTATAAATCGACTGTGTGAAGTTGTTCTGCCAAGATAGCGGTTGATTTTTTTGCAAACCATCCAATGAAACCTGCCTGCAGGTTGCTATCCAGTTGTGAACTCTGTCGATTTTATTTTTTTGTTATCTTATGAGTTGAATTTTAAATTGAAAGGATTGAGATATGTTGTACATTGGGGCGTAGAAAACTGTTCATCTTTATTCATGGACTACGAAGAACGTTAAATATTTAGCAACACATTGCTGGAGGCTCTAATCTTACCAGAGACCGCATTCCTTTCTTTCTGATCGCATATTCCACAATACGGCGTTGCCAAATGTTACGAGAACGATATTCCATGATCCTGGATACACCTCGGTTGTGCTATGTAAACTGCATCGAAGAGATTGTATCCTTCGATGCACAGCGTCGGAAATAAGCACTTGAGGAAATCGAACTACATATTTGATGAGGTTGCATTTGAGACTGGTGTGCTGTGGAGACTACCACTTAAGCATGGAGCATAGAACAGTTTGATCGAAGGAGAAGTGCCCAACGGATCCAAGGTTTTCCGTCACCAGACCATCAACAGATCGCGTGGATGATGGGTAGACTCTCAAAGCCAACTTTGTCAACTGTCAACGAAAGTGCAGATGGTGACACTGGGGGAGGCAAAAGGTAAGTGTTTTGGCAACACCCACATGTCAATCTAAGAGTTTTCATCCCGTCTGTTCCAATCTCTGGACACCACAGGCCATCGAATCGATTGAGTGATGAGCGAATCTTCTTTTTTCGTGCTAGTTACTCTCACCCACATCATCTAAAATGCCTTTTCGATACTGTAGAATGATTCCCATCTGAAGAAATTCAAAAGGTTTTCATGCCCTTAATCTGATCACAGTAAAACAAAATAAGTGAGAAACAAGAAGAAAATAAAATAGTAGTAGCGGGTTTTTCACTCTTTTTAATCAAATCTACATCTCTATGAATTCTGGATGAAAGAGGCCTCTGACAGTCCTTGCTGTTGTAATAGCTGCTTTTTTTCTGAATTCATGAATTCTGCGCAATTTTAAACACATCCATGGAGATCCATTTGGAGATTAGCCAGCGTGGGCGTGTATTCACCGTGGAGATTACCCAGCGTGAAGGAGCAAGCTCGTGAGCTCAATTTTTAAACAAAGTAAAATCTCTCACTTTTTTAAGAGTACGCGAAATTCATTTTTTTTTAAAAGGGGACTTCATGAAATTCATAATATTTTTTAAATGGGAATTTAAAATATTATTTTAAGTTTTAAAATAGAGTAAGCAGATGCACTTTTTAGTGAAAAAGTGAAGGTTGTTTGGAAACCATAGCGATAAGTGTGATTCTTTTTAGGTGGAGTGGAAAAATTAAGTGGAGTATTTTTTTAATATTTTTTGATGCCTTGAAGAGACTTCATATAACTTTTAAAGTTTTGTAATAAGGAGTATTATTTATGTAATTTGGAGAGATAAGGTGTGGTTTTTTTATTTCATAAAATTGTTTTTTTTCGAAATTTAAAAGGGTTAGTAAAGTGAAATATTTGTAATGGAGAAATAAGGAATGTGTCATTTTTGGAAGACATAAGTGATCATAGACCTTTTTTAAAAAAGTGGAGTGAAGGTTTTTGAAGTGATGGAGTAAAATTATTTTTGTCATTTTTGGAGTAATAAGGTGCATATTTTGTAAATTTGGAGTTGTGCTTCCAAGTACCATTTTTCTTTGAGAGAGATTGAGTCGGTGAATATCTAGATTTTGAAGACAAATTGCTTCCAAGGGTTGTGAGCTTGGCATATTCATTACTTGAAGGTGGAGATTTCTTATGTACTCACTATTTAATAAAGATATCATTTTTTGGTGATTGTGTCCTAGATCCACCCGAAATTGAATAAGGGAATCTTAGGTACACTATGTGTGTTTGTGATTGCGAGTGTTTTTATGGCTTCATGTTTTTGCTTCTGATTTGTGTCTAGTTGTGACACATCAATGATTTCATTTAATATCGCATACATAAATTTCAATATCAACAAGCACAACACATGTAACAAAATAAATGCAAGGCAGGAAAATTAAGCTCAACACGTGCATTTGCGTCACTACAAAAAATAATCAAAGTTTTCAACATCGTCATTCTACGTCAACTCAATACAATCAAGTTTATGAATCTGGAAAATCCCCCGTTTCACAGCAAAGTCTACATCAACATTCAGTTAAATACATTTCAAAACTTGTAATCAAATTTATTGTTTTAAGTGAAACATTAAAAAGTTATTGTTAATGCATTTTTAAGAGGACAAGTTAATTCATTGTTTGAAGTGAATCATTAAACTCATTGTAAGCTTTCTTGGGTTCATTTTTGACATTGTTCGAGACCCTTTATTTAAGAAAAATTAAGTGAGTGCACGAGTTTTAACTCTAAAGCAAACAGCAAATTCACATCTCCTGCAAGCGAGCGTGAGTATTCATTCAAGCAATTTGCGTCAAGACAGTACAAAGTTCAAACCTTCAAGCGAGCTAACGTGAAGTTCATTGTAGCAACCATTAAAGCAACCAAACAAGTTAAAACAATCAAGCAATTTGAGCTCGACATCAAGAAAATGTGGCTATTCATTCAAGTGAGTGTGAAGTCATCAAGTAAGTCAAGTGAGCATTCAAGCAAACGCGATCGTCATCAAGCGAGCGTGAATTCCAGAGGTTAAGCAAGAAAATTCTACAATTATAGCAAGTGTTCCAAGCAAGCGCAATAAGCAACCAATCAAGTGAGCATGCCATTCAAGTCACATAGCAAGCGAGCCTGTCATTCAAGTACCGAAATCAAGTGAAACCGTTCAAAGCATGACATCTCTGACAAGAGAGCCTGATTTCAAGTGAGCAAGTTCAAATGGCGCAACATATTCAGTTGTTAAACATTCTTCATAGTTTGATGATCTCAAGTGATGAAGACATGGTGCAAGTCAGCAAAGAAAATCTTGCTAATCTTTCATAGCATCTACAACAAACAAAAGAAACCATTGAGTTTCTTCAACTAGAGTCGCAACTTCAAAGGATTGAATTGCAAGAAAAGTGTGATACTTTCAAGTTTTTGAACCATCCAAATGATAAGTCATTCATTCAAACAACTTCAAGTGTCGAATTTGTTCTAGTTCCAATTTCTTCCAAGCCCATCATCAAGCCATGGGAAGAAATTCAAAATAACAAGAATTGACGAGGCTTAGGATATGTCAATAATGACATCGACTTGGATATCCCAGATTATTCCAAGCCAATTAAGTTCGTCAGTGCAGGATTTCTTGCACAACTCACCTCAGCAAGTTCTGAGCAAGTTCCAAACACCCAGCAATGCACACAACCCAAAGTTGCAGACAAACAGAATTGCACACAACCTAAAGTTGAAGTCCAACCGAAATGTTCTCATTGTCAAAGAACCAGTCATATGGAAGATCAGTGTTTTGATCTCCATTTCTTGCACAACTCACCTCAGCAAGTTCTGAGCAAGTTCCAGACACCGAGCAATGCACACAACCCAAAGTTGTAGACAAACATAATTGCACACAACCTAAAGTTGAAGTCCAACCGAAATGTTCTCATTGTCAAAGAACCAGTCATATGGAAGATCAGTGTTTTGATCTCCATCCTTGTCACCATTGTGGAAATCTCAATCATTCCTCAGAAAAATGTCGCAACCAACAAAAATCAGCCAGATTGAAGATACATTATGAATGGATCGACCCTTGGAAATGGTCATCCACAGTCAAAAGATTGTCTCAGTTTTACAATCGCATACAATCACACATAGTGCAGCCAACAGTGAAAAGATGATGGTACTCTCATGTAGTTGAATAGGGGAGTACACCAATGTAAAACTCCTACACCTAAAGGGGGGGAGTTCATGAATACTTTCCAAGAGAAGTGTCTCTCCTTTCAAATGAAAAAGGGGGAAAATGTCAATGAAATTGATAGTGGTTGTTAGACTGAAAGTCTTGACAAAACCAGAAAAAGCAGCCAGTGGGCATCTTCAATAGCCAGTGGGCATCAAAAAAATTTCTAGTGGGCATCAAAAAAATTTCTAGTGGGAAGTCGACAGCAAAGAAGCAGTGAACAGTTTTCAGCACAGCAAAAGTAACAGTGAGTTGTTTTTGACATCATCAGCCCATGGGCTTTGAGCAAATTTTGTCAGTAGACAAAGGATGCTAATTTCATGCAAAGGACAGATGGATCCTTTTGCAACTTGGCACTTGATGGAGTTTTCAAGCGAAATTCAGAGATGAATCAGACATACAGCTGACTCATGGTCTCTTCAGATTGCAGTTTTTCAGCATCCAGTTTTGGCGTTTTTTCAGGCAATTTTTTTGAGGATCAACATCAGAACTTGGAAGATGGTTCCTTGTTCTTATTTTGGATTTATCATTGAAGGGTGGAATATTAGCCTCTCTCAGAAAAACAATAATAAATCCAAACATAAATTAATTAATTAAATATTCCAAGTTAGGAATATGTGCCTAACTCTTGGGTTGTTCCTCAAATATTGGAGTTTGTTTAGAAACTCCTATCTTGGTGGGTTTTTGGTGAGAAATTGTCTCAACCAAAAGAGTCTAAGATAGCATGGACTATCTTAAGACATTTTCTTTCATCTATTTAATTTGTAACTCTAAATTATTTTAATAAGAGAGAATAGGTGAGGAAGCCATGAGGCTTCAATCTTTTCCACCAATATTTTGTGTATAATTTTTATGTGTGTTTTTCTGTAATGTTTCTGAGTTAATTCATTCTCTAATATAGAGAGGGCTCTCTCTTTATGATTTAACTTTGTGGTTTTTAGTTGATTTTAGGCTAGTTATGTAATATTGATTGGTTTTTATTTTGGTTTTGTGGTGGAATTACTGATTTAGATGGATAGATGTTTGTCTATTTTCCATTGGGCTACGGGTTCTTTTTATCAAGAAAATAGTGTAGAAAAAAGTTATAAAGGAAGTGTTCACAGGGAAGGGTAGTTGAGCAAAATCAAATCTCTTAGGCTGAATGGTGAAGTGGTTTTCAATCGAGATCAAGGAGTAGTTAAGGATTCCTTAAATCGGATAATGAGGGAAGGAGAAATAGGCCAATCGAGATGGGAGAGAAATTAAGGATTCTAATATCTAGATATCAGAAGAAAACATTAAACTGAATAACAGTTTAGAATAGAGTGTACTTAAACAATTTCTGCAATAATATTCCTGTTGTAACATTTAAATTTGGAAAACATGAAAGTTTATGGAATACTTAAGAAAATAGCAATTGAACAATTGAAATATACTTCACTAAAGTAGCTTAACACATGAATCCTATAATGCAATGCATTTATTACTCAGTCCTATCTGTTGACTTGTAAATGCTACAATAAACCCTCAGGTATTTCGATCAATTACAACTATAGAAATGTTCAGGAATCCACACTCAATACTTCAAATTATGAAGTATTTATACAAAAACTAATACAAAATTTCCTAAAACTGATTTAGGATTTATTCAAGGGAAATAAAATATCTTCATGCAAGAAGATAGAGACACCTAGGTAATTAAATACAAATTTTCCTTGTTTATTTGGATTTGTTGTTTGCTCGTTGATATTTTGCTTCTTTATCTCTCTGATTATTGCTTTCATGATGTCTGCCTTTGATCTGTTGAGTTTCCTTTACTCTGCTTGTAATTTGATTATCTTTAACTCTATTTTTCATCTTTAAACTCTATGAATTATCTTTATCTGCCTATTCTCTTAACTCTTTTACCTTGACTGCTATATTTTCACCTTTATCTTGACTACTCTTTTACCTGCTTTCACTTTTACCTTTCATAGTTTATCATATAACTTTTCCCAAACTTCTTCATCTGTAATTTTAATCTTTACCATCCTCCTATAAATTTAATTAGGTTCTGTTTATTTTGCAAAAGTAGGCTTATTCACAAAGAGATGATTTACCTCATGCTTGAGGTAAAAGAGATTTTCAAA
Source organism: Pinus albicaulis (assembly GCA_034641835.2). Lineage (NCBI taxonomy): Eukaryota > Viridiplantae > Streptophyta > Pinopsida > Pinales > Pinaceae > Pinus > Pinus albicaulis. The sequence goes on along the minus strand of CM076572.1, from coordinate 436,219,488 downwards.
AGTTTGATAGAGTACTTTTCCTGTGGGAATTCCTTTCATGGAGGAATTTTTGGACTGTTCTTTGGCCACTTCTCTGATTTTATTTTCATAGTCTTCATGCCTCATCAATCTGTCATTAATCACCAATGGATTAAGCAAACCTTTCTGCCTCAAAACATCAAAGTTGACCATGAACCTATTTATTGCTATCTCCATTGTTTGGTATTTGTCTTCAAGCTCTGTCATGAGGTTTCTCTTTGAAATTACCTTTTTTACCCCTAAGATTGATTATGTTCTGTCACTTATCCCAATTTCTTCTAATTCTTACTTGTTCTTAGAATTGAGAAACTTAATCATCTCAGTGGCATCTGCTGGTTTCTTTCCAAGCTCTTCTTTGAATTTCTGAATAGCTTCACTACTTCCATTATCAAATATTTATGCTTAAAGATAACTTGGATGGATGGCCAAATATCATTGACAGAGTAAATGATATTGGCCCATAGTTGTTGCTTTGCTTGGGCTAGTGGCTCTTTTAGTGTCAATTCTTTCTCTAACTTTTCTATCATGTCATTCAATCTATTTGACTTCTGATTTTCTAATTTGTACATGATTTGAGCTAACTTCTTTTCATCCTCAATACTTTTTACTTGATCCTTAAGTCTATTTATCTCAGTTGTTTGGATTGACCTGTCTTTCATAGCTTTAATTAATTTACCCGCTTCAACATTGGGATGAGCTGGTGTTGTTGAATTTGTTTTATTAGTTGGAACTGTTGTAGCCACTGGAACTGTTGTTTCCACTAGAGTTGATGAAGTAGATTGAACTGTTGTAGTAACTATAGGAATGGTAGTGACAAGTATTCTTTCTTTATGAGATATGAGAATGCCCAATCTTCCACGATGACCTAATTATGGACTGGTTTAGTAGATCGAACTTGTATAGCTTACCACATGTCAATGTTTCCTCCTTCGACTTTGAAATTGATATGCCAAAAACTACAGTCCATGTACTTGCGGCCACTTCTTACATAATTCCAATTTGACGCTCAGAGAGAGAAGTATAATGTTTTTCCCATGGTCACCTCTTAGAGATGAAATCCAGGAGCCTGAAACAATCCTAACTTCCACATATCATATCTCCAAACATATTGCGAACCAAGATCTGAAATTTTTACAAGAAGTTCCCTAGGATTTTTGTCTCGCATAGTAAAAATTTCAGCTTCTGAAACTTCGTATACGAAATGCTATAGCGAAAATTCCATGATGACTTGTTTTAGTTGAAATTTGGGAGCCTGAAAAAACCCTAACTTCCCCAGATCATATCTCTGAAAATGTTGTGAACCAAGATCTGAAATTTTTACAGGAGGTTCCTTGGGATTTCGGCTTCGTGCTGTACACATTTCAGCTTCTGAACCTTCATAGAAAAAAAATTTATTGCGAAAATTCCACGATGACCTGTTTGGAGCAGAGAACCCTAGAATCCAAAGCTCTGATACCAAATGTTATGAAACCAGCTCCAAAAATAGAAGAAAAGAGAGATCAACGCCTTAGAAATCAACCACTTCGAGGGGGAAACCTCCAATACATTACATAAATGAAAAAATATTGGATAATTCAAATGGAAAAAACCTCCTTTTTATATATAGGAGTCCATGGGGCCACAATGTAATCCTAGCCAACCTAACAATAATAATGTAAGGGCACAATAATAAAAATATGTGGGTTACAGGGGTACAATAATAATAATAAGGGAGTTACACTAGCAACAATAAGGGACTACACTAGTAATATAGGGACCTAACATACTTGATCCTTAAGTCTATTTATCTCAGTTTTTTGGATTGACATGTCTTGCATAGCTTCTATTAATATACCTGCTTCATCATTGGGAAGAGTTGCTTCTGTTGAATTTGTTGTAGTAGTTGGAACTGTTGTAGCCGCTGAAACTGTTATTGCCACTAGCGCTGATGAAGTAGATGGAACTATTGTAGTAACTGTAGGAATGGCAGTGATAAGGATTGATTCCATGCTGGCCTTCTTTTCCTACGCCAATTTATCCATTTCATTCTCCATCTCTTTTAGTTGAGTTGTCAACTGAATGATGAGATTCATCATTTCATCTTTCTGACTTTCATTCTCCAAAACTTCCTTAGTTTGTGAATGTTTAGTGGGATGAAATTTCAGTTGTCTTTTCAATTCAACAATGTTTGCATTCCTTTTCTTGATAAACTCTTCCATTTCTTTGATGTTCTTTGGACCATATCCAACCTCCATGACCAATTCCTCAAGTGATTAGATTTTGTTGTCCTTGGCTTGTGAAGATTCCTTCTCTAGTTTTAACTATGCTTTGATATTCTCTAAAGAATTTTGTAGCTTTTTTACACTCATGGCTTTGTTGGTCATAGTAGAATATATCATTTCTCTTGCTTGCTTATTAAACTCAATTTGATCTATCGGATGAACATATTTAGCCATGACTTCAAATGTTGTTTTCCTGTAGTTTGTTTGTGAGTTAGGAGACTGCACTGTTTGTTGCAAGAAGGTCATCTGCATATTCCTGGTCTTGTAATAAAATGTTGAAAGCAACATGTTTTGGTCACTAGCAGTATGTTTCCAATATTAGGCGTAGGTTACATATTTCAATGACTCATTTCTCAATTTAATTTCTTTACACTTCTCCTTTATATATTTTTCTTTATTCACTGGTTTCCTTCACGAAGAGACTTCAACACTATGCTGCTTCTGAATAATGTAAGCACTAGATGTTGAAGGTTGATGAGTTTCCTATGAAAGAGTAGGAGGTGCATTGTCCTTGACAATTAAATCTGTATCAATAATCTCAACTGTGTCCATTATTTCCTCTTGTTCAATTAATGGATTAAACTTAGGCTTCTTCCTGTACATTAGTTTGAATTTAGTTTCAGTAGTGGTTTGAGCTGAATATGAAACTTCTTCTCTTGGCCTCTTTCAGTTCCCGTATTGTGGGGCTGGATTTTTCAGGATTGAACTGGTCTCAACTGGTTTCTCCACCTCTTGTAAAGTATTTTCCAACCACCCTGACTGGTTGGAATACTTTTCAATCTCTGGTTTGGACTCATGAAAAAAAGGATTCAATATGAATTTTACTCTCAACTTGTTGATAACTCCCTAAGGACCATACTTCCATTTGAAATTATAACTGAACTTGAATTCCTGTAAACACTTATATACTTGTTCATCAACATTCCTACTATTGCAAATGAAAGGACCAATCTGGTTTTTTATTTTAAATTGAGTTTTCTTATTTGCTAACAGAAAATTTACTTCATCTGAGTTAGGATCTACCTAATGTATTCTAGTGCAAATAACCTCATTGAGAGGTATTTGGGTAGCTTGTATGGAGTGAGTTGACACCCATATACCCTAATTTCAGTGTGGTTCTGGTATAAATACTAGTCTCCTGCCCTACCTTGTTATGAAAATTGTAAGACCTTATTTATCTCTTCATTTATCCTAGGTTTAATTCTACTGCTTAGCATGTTGAAAAATGGACAAACAAATGCATCAATGAAATATTTGTAGCTAAATTCTATGGAATCCTTTCTGATCAAATATGTCCAAAATATTACAAATTGGGGGTTACCCTCTGTGTCCAGTTTTTGGAGGCTTACTATAAACCTTTTTGATTGGAAATACAGGAATAAATGAAACAAAAATGATGAATACTTAAAAACTCCTTTCTCTGGTAATTTAACTAATTTCTCATGGAAACATCTAATAAGTATTGAGAAAAGTTAAGTGTATAAGGTGGAGGTTGTCCTGAGCAGAAAATGGACAGAAAACCTCAGATAGAAGCATCTACATATTCATCTATAAATTATTCTAGAATTCAAGACAACATTGCGACAATCTGTTTGGTTCTCTCTGGAAAAATTGAAGCTAAGTAAGGAGGGTTATTCTTTGGATTTTCTGCTGATGGAGGTAAGAAGGTTTGGAATATTTGAAACCTCTTGGGAAATTCAATCTTCAGATATAATTCAGTGAGGATTTAAATAGACAATATGGCTTCATCAGGGTTGGTTTGGATCTGTAACATCTGTTTTATTGATTCTGCATTGATTGTGAACAAAATCTCTTTGCTAGGAGCTACTAGGGCTCTTTCATTAGGCAGATAATTGGTTTTACAGAGCCTAATGATTTCTGGAAACTGGAAGGTCTATGGGAAAATATATTTAAACAAATTTGATTCCCAAAGGTAGATATCATCAGCCTAGTCTATTTATTTATCATGGCTCCAACATTGGATGTCCAATAGGTTGAAATTAGTGACTGTATCACTAATTTTGAAATATTTGTCTGCTAGGGGAGTGTGTTCAACATATATTACAGGGAGTTGCAGAGGGTTAACAGTCAAAATGACCTGGGAAGCCATAGATTTGTTTATTTTGATCAATTTATTACTTTCTTGTGCTGAATAATGGCCTCAAGCACTTAGGAATACCTATGAAATGGTGATTTCAGTATGCAGAAAGGGTTATGGTTGCAGAAGAGCATTTTTTGGTCTTATACGGCTTCAAATTCGAATCGGTCAATGGCTCTGGTAGCAAAAGGCGTGAATTTGAGTCTATATTGGCTTTTAAATAGGTTGGCAAGGCTTCCTTTGTGCAAAATTCAACAGAAAATTTTGAAAAAAATTGATTAAGGGCAGGTTTTAATGTTTTTAACCAATGGTAGTTAAACATAGTGTGTGAAGGTTAAATTCAAACATGGGCAGGAATCGTCGTACAACAAAATGGTGGTATGGTGGTTATCGCATGCAAAAATATAGGTTGGTGGTTTTTGCCTGAGGAGTGTGATATGATGTAGGGCTACCATGTAGCAAGGGAGCGGGGCTGTGAAACCACCCATTCCGCAACCCCCCCCCCCCCCCCCTGGCCGCTTTAAATATTTTACATTCGAGAGTGCAAAAAGGCATATTGGCTATTGGATCTGATCGAATGGATTGGGCAAATAGATAAGTTGGGGGGATTTGATAGGTGGGGTCGGGATTATTATATGCGATGGGGTTTAAATGTAGTGGGTAAGGATTATATGAAATGGGTTTAATATGGTATATATGCGGAGTTAAAGTAAAGTGGGGCCCGAGATATATATAAACTATAGGTTAAATTAATGAAAAGGGGGTTTATATAATATGGGATAGGGGATATTAACATAGTGGGAGGGTAAATGAAATATATAAACCAGGGGATGTACATATACAAATGGGATGTTAGTAATACACTAAGAATGAGTAAAAATAGTATCGAGGAGGGATTTTTCAGTGGGGCCCGATAGTTTTAAACATTTAATACTTAGGATAACTAGATTTTTCATGTTTTTTAAATGGAAAAGGGGAATTATTTTTTCAAAGGAAAAAAATGGATTTTACTAGGGAAAGGGGTTTTAGGAAGGGAAAATGAGTGAAATAAGGGGAAAAGGTCAAAATGAAGTGGAATGAATATTTTTCAAGGAAAAATGCCTTTTAAGATTGGTAATAGGGTTTTAAGCAAGGGGAAATAGATTTAGGGGGGTATTAGTGATATGAAATGACCAATTGATGATTTTCATGACTTGTAAAAGTGCTTCTGCCTACCCTCTATTTACCCTAACATTTTTTACTTCATTTATTGGGTGCATTTGAGCTTGCCGACCCTTTTATTTTCTTTTGATAAGAAAACTAATCTACTTCTAACCTTACAACTTCCAGTGGCTTGGATTAAACTGATGAGCTCATTTTTATTCTCTACCTAACTACTGATCTGCCACGATTAAATGGTTTGGCTAGACATTTATTCACTAACTATCAACATGAAATTTAAAGCATGAATGAATCAATATTAAACTGTCTGACCCTCATGAATTGTGGCATTTTGGACAAGCTGCACACAAATTTATTTAAAAAGTAAAGTAAAAAGTAGCGGCATTTGAATGTGCATCACTTTCAGGATCTGTTTTTATCTCTTTTTTGTGGGGTTCATACTTTATATTCTTTTTTGATATTTTTCTTTTAGGACTTACACTCTTTAAATTTTTTAATATGGGAAAACATTTGCAAAAAGAAAAGTGTGTACAATATTGCAAGACTTTAACATAGTCAATTCAAAATTATGATCCTTATTATTATAGGACCCTAACAGTGGCTCCACTTGGGGATGGCATTTCTTGGTGAAATGTCAAGAAATTTAAGATCAGTGGCCTTGGAACTTTTACTCTGCTTGCCTTGAAACTATTTTATGAGCTCTCCTTTATTCATACTTATGATATTATGTCTTTCAAAGCTTAGGGCATTCTATTCAGGCTTCAAATTTGCAAGATAAACATCCAATCCAATTTGAACTTTGCAATGTTATGTACAATGAGAAAATTAAATCAAATGAACTAATGGTTAATCTGGAGAAAAGTAGTTCTTCAACATTCTACCATTGACTAGTCCACCTGATAGATATGTTGCATCTAAATCCTTCAAGAAAAATGCATTGTTACCTCTGTAATCATAAATTATGTATGGGCCTTTCCATAGAAAATCAAATTTACCATTTTTACCTTTTTCTTCTATTCTAGAATCCCATTTGAGTACTTTATCACCTATGTGAAAATAATCAGCTTTGGTTTTCTTATCAAATATCTTTTTAATTTTACCTTGGATCACTTGTGATTTGATGTAAACTTCTTCCCTATTTTGTAGCAATTTAATAGTCTGATTTATCCTCCTTTGGATATCATTTCATTCTACTTGTAGTTCTTGAATAATTTTCATCACTGGCACTCCCAATGAGGATGGAAAAACAACATCCATCCCATATACCAATTGATAGGGAGATGTATCAATAGATTTTTTGGTACTTAGTCAATCTGCCCATAAGTCATTAACCAACCTTTTATTCAAGGTCTTCTTGTTATGTTCTAACAGTTTCTTGATGATATTAACCAGGCTTTTGTTTTAGGATTCTACAAGTCCATTACCTTGAGGGTAATAGGTAGTGGAATGGCCTAAAGTGATGTGGCATATGTTACAAAATCCCACCATTTTCTTGGATTTGAAGGTAGCTGCAGTATCAGAAATGAGCTTTTGTGGGCATCCAAATATAGAAAGGATATTGTTATCAAGGAATGAGATAATGACAGTATCAGTGGCTTGTCTAGAAGCGATGGCTTCTACCCACTTGGTAAAGTAAGCAGTGCCTTTCAAAATCCATTTATGCTTGGCAGAGGAGGGAGGGTGAATTTCACCAATGAAGTCTAAACTCCATTGCTGAAATGGCATTTCTGTTGAGATAGGTTTGAGGGGTAATGGTAGGAGTTTCTTTTTCCCTTCAAATATCTAGCATTTGTGACAGGAGGTCACATACCTTCTAACATCTACAAAAAGAGTGGGAAGGTTATCACATACCTTCTAACATCTTCAAAAAGAGTGGGCGAGTAAAAACCTGCCCTCAAAATTTTATCAGCGGTTGATTTCCAGTAAAGGTTTCCTCCACAGTCTCCTGCATGAAATTCTTGCATAACTTTATCAGATTCATCTTTCAATAAACATTTTAATAGAATTCCACCATGATCTTTCCAAAATAAAGCATTATATATGATAAAATATTTCATTTATTGCATTTTCAAGAATGTACTTTTAGTTATAGATAAAACAGGAGGAGCTTGTAGGTTGAGTAAAACAAATATAATGTCTGAATACCAGGGTGAATCTATAAAAGCTTCACTAATTTGTGGAGTCGCCATCTCTTCCTAATCATATAAGGCACCAATGAATTTTATATCTAAGGCTTGACTGTTCAATTCAGCCATGAGTTTGGCTAAACCTTGGCCTTTAATCAATTTAGTGCGCTTTATTTCAATATCATATTCCAATATAGTGGCAATCCATTTTCCTCTTTTCCATCAGGTCCATTCTGAGTCAGATTGTCTTTTACTATTGAACTTGCAACATATGCAATTATGTGTGAGTATAAAATGTACACTCTGAAATATTTAATAGCTTTGACTAAATCAAGTGCTTGTTTTTCCATGATATTGTACTTTAGTGTTGCATATCTTAAGGTTTTGCTGAAAAAAGCAATGGGTTATTCATAAGCCTCATAATTCTTTTGCAACAAGACTACTACAATGGTATGTTTTGAAGCAAAAGAAAAAGTTATAATTTATTTTTGGAAATTAGGACTTATTAGGATAGGTGTTTTGGTAAGTGCTTCTTTGATTGGTTCAAAAGAATGTTTAGCCTCTATTGTCCATTTAAGTGTTGAATCTTTCTTCAACATGTTATTCAATTCTCTAATTAGTTCTGGTAAATTAGAAATGAATCTTCTAAGAAAATTAATTTTACCTAAGAATGTCTACAATTATTTGATGTTTCTAGGATGAATGATGTTTAAAATAGCCTCTATTATAGCTGGATCTATTCTAATTCCCTCTTTTGAAATTATGTTTTCTAAGGGTTTACCTTCTTCTAATCCAAAGTGTCTTTTTGGGATTCAACAAAATACCAAATTTTCTACATTTAATAAAAAATCTTCTCAAATGATCTAGATGTTCATTGTCTATTTTGGAGAATACTATAATATCATCTAGCTAAATGACAAAAAAGTCATGAATCTCCTTGGAAAAATCTATATCCATAGCTCTCTGAAATGTAGCTCCTGCATTCATCAGTCCAAAGGGAATTTTCACGTACATGAAAGTTCCCGAAGGAGTGGTAAATGTTGTCTTTTCTTGATCTTCTAGTTGAACTAAGATTTGGTTGTATCCAGAGAATCCATCAAGTAATGAAATCCTAGATGACCCTACTACCCTCTATAAAATGTGGTCCATCTTGGGGAGAGGATAGTTGTTACGCCATTTTTTTGGTCATCTAACCCATTATCATTAGATGAACCCAAGTACACCATGTAAGACCAATTTTACCCTAAGTAAAATTTCTTTCACCATGTAAAATAAAATTTGTCTATATATCCTGGTCATATTTAACCCAAAACAAGGAAATGAATTAAATAAATCATTATTTATTTAATTATTTCCTAGGAATAAGTTATTCAAATCATTATTTAAAAAATATTCCTAGTTAAATTTGACTAAATCATTTTTAAATAATAATTAAATAAATCATTATTTATTTAATTATATCCCCACCATCTCCCTAAAATAATAAATAAATAATTTATTTATTTATTGTTTATAAATAAAGGAATTGACCCAAGTCAAAAGACCTTTTCCCTCCAACAAATATAATAAAATATTCCTAAAGGGTGATTCTAGAATTTGATTAATAATATTTTATTCATGCACCGAGTTCTAGAACACCCCAATATTTTGTTATAAATAGAAGGGTTTTCCCCATTCATTAGGGACCTCCATTGCATTAGATCACTCTGGATCTACTCTTGGTCACCATTTTCCATTTTTGCTTTGTGAGCTCCCATTGAGTTCTATGTTTGTCTTGGTTTTCTACACCAATAAGAGAGAGGAATTTTAGATCTGAAATGCTGAGGACTTTCAAGAAACCATCCCATTGAGGAGAACTGGAAAACACCTTTCTTGTTTTCCTCTCAGGTGCCCCATTTTTTAATATAATATAAAATTCTTTTCAATACATTGTTCTTGTCTTGTCTATTGGATGCATGGAGCCACATTTTACTTTATCTGCTTAATGTCTTTTATGCTTAGATCTAGATTTGTGCAGCATTATTTGGATCACCTAATTGCAGATTTAAAGATATTTGGCAGCCATAATCAATGTTAGGGATATTTGTTATGCGTAGCTAAAGTGGTATTTTACGACAAAAGATTCATACTAACAATAGTTATCTTTCAGTGACACTTTGTTAGAAATCAACATAGAGTCTGATTTCCCCTGTTTTCTTCCTAGTGGGAACTAAGTTTGAGACCCAATCAGAGTATCTGATAGGTGCTATGATTTGTGCCTCATACATCCTTTTTACTTCTTTTTCAATAAATGGCATAAGAATTGGATTAATTGTCATAAGATTTTGTTTAAAGGTTTTATTATTTTCTTTGATTGGTATCTTATGTTGATTAATACTGGTGTCATAAGACATGAGGTCTTCATAACTCTACGAAAAGAAATCTTGAAATTATTTAAACAAACTGATGTAGTTTAGCTTTCATCAAAAGGTAATGCTTTGGGTATTTTGATGAGCTTAGGTTTTTATTTTGTTCCTATGTTACATCCTTCTATGTCTGATCTTAAAGGTTCCATTTTTGGTTTTCTGCCTACATCATTGGAATCAAAAATATCTTCTAATGGGGCTAATCCCTTAGGAAAAAATTTATCTTTAAGGTTAAAACTTTCTGATTCATCATTAGTCAATTCATCTATTTATACTATTTCTACTCTAGTGAATTTAGTTGGTTCAGTAATATCTACATCATTTACATCTAACTCACTATTTATTTTATAATCTACTGTACAATCAGTATCTATATTACAGTTTTGGAATTCTCCCTTAGCATTCATAAAATTATAGATTTGAGAATCTTGTGAAAATATCTGCCAATATTTCAAGTTATCTGTTATAGTTGGCCTATGTCTTACCTCTGCAGCGTACTGGTGGTTTGGCTGAAAAAGCAATCTGCATGTACTAGAAAAAGTAGCCAAATTGTGAGCTTGCATATTCAGTTTCCTTGGAATAACAACAACGTTAGTTTCAAGGAAATCATTTATCAAGTCTAATATAGTTTCTCTGTATTGGATAAGTCTAGCATTATTTACAAGATAATCTCCTTTAATTCGTTTTATGATCAGTTCTGAGTATCCCATGATGGAAACTCTCTTGGCTCCAAGTTTTCTTACAATTTGTAGTCCTAAGATTAAAGCTTCATACTCTGCCATGTTATTTGTACATTTAAAGTTTAACCTAAAGGCATGACCTTCAGAATGATCATTCTCTAAGTTATAGATCCACACTCCTGCTCCTGCTCCTAATCTGTTTACTGAGCCATCAAACTCTAAGTGCCACATAGACTCATGAAATATATTGCCACAGTCAATTTCTTTATGTTTCTGTTCTACAATTGTGTTTTTATCTTTTCTAGTGTCTGAATTGCATAATATGAAAGAATCCATATTAGAATGCAGAGAATAAATAGGATAATTTTGGGGTTTTTTTGCACTACTAACCATGTATTTCATCAAAGTTTCCCTGTAAAGATTTTTGGGCTGACCAAATACTGAAATTCTGGCATAGGACATGTCTAATTGTAGATATCCCTGCAATTTTTCTCCCCATGAGCAAGATAATAACATTCAATACTTTCGATGGATATCAAAAACTACAATATCCATGACAATACTCTTACCTGGGTATTTGACTAGAGTAACACACAAGTCTTTTACTAGGCCAATAAATTAAACTTTACTAGAATCAAAGGATAAAAGATCTTTGTATGGTATGGTGATACCTAGATTCAATGTTTCCATGATTTCCTTAGGTATTAAGTTGTGATATGCTCCTGAATCTAACATAGCATTGTGTAAGATTTGATCATGAATGCTCAAGCTAATGTAGAATCGAGGAACACCACCTTCTTGATGTTTTCCATTTACCTCGGGACCAAATAGTAATTCTGTTTGATCATCATTTAGGTTAATAGAGTCTTCTCCTTCACCTATATTTAGTGTTTCGATGATTTGTGATTTGTATAAATCATGTTTCACCAACTCTGTTAAAGGAATTGGTATTTTCAATTTGGCTATTTCAGTTTGTATATTAAATGGGATTTTAGTTTTTCCTAATTGAATGATTTCTTAGTTACCAATTGTAGTTTGAGTTCTCTTATATTTTTTCTCAACAATTGGTATTTCAGTTTGTGTTTCCACTGTTTTACTTTCAATCTTCTTATCTGGGAAAGTTTGAGTGGCAATTGTAATTTTAGTAGCAATTGATGTTTGAGGACCAGTTGAAGTTTTAGCAACAGCTAAAGTTTTAGCATCATCTGAAGTTTTAGTATCGACGGAAGTAATGTTTGCAATATTTGGACTAGATGCAATATTTGGAGTGGAATTTTTTTGGGTTTCTCTAGGGAGAATTTGCAGCACTTTCGTTGCAAGAGCTTATACTATTTTCTTGGTTTGAGTTTAGATAGTTTTCTTAGTAGGGGCTTCTGCATTTTTCTTACTTCTAAGGATATATTGTTTGTGAGCTTCATATATTGCAGATTGATAGCCTTGTTTATAACCAAAGGAGTCTCTAGATTCTAACTGTAACATGTATAATTCTTGTTCTTCTTGGGTAAGAAAAATAGTATCATCATTATTTATTCCCATTAAGTTTATCTGAGTGTCCTGGTATTCTTCATTTTGGTGGGAACTTTCAACATAGTTTTCTTGGAAAGGTGGTCTAATCAATTGATCAGATGCTACTTCTCTTGACTTGTCAGTGTTGGGATTCTTCCTAAATTTTGGATTTCTAATTTGAGGACCTTGTTTTCGATTATCCAATTGTGGTTTTCTTTCCATGTTTTCTAATCTATCCATTATTATTTCCATAATATTTTCTAAACTATCTATTTTAATTTCTGATGTGGATGGTTCATCCTTAATGGTTACTCTTCTTTCATTCCTCATCCTATCTCTCTTAGCTAACAAAGTTGATTCTACACTAATTGCATTTCTTTGCATCTGTTCTAAAGTTTCAGGGTTTATTTCTCTCAAATGATAGGACATATCAATATCCAAACCATATAGAAATTTTATTAAAGCTAAGTCTGGTGGAGGTTTAATATTTGCAGGAATTTCATTGTAAATGATGTTGAACCTAGTACAATAATCCTCAACAGATTCATTAGGATCTCTTCTAATGTTTTCGTATTCAGATAATAATTGTAAAGGGTTTTTATTTCTTTCCCATCTATGATAAATAATTGATGATAAGCAGCTAAATTAGTTATATGATTTGACAGGTAAATCTTTAAACCATTTCTTTACATCTCCTGCTAGAGTTTGGGTAAACAATCTCATTTTTACATCAGCTTCATCAATTTCATGCAATTCAAAGTAATCAGTCATTTTATTAACATGTTTTTGTGCGATATATTGACCAGTACCATCAAACTGAAATATTTTACTCTGGTAATCCTGGGGAATGGCAAGTAATTGAGCTGGTAAAACCAAAGGAGCATATCTGGTTGCCATGGCTAAGATTATAGCTTTCCTAGGAGGTAAATTAGTGGTGCTTGGTTATTAGATTGAAGTGATTGTAGATGAAGTTGGAACACATGAGGATGTAGTTGGAATGCTAGAAGATATACTTGGAGCACTAGAAGATGGGAATAAAACTTTAGGTTGAAGAGGAAGCTTAGGGATGAATGGTTATGTGGAATGGACTATATTAAATATTATGGGTGAGGTGAAACTAAATGGATCTCTTTTTATAGTTTCTGAAAGAATGGTAGAATGCTTAGGGGTAGTAGCAACTAGGGCAGCTAACTCTACTGGTTTTTGTAAAAATGCTTTGTCAATATCTTTAATCGTGTTTGAAGTCAAAGCATCAATTTTATCAAAGGTCTCTAGAACTTGTTTATCTGAATCAAGTGGAGTAGTTTCCTTCTTTTTTTCAATAAGTTGAATGAAATAAAGGCCTATCACAATATCAGAGATGAAATTTTCAGATTTGGTTCTAAACAAAGAGTGTTCAAATGATAAATCGAATACTTCCTAGACTTCACTTGAAAAGTATTATCTTGATCTTGATGTTCTGGAATATTGGAAGCTCCTGCTAATAACTTGCAAAAACATTGTCCTCTAACAATTTTAGCTGGTTTAATATAGATATCATATTCTTGTAATCCTGTTACTCAATTGGCTCTTTTTTCTCCTACTTCCCTTTGTACTAGCAATTGTCTTACTGCAGAAAATGGGACAATGATTTTTGTATGTGCTTTGAGGAGAAACGGCCTAAAGTGTTTGATAGATTTAAACACAACAAAAGCTTGTTTTTCTACTTCTAAGTAGTTAAGTTCAACGCCTTGTAGATTTGAGCTAAAGAAGGAGATAGGTGCTTCAATCTGCTGATCATTGAGTTGTGTCAAAACAACAGCATAAGATGTTTCAGTGGCTAAAGCGTACAAAATAAAATGATTAGAAAAATTAGGAGTATTCAATGTTGGAGCATTAATAATTGTCTGTTTGATTGAATCAAAGGCTTCCTTTTCTTTATGTCCCCATTTGAAGACTGAATCTTTCTTAATCATAGTTTGTAAAGGTAAGACTATATGAGACAAATTGGGAACAAATATTTTTACAAAATTTATCTGTCCTAAAAATGATTGTATGGATTTCTTATTATGTGGCAAAGGGATATCAGAAATCTCTTTTATTCTGTCAGGGTCAATATATATGCCATCTTTAGACACAACAAATCCTAAGAGTTTCTCTTCATTAAGAGCGAAGAATGATTTTTTTTTGGATTTAAAGAAATTCCATACCTTCTACATCATTCAAATATATGTTTTAAATCATGTATATGGTTGGATCTTTTCTTTGAAAAGATAGTTATGTCATCTATATAGACAAAAAATGACCTATTAATCAAACCTTTGAAAGCTATATCCATGGCTCTTTTCAAAGTAGCTCTGACATTTATCAAACTGAAAGGCATTTTTTGGTAGGAATATGTTCCCCATTTGGTTCTGATTGTAGTTTTCAGTCTATCATCTAGATGCACCAGTATCTGATTATATCCTGAAAAACCATAAAGAAAAGACATTAATTCAGAACTAGCTACTGCTTGAAGTATCTGTTCCATTGTTGGTAGTGGGAAATTATCTTTTTGACATGCCTTGTTGAAATTTCTAAAATCTATACAAATCCTAATGTCTCCATTCTTTTTCCTAATAGGTACCATATTTAAAACCCAATTCGAATGTTTAACAGGGAAAATAATTTTAGCTTTCAAGATTTTATTCAACTCTCTTTTAATTTGAATTTCCAAGTTGGGATGAATTTTCCTTAACTCTTGTTGTACCGGTTTCTCATCGGAGATCATCAGAATTGTATGTTGAATGATATAAGTATCATAAGTTCTTAAATATTCGTAATTCCAAGAAAAAACATTTTCGTATTTGTTTCGAAGTTTGATGAAAGAAAGCCTTTCTTCTGGTGTTAGCTCGAGTCCTAGATTGACATTTTGTGGTTTAGATTCAGTGCCAAGGTTTACTAATTCAAACTTTAAAGTAGAACTTTAAAGTTTGGCATTAGTGACCTTTTTGAATCTATCTTTGATATCATAGAGATCTTCAAGCTTAACAACAGATTTTAGAATGGAATTTTCATTGTTTTTTTATTTTATTTGGAGATCATGATCACTTTCAACAACTATTTGATCATCATAAGATTTCTCCGAAGTTAAGAATTTTAGGATGTCTTCATCATGATTAAACACTTGCCAATTGGTGATATTGTCAAGGAAATATGGTCGAAAAATCAATTCAAATGAAAACCTATCTGGACTATAATCCTCAGTTGGAAGGAGCTTAGAAGCAACATTAGCTAATAAATCAGTTGTTGCATTCTGATATCTAGGAATAGCGGAAATATTGAATGCTAGAAAGTGAGTTGTAAGATTTTGAACAAGGGCTTGGTAATGTTTAATATTACTTGAAAGACAATGAATAGTATTCCTAACTTGCCTGATGACAATTTCAGAATCACCATATACCTTCAGATATTTGACATTCAAGCCTATTGCTTTGTAAATTCCTTGAATCAAAGCTTCATATTCTGCAGTGTTATTTGTACACTCAAATTCTAGTCTTCATGACAAAATAGTTTTTTCCCCTTTCGGACTAACTAAAATACATCCTACTCCTGCACCATCATTGGACTTTGATCCATCAAAGTACAAAGACCAAAATAAAGATTTATCTACAGATTTATTTACAAATTGATCAGAAATATTAACACATCTTGAAGTATCGATATGTGAGAAGTTTTCAACTTGTGAAGTGAAGCTATTTACAGGGAAAGGTGATTGTTGGGCGTTAAAATTTCCAAAGAATGATTCGGCTGAGTAATTTCCAATAATGTTATTATTGAAAGCTACAGGTTGGTTTTCTTGTTCAAACTCTGTTACTGTATGGGTCATGTGTTTCTCCCGATCAATCTTAATTTGATTTGGTTTCCCTTTATAGGGAAGCCACATGTGAGACCAATCGGTAGAAATATAACCATGGAGTTTTTCAGACCAATCCCTACTTAAAATTAAACCATAAAACTCAGGGATGTCAGCAATCAATATATCAATTCTCTTAATTACTCTAAGATCAGCTGATAGCCTAATAGTGACTGAATTAATCTCTCCTAAAACTTGCACTTTAGTCTGATCTAATTGAACAATATGAACTGTAGATTTCTGGGGTTCAATTTTTAATTTAGAGCACACTGAGGCTGGCATTATGTTTGATGATGCCCCTGAATCTATCAAGCATTTACGTAAATTATTATTATAGATATCATAAGTTAAGAGAAAAGGAGGTGTATGTGAATTAAATCTATCTCCAATCAAAACAGCATTGGTAGCATCTACTTTAGATAAATGTCTTTTCAAATTAATCACATTATTAGGATTTCGTCGATGTTTCGAACCAACTAATTTGGTTCATCCTCAGGACAAGGTGAAGAAGTCATTCAATCTTAATGAATAAATAGTGAGAAGGCATCATTGCCTGGTATTAGCTGAAAAAAAATAGCCATTAAAAACTAACCATTAAAAAAATAGCCATTAAAAATATTTCCGTTTAAAACTAGCCGTTAATGGATGGATTAGTTATTTAAATATTTTAATTAACTTTTTATTTTATTAATTAATAGATATTATAATAAAATATAATATAAAAAAAATTAACAAAAAAAATAATAAAAATAAATAAATAAATAAAAATAAAATAAAATAAATAAATAAATAAAAATAAAATAAATAAATAAATAAAAACAAAAAATAACATAAAAAAATTTTAACAAGAGAGATTTGGGGTCCTGCTCTTGCTCAACTTCCAACCATCATCCCTATTGAGGTTTTTAGCATGACACTCAATCTCAATGGCTTCCTTGAGCTTCCTATGATGGAAGTGGTCAACCTTAGCAATGACTTTGGAGTCTTCAATGCAAACATGCTGACATGATTTCTCCACATGTTTAGCCAGAGTGGATGTGTGAGATTGATTGTGCCTAATGTCAGCAGCATGCTCTTGGAGTCTCTGCCTAATGGATCTTCCAATTTCGCCAATATAGGGTGTGCCACATGAACACAGAATCATGTAAACACCCTTCATGTCTTTAGGGTTGATAGGGTCCTTGACAAATCCGAGAGAATTTTTAATAGTATAAAGGGGTTTGAATGAAGAAGAGACATTATTCCTTTTGAAGGCATGGGAAATCTTGTCGGTGGTCCCTTGGATAAAAGGGAGATGAACTTTGGAAACAGGATCCACACGGGAATATTTTCCATTTAAAATTTTATAGGCCTTTTGAAAGGCTCTATGGCCCTCATATCTACTATATCCATTATTTTCAAAGACCTCAAGTTTCCCACCAAGTTTTTCGCAAGAAAACACACACAGAACAGTATCTTCATGTTGGTTCTCATCATTTTCCTGCTCAGAAATTTGGTGTTCTTTTCACTCTTGCTAACCGAGCTCTTAGAATCTAAGACGACAGCCACTTGGAGTGGGAGAAATCCCTTCTTCTTGAGGTCTTTGAAAATAATGGATATAGTAGATATGAGGGCCATAGGGCCTTTCAAAAAGCCTATAAAAGTTTAAATGGAAAATATTCCTGTGTGGATCCTATTTGCAAAGTTCATCTCCATTTTATCCAAGGGACCACCGACATGATTGCCCATGTCCTCAAAAGGAATAATGTCTCTTCTTCATTCAAACCCCTTTGTACTATTAAAAATTCTCTCAGATCGGTCAAGGACCCTATCAACCCTAAGGACATGAAGGGTGTTTACATGATTCCGTGTTCATGTGGCACACCCTATATTGGCGAAACTAGAAGATCCATTAGGCAGAGACTCTAGGAACATGCTGCTGACATTAGGCATAATCGATCTCGCACATCCGCTCTGGCTGAACATGTGGAGAAATAGTGTCACCATGTTTGCATTGAAGACTCCAAAGTCATCGCTAAGGTTGACCACTTCCATCATAGGAAGCTCAAGGAAGCCATTGAGATTGAGCGTCATGCTAAAAATCTCAATAAGGATGATGGTTGGAAATTGAGCAAGAGCCGGACCCCAACTCTCTCTTGTTAAAATTTTTTTATGTTATTTATTTTATTTTATTTTATTTTATTTTTACTTATTTATTTATTTTTATTTTTTTGTTACAGAAATTTTTTTATATATTATATTTTATTATAATATCTATTAATTAATCAAATAAAAAGTTAATTAAAATATTTAAATAACTAATCCATCTATTAACGGCGAGTTTTAAACGACTATATTTTTAACGGCTATATTTGTAATGGCTAGTTTTTAATGGCTAGTTTTTTTGAGCTAATACCGGGCAATGATGCATTCTCACTATTTATTCATTAAGATTGAATGACTTCTTCACCTTGTCCCGAGGATGAACCACATTAGTTGGTTTGAAACTTCGACCAAATCCTAATAATGTGATTAATCTCAAAAGACATTTATCTATTCTATGGATCACAAAAGTCTCAGATCTAGCATCTACTTTCTCGGATGGTGGCTTACTTGATCCTTTGGCTACCTTAGATAATACACTAGTTGGAAGAGGAGAAGCGGGCACTACATTCAATTCCTTTAACAAAAGCTTATGTTGATGCTTGAGCTTGCTGAGTTCATCTAAAGAAATATTTTCTCTGGTCTTCTTCATGTCTTCTATAATGTTATAATCCATATAATCAGACACTACTAGTGTTTTAGATGTTGATGGAGGATTAGAAGATGATGGTTGATTTTGGGTAGGAAAAGGATAATTTTTCTTTATGGGAGCTTTATCTTTAGTAGCAGGAGTTGAATTTTTCTTCTTGGGGAATGTTTGAACATGTTCTGCTACATTCTTACTTCTTGTGTTCACTGGGAGAGCTTCCTGTTCATTTTCATTATCTGAGTTAGACAAAATAAAATCCCACATCCCATGGCATTCAACTAATTCATCTTCTTCATTTTCTTCTGATGATAGAAGTGTATCTTCCTCTTCATCTTCCTCTAAATATGACTCTGCATTAGATATTGCATTAGGTGGTTTAGGTTCAGTTGGCTGATTTATTTTGAAGTTCCTATACGACCTTTTAGTGGAAGTTTCAGCGACCTGTTTTTTATTTCTACCCTTTCATTGGACATAGTTTTCAGGAATTTTTGTAATCCGTCCATATCATATGGATCTTTAGGAACTTTCTTCTTTGAATCATCCTTGAAACTAACCTTTTTGGATTTTCTCTCTTCACTAGAATTCTTTTTGTCTAAGGCAATGATATGTTTTTTCTACAGCGATTGCTTCCTTCATGTTTTCGGCTAGTGTAGGTTTAGCAGCTCTATCTACAAATATAGCTATATTTGAAGGCAAAGCAGATATATAACATTCACTTTGGACTTCTTCACTAGGCTTTTATGTTGCAGAAATTTTATTCAATAACTTGTTAAATCGAGAGTTGAAGTCTTTGATGGGTTCTTTAGATTCTGATTTCAAATTAGAGAGATCATTAATTAAAGTTGCTATTGATCTATCATCTCCGAACTTGGTTAGGAATTGTTCCTGAAAGACATCCCAGTGATCAATATATCCTTGTGGTAATGAAAAATACCAAGATCCCGCTGCTCCTTGTAAAGTATATGGAAATAGTATGACCACGGCATCTTCTTGTGTTACTCCATTTAAGTTTACGGACAACATGAATTTGTTAATGTGTTCTTCAACTAATATGCCGATATCAGGACTAAAATTTGGTAACTATTTCCCAAGATGAGCTAGTAATTGAATCAAAGGTGTAGGCATTGTAACAGCTCCTGGATTGGTCCATGGTATTGGTTGAGGTTGTGCCATCGTTGTACTAACAGTAGAGAAAGGTGAAGGGACAATTGAAAGCGATTGAGTAGATGATGTTGAAAGAGTTGTACCCTTCGGGATTGTGACTTGAAGTTAGGAAACAGATGACTGAGTTTGCAATTGTGTGAAAGATGTGGATAGTTATGATGAAAGAGTTTCACTGTCTGACTCTAAAGGTGTTTTTCTAGCTCTTTTTCAACTTGATAGAGGAAGTTCAATTGGTAAAATACCAATATTTTCACTTTGTAGTCTAGTAAGAGGCTAGGAAGGAATGTATTGTGAAGTCACACTACCTTGGGATAGCTCAGACTCTTCTTGCGATAATGAAAACCCCTGGAATTTATGAATTAGAGATTGTACTTCAAGAGATTCAAAAGATGAATCGTCTGATATGTCTAAGGTTTTGGCAGTGGGTGTAGTAATTTTATTTTCAACTTCTTCCCTAGAAATTAGAGATGAAGGAGAAGTTGAAGGAGATGAGGGTGAATTGCTCTTGGAATTGCCTGTGGATTTGGACTTACTCATCATTCACAGCAATGCCCTCCTTCTAGCGCCAAAAATGTTGAAGCCCCTAAAATCCTGGCTTCAACATTGGGGAAAACCACCCGGTCGGGACCTTAGTATATCTCCTTTTCTGTTTGGGATGGTGGCTCCGACTGGATAATAAGGGACCAATTTCCCAATGATATATGGGTTGATGATTGGTTGTTTGTATAACGGGTAATGGAAATGATAATTAATCTAATCTATAACTTAGTAAATACAAATAACTCTACTTACCCTGGGTATCCTATGATAAATGTGATTTTGGATTTGTTATGTTTAGATGAATAATCATATAGATGGCTTATTCATCCAAAAGAAAGGTGCATTCACATATAATAATTACGTTGTTTAAGAAATTAAACAAAATAATGATGATAACATATCGCATTCATATATATATATATATATATATATATATATATATATATATATATATATATATATATATATATATATATATATATATATATCGCTCACATATATTTTGAAATATAACAGTTCTAAGTTTTCAGAAATGATATAACAAAGGATTGTTTCACAGGCATACATATGTAAACAATAGCAATTTTCAAAGAGAATGTTTCATTGCATAAGAAAAATTAAACAACGTAATAACGATATAAATAGCAAGTACCTTTGTAACCTTCTAATGCAAATAACACTCTAATCCCACTTTCTTACTTAGAACAACTTCCAAGAAAAACAAAGTGCAAATTCTTGAAAATAATTTCATCATAAAATTGCAGAATCGTTATCTACGATTAATAAAAATAATATATTCGGAAGTACAGGAGTGTAGCTTCCCAAGTCAAAAATTAATACAAATTGAGGACCCCTTTCTAAATACATGAAAGGGGTTTAAATAATAATAAAACTAAAACAAACTATCTAAAACATTGCTTGAATGCTTTTATAACTGCCAAAACATGAAAATCGGAGATCCGATTTCATAAAAATAGAATTGCAATCTCCACTAGAACAGGTTCATTACATCTCTTTCATAACTAGTACACGCAGCTGGAAAATCGATAGAATTTCTTTCACTTCGGGAGGATGACTCAATCGGGAATGTAGCTGGCTAGTATATGTGGCATCTGAAAGCTCTGGAGTCATATAACTGATGGCATCGGAGTGGCATTTTTTAGTCATCTGCTAGCTGTGTGGTTTAACCAAATAGAACCAGAATGCATCCCATGTGAGTCCTTGCATTGCACCGATCAGTTGGTCCTTGCTGGCTAAATCCTGCTTCCATTGTTTCTCTAATTCTTTCACTTTTGAGAGTTTCCCTGGGATGAAATTGGAAATCAAGTTGGGCATATACAAATTTTCGTTGATTAATTCCACTAAATTGTTCATTGTAGCTCTTGCCCTGGAGGTAGCTCGTTCTTCCTTAATTAACTATGTTTCCCATTTTGTAAACAAAATTTCCTTATGTGATTCTTGGATCTTGGAAAGATTGGCAGCTATGCCTTGGTTTGTGTCTTGCCATGTGAGGAACCCAAAAATTTTCTCATCGGCATCTTCGAATTTGAGCCTTGTGTTTACTGCCTTTTCTATGAGTGATGTAGCTATTACACATAGAGGGTCGGCCAGTGATATTTTATTACATAAAATCTCAAGTTGTCGTGACAATTATTTACTTGATTCAAGAGCCTCCATTTTGAACTAATAAAGCTTAGGATACTCCTTAAATTTTTGTACCTGTGCTTGTAACACTGCACTATGTTCTTCTTTGGCCATGTTCTTCTGTTGAAGCATTACCTGCAATTTGTTTAGCTCTTGAGATAGCTATTGTTTCTTGTGTAGAGTTTGCTGGTCAAGCTTTTGTTTCTCAAGATTCAACTGCTCTTTAAGCTACTCTGTTGTCTTTCTTCAATTAGCTATTGTTCTAGCTGTGCTATTTTTTTATGATCCACTATTGCCTTTTCTTCCAGCAGCGCTATTTTTTGATCTTTTTCTTTTATCAATTGGCTGACCTCGGACACTTTTTCCATTTTTTTTGTTGTATAAGCCCTGCATATTGAGACAATTTCGTTAAATCCTCTGAAGGATTAAGTTCAAAGTACTTTCAGACAAAATTCATTATTTCAACTTGAGGAGATGAAAATAGACCCTCATCAATTTTCCTTTTCTTCCTTTGTTTTCTAACTACAGCCCTATGCTTTGGACTGTAGAAGACATCCAAGGGTGGTATATCTTCAACCTTCAATACAATTTCCTCAGAAGGATTTCTGGGATGATCTCAATATCTTGGGTATTAGCATTGCCGAATTCTCCTTCGACTGTAACACTAGTTACCATGGGCTATTGTGTCGCGGGAAATTGCATTGTAGCCACATTCTGAGAATCATTCTGGCCCTTGATTTTCCGATCAAACAACTCCCACTGCTTCAATAGATTTGAATTAATATGCATATTGGTGTCAAAGGAATCACCATCTTTTTTACCTATCGTTTCCTGTTCTGTTTGAGTATTAGCCTTATTTCCTATATTCTTATTTCCTTGCTCTTTTTCGGTCTTCTTTTCTTCACTGTGTTCTTCCTATTGCAGTAGGGGAGTAGTTCTTAACTAATCAAGATGTATTGTTAGTAGTCTCTTGGTCCTGAACTGCATGAACTTTTCCATGTAATTTTCTTCAACTTTTAAATTTTCCAAATGTTTAACCTGTGAAAATACCTCGGCCGAGAAGAATATATTATCGAAATTAGCATCTTCATGTTCGAATTTAGCGACCTATACCATAGATGTAAAGTTATAGGAAACTTTCTTTAGATCATACTATCTTTTGGGGATGGATGCTAATTTGAGCTCTTTTATTTTTTGGCTTCTTTCTTTGCATGTTTAAAATTATTTAGAGAAAAAGCTCCACATCAGAGGGGAAATGTAGGCCACATCTGCTTCTTTGAATTCTTCAGGTTTCTAGACATCCCTTTCTCTGTAATTTTATAGGCTATTTCTTGAGCTAACAATTTATCGGGAATGTACAAGGGTAGAACATGGGGATCAATGATGCTTCCAAATAGCCGGATATAGGTGAATTTTTCCTCTCCAAATTAGATTTTGATTGAGGTTAGGTCAATGTTGGCCTCGTCGGATAACCTTGGAACGGGTCTGTTGAATATAGCTCAATGAACTGGCAAGATAAACCCATGACAAATTCTATATATATGGTCTTTTTAATAGTCCTTCCATAGATATTTGTGATAAATGTGGATAGGAGTCAGGTTTTGAGGATTCCACTTCCAGCCTAAGATAGGGAATTCTAGTTGAAGCATACAGTGTCAATAATATAAGCACTCATGTGAAATGGGGGTATTACCTAGGTAGACACATATCTGTTTCTCCTATAATAGAGGATTTGTTTTGCCATTGTACCAGATAAAATGGTTAGCCAATCCATGATGTAGGAGGTAACAGCGACTTCAATTAAAAGTATCATCTAAATAGAAAATCCAGCCGAGTTGATGGTTCCAAACAATCTACACATCATAGCTACAACATAGCAATAAGGAGATGCCAAGGATTCTACAGAGTACATACCCAAAGATTATTGCTTGTGCTTTTCTGGAAAATGCCTCCATTCTTTGATAGGATCTGACTCCACTTCATTTTCTTTTGCGAAGTCTTCCAAAAACGCTTTATTGTAGATTTTCTGGGGGTCTGGTAGGTGATAGATCTTCTTGATGTCTTCTTCTTTGAAAGACCCAAACATTATTTCGTTTGACGTGAAGAACACCTTGTCTATTATATTTATACTTTCTATCACCCATCTCAACAAGTCATTATAAGGGAACACATTCGCACGAGCTTATATTTTGTGAAGATAAGAGCTCGCCAATTCCTTCAGAGTACTTTCTGATTTTTTATTTGAATCTGTTGTTTCTCTTCCTTCTTGAATTATAGTTGGACCTTCTACCTACATTAAATTGTAAACTCCTTCCCATGAAGTTTTGTCGAGACCCAGAAAAGTAGTATCGGTTACTAATACCAATTTATCCGGTTTCTCTTTTGGAACGACGGGGACCTTCGCTTTCCTGGATTTATTAGACATTTTCCTGACTGGTAGTTGTTTCTCAGGTCTACACAATGAAACAAATGAGTAGAATGATGGAAAAAATCTTTTAACAACAAATACAAGTTGGAGAGGAGCAATGGCATTTAATCATAATAGAGATGATAGATTAAAGAAATATTATACCATCCTAGATGAAATCCGCAAAGTATTTCAACCATGACTATCTTTTAATGATTTCCTCGTAATCCATAATGTGAGACTTTAATTCCATTATGGGATGTCTCGTCGCACATTCATAATGGTCCATTTTAGAGTTATTACCATAACGTTTCAAATCTATGATCAACGATGATCGCATATCGGAGATCGAAAGTCTCAAAGGTTAGGCATAAGTGTTTCCATTTCATATCTCTGATTGCGATTACTGTTGAGCTGACATGGAGGGCACGGTGCTTTTAAATCATATCAAACCATTGAGATATCCTTAATAAATGATCTATTTGATTAAACATGTGTATATTTAATATTTCATGTTTTAATTTACGGGAAGCGTGCTTTTGTAATAATGATATTGCATCGCAAGGTTTTAGAGGAGCGTCTTTGGATATGAGTCATGTTTTTTAGCGATGAGCGATCACGATTTGACTTATCGCATCATGGAACTTTAAAAGGGCGCATAAGGATGTAGTATGACTTCACCGATTTGCGATTGCGATCACGTTTATTGCGTCGGAGATTTCAAAATGGAAATGTTTTGGACTTTTGCTCATGTGATATGCACTTTTGCGACTGCTTTATCGCATCGAGGTTGAATGATAACACATTTGAGTTTTTTTTTATATACACTTTTGAATATGGAAAATGCGATACGACCTTTATGTTTTTTATTTTTTGTTAATAAATTATTTTTCGTTCAGGTTCGATTTTATTTTATGATGGATCAGATTTCCTTAAAACATTTTCATGAGTGCAAAAGGATTTCTTGATCTACAATAAGCGATGCTAAGGAAATTTTTATATATCCTTTTATAAAAAATTATTTTTTCAAAACATTTTATTGATTCTATAACTATTCAAAGAAAAGGGGACCCATTTCTTATTTAAAAATAAATACAAAAAATTTAAATGGGGAGGGTTGTTTGTACAACACAACAATTGGTGATTCACTGGGAGAAGCAGTTATCTCTAAAAAAAAATAAAGAGATAACTAAATCTTTTGTAAGTAGAAATATTTGAGGACAAAGAAAACTATCCCAGAATACTTAGATAAAATCTAACTCTGAACAAAATAAGAATTGCTTGCAATTTCTTTTTAATCCCTTTAAAAATATTTTTTTTTTTGGTTTCATCAAGATTTGATTGGTTGATAAATATAAAGTAGGGTGCTTCTCCAACTTAGCTTTGAAATTTACTCTTTTGTCATAGGTAGTGCCTCTGATACCAGCAAATGTCTATAGTCTCAACAAGGTTACCTTTTAACCATTAATCATCCATTATCCCAACCATCTAAGAGTATAACTTTTAAAAGATATATATCTTTTATTTTTTATTCTTTTAAATTTTTAAGATAAAAGCCATTGTCCAGGTTTTGGAGCCAGCTGATAACAATGCCATTCACCGGTTGTAATTTAACTGAACAATCTTGCTCATGATGAGACCCCTTGTCTTATAATTATAAGCCATTACACTACTTTGATATGCAGTATTGGTAATGTCAGTTTAGTTACTTCCCTATGATCATGGTAAGCAAGCTCGTGATGAGACCTCTTATCTTTTATATCAAACATATTTTAGAATTACACTCTGGAAATCATAAACTTAGTGGATGGGGTGAATGATTCTCTCCTCAAGAGTTAATGGATTACCTTTTAGAGTTTTATATGCCAAGTTTTGGAAAAAGTCTTTACTCTTTATAAACAACCTCTCTCTACTTTATAAAATTAGAATTATTTACAATATTCTCAAGGTTTTGGAAGATTTTACAAAATTTAAATAAGTTCTCAGAGTTTCATATTTTATTTAACTTTCCAAAACTGTAATCACTTCCTTAAAAATTTCTATCTAGATAAGCAAGTATTCACAATATTTTCTCAAATATCTTTTCAATAGTAAAAGTCCAATGGAAGACTATTTACAACGTTGTTTCTAAGGCAAACAAACTTGCATAATGAATATATACAGATAAGAAGGGGTTACCTCCTTAGGAAAAGAATTTTTTCAAAATAAGCCCATTCACAGGAAGAGACTCTCTCTTTCCTATTAGATCTTGCAATATGAATGTTGATGAGCCTATATTTTCAATGATTTGAAATGGTACAAGCCACATCTTTTGAAATTTGGTATATTTACCTTTATCTTCATGTGCTTTGTCCCATTTCAAAACAAGATCACCAATTTGTAATGTTTTAGATCCAGTAGAACTTGCATCAAAAGAAGATTTTATAAGTTGTTGATGTTTAGCATGAGTGATTTTGGCTTTCTCCCTTTCTTCATCTAATTTGAGGATTTGATCAAATCTTAATTGGACAGAGGATGAAGGATTTTCTTCAATAAATTGTACTAGGGCTAGAGATGGGAGTGCTAGGTTTGAAGGTATTACAGCTTCTTTCCCATATACTAGATTAAAAGGTGAAGTACCTATTGAGGACTTTTGAGTTATACGATCTGCCCATAGTGCAAAGATCAAAGACTTATGCCAATTATTTTGATTTTGATCAATAGTTCTCTTAATGATTTTAATGAGATTCTTATTAGTTGATTCAGCTAAACCATTACCTTGGGGATAATAATTTGAAAAATATTTTAATTTAAAACCTCTTTTGAGAGAAAATTCCATTATAGTACTTCCAGAAAAATAATATGCATTATCAAAAACAAGGGCGTTAGGTACACCAAACCTGATAATGATGAATTGATCAATGAATTCAATGATTGCATCAGAATTGGCTACCTTTAAAGGAATTTCTTCTACCCACTTTGTGAAGTAATCTGTGGCTGTAAGGATGTATCTGTGTTGCTTGGAAGAATGTGGAACAATTTCTCCTATAATATCAAGTCCCCATTGTTCAAATGGTTTCTCAATGTTTACTGATTGTAAAGGAAAAGATGGTTTCCATTGTCTTCCACTGGAAATTTGGCAAGTATTACATTTCCTTACATATTCATGGGCATCTTTAAACAAAGTAGGCCAATAATATCCAACATGAATTATCTTGTGAGCTGTAGTGTCTCCCCCAAAATGTCCACTTGCTGGTCCATCTGTAATTCCTACAAATCCTTGTGTGCTTCAGTTTTTTCAAGACATCTTAGTAAAATGGGATCATAATTTCTTCTGAATAACACATCATCAATGATCTCAAAGTGTTTAGATTTTAATCTCAAAGTAAGCTTGCTTTTATAACTAATATAAGGAGGATCATACCCATTTTTTAAGTAAAATATCATATCAACATATTGAGATTCAGAATTTATGAGACTTATCTCATTCACTTGAAACGTATTATCTTGATCTTGATGTTTTGGAATATTGGAAGCTCCTGCTAATAACCTGCAAAAACCTTGTCCTCTAACAATTTTAGTTGGTTTAATATCGATATCATATTCATGTAAGGTTGATACCCAATTGGCTCTTTTTTCTCCTACTTCCCTTTGTACTAGCAATTGTCTTATTGTAGAAAATGGGACAATGATTTTTGTATGTGTTTTTAGGAGAAATGGCCTAAAGTGTTTGATAGATTTAAACACAGCAAAAGCTTGTTTTTCTACTTCTAAGTAGTTAATTTCAGCTCCTTGTATATTTTAACTAAAGAAGGAGATAGGTGCTTCAATCTACTAATCATTGAGTTGTGTCAAAACAACAACGTAAGATGTTTCAGTGGCTAGAGTGTACAAAATAAAATGATTATAAAAATTAGGTGTATTCAATGTTGGAGCATTAATAATTTCCTGTTTGATTGAATCAAATTATTCCTTTTCTTTATGTCCCCATTTGAAAACTGAATTTTTCTTAATCATAGTTTATAAAGGTAAAACTATATGAGAAAAATCGGGAACAAATCTTTTTACAAAATTTATCTGTCCTAAAAATGATTGCATGGATTTCTTATCATGTGGCAAAGAGATATCATAAAACTCTTTTATTCTATCAGGGTCAATATATATGCCATCTTTAGACACAACAAATTCTAAGATTTTCCCTTCATTAAAAGCAAATAATGATTTTTTTGGATTTAAAGAAATGCCATACCTTCTACATCATTCCAAGATCTGTTTTAAATCATGTAGATGGTTGGCTCTATTATATTTATACCTTCTATAAACCATCTCACCAAGTCATTATACGGGAACACATTCATGCGAGCTGCTATTTTGTGAAGATAAGAGCTCGCAAATTCCTTCAGAGTACTTTCTGATTTTCATTTGAATCTGTTGTTGCTCTTCCTTCTTGAATTACAGTTGGACCTTCTACCTCCAGTGGATTGTAAACTCCTTCCCATGAAGTTATTCTGAGACCCAGACAAGTAGTATCAGTTACTAATACAAATTTAGCCAGTTTCTCTTTTGGAACGATAGGGACCTTCATTTTCCTGGATTTCCTAGACATTTTCCTGACTGGTAGTTGTTTCTCAAGTCTTCACAATGAAAAAAATGAGCGGAATGATGGAAAAACTATTTTAAGAACGAATACAAGGCGGAGAGGATTAATGGCATTTAATCATAATAAAGATGACAAATTAAAGAAATATTATACCATCCTAGATGAAATCCGTGAAGGATTTCAACCATGACTATCTTTTAATGATTTCCTCGTAATCCATCACGTGAGACTTTAATGCCATTATGGGATGTCTCGTCGCACATTCATAACAGTCCATTTTAGAGTTAATACCATAAATTTTCAGATCTCCGATCAACGATGATCACATATCAGAGATCGGAAGTCTCAAAGGTTAGGCTTAAGTGTTTCCATTTCATATCTGCGATTGTGATTATTGCTGAGCTGGCATGGAGGGCGCGGTGCTTTTATATCATATCAAATCATTGAGATTTCCTTAATAAATGATCTATTTGATTAAACATGTGTATATTTAATACTTCATGTTTTCATTTACGAGAAGCGTGCTTTTGTAATAATGATATCACATCGCAAGGTTTTAAAGGAGCGTTTGGATATGAGTCATGTTTTTTAGCAATGAGAGATCACGATTTGACTTATCGCGTCGAGGAACTTTAAAATCAGGCATAAGGATGTAGTATGACTTCACCGATTTGTGATTAAGATCAAGTTTATCGCGTCGGAGTTTTCAAAATGGAAAGGTTTTGGACTTTTTCTCATGTGATATGCGCTTTTGCGATTGCTTTATCGCATCGAGGTTAAATGATAACACATTTGAGTTTTTTCTTTTATACTTTTGAATATGAAAAATGTGATAAAGGCCTTTATGTTTTTTATTGTTTTTTAATAAATCCTTTTTCGTTGGGGTTCGATTCTATTTTATGATTGATCAGATTTCTTTAAAAAAATTTCATGAGTGCAACAGGATTTCTTGATCTAAAATAAGCGATGCTAAGGAAATTCTTATATATCCTTTTATAAAAATTTCTTTTTTCAAAACATTTTATCGATTCTATAATTATTCAAAGAAAAGGGGACTCATTTCTTATTTTAAAATTAATACAAAAATTTGAAATGGGGAGGGTTGTTTGTATAGCACAATAGAAGGTCATTTGCATCTTCTTGGTCTTGTAATCAAATGCTAAAATTAACATGTTTTGGTCACTAAGAGTCTGTTTGCAATATTGGGCATAGGTTATAGCTTTGAATGCCTCATTCTTCAATTTAATTTCTTTATACTTCTCCATTATATCTTGTTCTTTATTCACTAGTTTTCTTGATGAAGAGAGTTCAACACTATGCTGCTTCTGAATAATCTTAGCACTATATGTTGAAGGCTGATGACTTTCCTCTGAAATAGTAGGAGGTGTATTGTCCCCGACAATTAAATCTGTATCAATAATCTCAACGGTGTCCACTATTTCCTCTTTTTCAATTACTAGATTCAGCTTGGGCTTCTTCGTATACATTAGTTTGAATTTAGTTTCAGTAGTGGTTTTAGTTGAATATGAACCTTCTTCTCTTAGCCACTTTTAGTTCCTGTCTTGTGGGGTTGGAGTTTTCAGGATTCAACTGGTCTCAACTAGTTTCTCCACCTCTTGCAAAGTATTTTCCAACCACTATGACTGGTTGGAATACTTTTCAATCTCTGGATTGGACTCATGAACAAAAGGAGTCAATATGAATTTTACTCTCGACTTACTGATAACTCCCAAATAATCATACTTCCATTTGAAACTATCATTGAACTTGAATTCTTGTAAACACTTATCTATTGTTGACCGGGATTCCTACTATTTCAAATGAAAGAACCAATCTAGTTTTTTATTTTATACTGAGTTTTCTTCTTTGCTGATAGAAAATTTACTTCATCTGATTTTAGGATCTGCCTGATGTATTCTAGTGCAAATAACCTCAATGAGAGGTATTTCGGCAGCTTTTATGGAGTGATTTGACACCCAGATACCCTAATTTCAGTGTGGTTCTGGTATATATACCAGTCTCCTGTCGTAATTTGTTCTAACAACTGTAAAACCTTCTTTATCTCTTAATTTACCCTGGGTTGAATACTACTGCTTAGTATGTTGACAACTAGATAAATAAATGAATCAATGAAATATTTGTAGCTAAATTTTATGGAATCCTTTCTGATCAAGGATGTCCAGAAGACTACAGATTGGGCATTACCCTCTGTGTCCAGTTTTTGGAGGCTTACTATAAACCTTTCTGATTGGAACTACATGAATAAATGAAACAAAACTGATGAATACTTAAACAATCCCTCCTCTAGTAATTTAACTAATTTCTCATGGATATATCTGATAAGTATTGAGAAAAGTTAAATGTATAAGCTGGAGGCTGTCCTGGGCAGAAAATGGACAGAAAACCTAAGATAGAAGCATCTACATATTCATCTGTAAAGTATCCTATAATGCAATACAACATTGTAACAATATGTCCAGTTCTCTCTAAAAAAATTGAAGCTGAGTAAGGAGGGTTATTCTTTGGAGTTTCTATTGATAGAGGTAAGAAGGTTTGGAATATTTGAAACCTCTTGGGAAAGTAAAGCTTCAGATATAATTCAGTGAGTATTTCAATATACAATGCGGCTTCATCAGGCTTGGGTTGGATCTGAAACATCTGGTTTATTGATTCTATAGTGATTGTGAACAAAATCTCTTTGCTAGGGGTTACTAGGGCTCTTTCACTGGGCAGATAATTGATTTGACAACGCCTGATGATTTCTGGAAACTGGAAGGTTTGTGGGAAAATATATTTAGGAAAATTTGATTCCCAAAGGTAGATATCATCAGGCTGGTCTATTGATTTATCACGGCTCCAACAGTGGTGTCCAATCAGTTGAAATCAATGACTGTATCACTGATTTTGAAATATTTTTCTACTAGGGGAGCGTGTTCCACATCTATTATAGGGGGTTGCAAAGGGTTAATAGTCACAATACCCTGGGAAGCCATAGATTTGTTTATTTTAATCAATTTATTACTTTCTTGCGCTGAAATAATGGCCTCAAGTGCTTAGGAATACCTGTAAAATGGTGATTTTGGTATGCAGAAAGGGTTTTGGTTGCAGCATAAGATCTTTTGGTCTTATAAAGCTTCAAATTTGAATCAATCAAGGGCTCTGGTAGCAAAAGGCGTGAATTTGAGTCTATATTGGCTTTGAAATAGGTCGGCAAGGCTTCCTTTGCGCAAACTTCAACAGAAAATCGTGAAAAAAAACTAATTAAGGGTAGTTTTTAATGTTTTTAACCAACGGTACTTAAACATAGTGCGCAGAGGTTAAATTCAAACATGGGCAATAATATTCGTAGAGAAAAATGGCGGTATAGGGGTTATCGCACGCGAAAAGGCAGGTTGGTGCAGGTTTTTGACTGATGAGTGCGATAAGATGTAGGGCTACCAAGTAGCAAGGGAGTGGGTTTGCGAAACCACCCATTTCGCAAGCCCCCCGCAGCTTCAAATATTGGACAGTCGGGAGTGCGAAAGGGCTTATTAGCCATTGGATCTGATCGAATGGATTGGGCGAATAGATGAGTTGGGGGGATTTGATAGCTGGGGTCAGGATTATTATATGCGATGGGGTTTAAATTTAGTGGGTAAGGATTATATGAAATGGGTTTAATATGGTATATATGCAGAGTTAAAGTAAAGTGATACCCGAGATTTATATAAACTATAGGTTAAATTAATGAAAAAGGGGTTAATATAATACGGGATAGGGGATATTAACATAGTGGGAGGGTAAATGAAATATATAAAGTGAGGGATGTATATATATAAATTGGATGTTAATAATGCACTAAGAATGAGTAAAAATAGTATTGGGGAGGGATTTTTCAGTGGGGCCCGATATTTTCAAACATTTAATACTTACGATAAGTGGATTTTTCAAGTTTTTTAAATGGAAAAGGGGAATTAATTTTTCAAAGGAAAAAGATGGATTTTTACTATTGAAAGGGGTTTTTGGAAGGGAAATTGAGTGTAATAAGGGGAAAAGGTCAAAATGAAGGGGAACGAATATTTTACAAGGAATAATGCCTTTTAATATTGGAAATAAGGTTTCAAGCAAGGGGGAGGGGATTTAGGGGGATATTAGTGATATGAAATGACCAATTGATGCTTTTCATTACTTGAAAAATTGCTTCTTCCTACCCTTTATTTACCCTAACATTTTTACTTCATTTATTGGGTGCATTTGAGCTTGCTGACCCTTTTATTTTCTTTTGATAAGAAAAATAATCTACTTCTAACCTTATAAATTCCAATGGTTCATATTAAACTGATCAGCTCATTTTTATTATCTACCTAACTACTCAACTGCCATGATTAAATGGTTTGGCTAGATCTTTATTCACTAACTATCAACACGAAATTTAAAGCATGAATGAATCAATATTAAACTGTTTGACCCTCATGAATTGTGGCATTTTGGAAAAGCTACACACAATTTTATTTTCAAATTAAATTAAAAATTAGTGGCATTTGAATGTGCATCACTTTTAGGATCTATTTTTATCTCTTTTTGGTGGGGTTCATACTTTATATTCTTTTTTGATCTTTTAGTCCTTTGATTTTGTCTTTTAGGACTTACCCTCTTTACATTTTTTAATATGGGAAAACGTTTGTAGAAAGAAAAGTATGTACAATATTACAAGACTTTAACATAGTCCATTCAAAATTATGATCCCTATTATTATAGGACACTATCACTATGCAAACCAAAGAGTATCTCTTGAATCATGAAGAAAAGAAATAATTATAACTGAACATTCGACATATTCTTCTAAAAATGCTCAGAATTTTGTAACAGATATTGAAAATCAATATTCCAAGCAATAAATGTTTGGTAAGAAGAAAAATATCTTACCTCAATTTCTTATCCATCCTGGTCTCCAACTGCACCACCACTAAGCAGGCTCTTATGCTTATCTACCTTTGTCTTTGGAAGATATGTAACAATAGCTACACAATTCAACAAAGAAAAAATATAGCATTATTATTCTTTGCAATTCAATCCACAGCAACATCCTTCAAAGGGTGAAATTGTAGACCAAAAATATGCAAATTTTCAAGTCTAATTTACATGCATATTCAAAATTACAGTGGCTTTTCCTAAAAGTAGCAAATGGATCATACTCAGGATCACTAGGATCTGGAGCATATCTTGAACGAGCAAAGAAGACATGAGCATACACACTCCCATTATTCTTTATAGCCTAGAAATAAATAAAAAAATTACACCATTATACTTCAATGTGCTAAAACCGATTCTAGCCTCCACCAAGTATGTCAACCAATCCAAGTGTTTTATATTAACATCTTATATGAAAACTGATATTCAAATCAAATAGTCCAAAATATAATATGGTATAAAGCAAGATCACATTACAAGTATTAATAGAAAAACAATTATATATACCAAAACCAGAATCTACATTGAATTATCTCAAATACCTATGAAAGACGGTAAACTATTCTATGTTTTTGAACACTATTTGAGCCCCATAATGAAAAAGGTACTTTGTTTTCTTTCCAGACAAGAGATGCTTCATTGCTAAAATCATAGAACCTCTCATTCTCAGAGAGATCGAGCCACACATCCTGAATCATTTACAAAGTACGGAAAAATTAGGTTGGAGTTCACAAATTCATGACAACCACAATGTGAACCACACGATAGTACATAAAAGAAGCCTCAATTAATGGTAGTTGGGTTTTAACATTGTTACCAAGAAAATCTAACAAGATGATGCAGAGGTTACCCACGCAACGATCACATCTCTTTAATGCTTTGATTCTGCTTTATTTTTTACCTGCAATTTGGGACACGCCAAAGAGGGGATATTTTGTTCTAATGAGGGGTGTCATTATAATTTAATTAGTAAATTTTGTGTAGTGGTCGGTTTCTCCATAATCCAACAGAGATGAGTGTGAAGGGCCATCCAGGCATGGATAAACATTACTTAGACAAGACCAGCAAGATGTACAGTAGAAATCCCCAATTCAAAAATGATTTCAGACCCAAAAACACTTATCAAATGCCTAAGCATAGAAAAAGAAACTAGAAGTTCTCAATTAATGCCTAAAAGTGAGATCCAATATTGGAGAAAAGCAGTGACAGATAAAAGTGTTAGAAAAGTTGAATATTTTAAACATGGAAACATTGAAGACGACAATCAGGTTTCAAACTTCAAAGAAAATGTGAAGGGTGAAAAATATTTTGAACATATTCATGAAATTTTTTTTCCTAATGACAAATATCATGTTCTTTCTACATCTATGACTAAAGAGAATGAAGTTAGGGCAGTATCAAACACTTTTTTGCATCAAAATTCCATTCTGAAGAAAAAAATAAATCTTTTGAAGAAACATAATTCATGATTATCAATACTACCACAGAGATATGAGGATCAAACAAAGATAAATACTTTCACAAAAGAAGAGAATTTTCTTGAATTATTACTGGGGGTAGATCAACGAAAGAAATGAACATGGATTAAGGGAAGGAGACATAAACTCAAATTTGATGAACATCCACATTTGGTAAAAAGGGCAAGAGTTGATGCTGAAGATGAAACCAAAAAAATTGTAGAAGGTTCCAGTAAAGGAGGCATGTTAAGTGGCTTTGACGATACAGGAGAAAATACTACAACAAATAATGCATTTATGTTAAAGGAATGCCATTAGAGAACTTGTAATGTCACAAGTTTAAACAGTCATGAAACTAAAGGAGATTTTCCACATGGGCAGGTGCCTTCAATTTTAATGGAAATTCCTAAATGCTTGCCACCAAATGCTGATAAATATCATATACAAAGTAGCTTACCAAGTGATGAATCAACCCTACCCCCTTCTAAATTATGTCATCGGTCTTAGGAACCTATGTCTGCATGTGTTGCAGAATCTGCTACTACTTCAGTGGAGCCAATGACAACTGGTGTTACTGGACAGGATGATGCATGTTAGAGTTCTGCAGATGAAAGGCCTTACACTAAATGCTTCGAGAATGACAAGATGGAAGTTAAGGGAAATGAGGAATGTGTCAAAGTAGACATGTTGATTCCAAAATCCGCAAATGAAATAGGATGCAGCAAGAAACCTCTAGCATCTTCAGATTCATATCAATCCTTTATGAGGTTTCCTTTAGAACCGGTTAGTTGGGTAGAGGAGAAGCAGGTGGATCAACAACAGAATAGAGATAAGGATGAGAGGATGAAAACACAAAAATTCCTAGTGAATCATCATTGTTTGATTATAAAATGGAATAACAAAAGAAACGCAGCATGACTGCACCAGTTTTTCTTTCTCCAAAGAAGCAAGATGGTGCAAATTTAGCTTCAAGACAATGCAATTCAATTAGCACACCTCTGAACAAGGCTCATGTTTCACTAAAGGGTGAGGCTAAACAATGTGAATACAAGTCAAAGAGAATCAGGGTGAAGAAATCTTGCACAACCCCAGCAAAGAAAAATAGCAGAGGCCTTAAGAAAGATCATGGGAATTCTAGGTCAGAGAAGCTTAACCAAGGGCAGTTACCTAAGAAATTGGTTGTTTGCAAGCATGAGCAAGTTTCCCCTATAAAATCTGGCATTGAACCTCCGACAGAAAAAGTCACAGCTCCTTCAAAATTTAAAGTGAAGATAAATGGTACTACAACAATGAAATTGGATGGTGTGGCACATCCTACATAGTTGCATTTAGAAAAATCAACCAAGCTCATAAAAGTGTATGATGTTGCAAAATAAGTCAAACTCAGAAATGTGCCAAATGATTCTAATATGGAAACTCCATCTACATCTCTGAATCATCTTATAGTAGCTACACAAGCTAAGTGAGAACAAGCTCATTCAACACCTCTGCCACATCCTTTTTTAATTAAAGAAACTGAGAATTCTATTCCTTTTATTTCTAGTCCTTCACCAATCCGAGGGAGTAGTTCAGAAAATAGTTCACCTATTCAAATTCACTTTGATGGTGAGTCAACTAAGGATACAAAGGATTCCATTACCCATGTGGAACCAAGAAGTCCTAGAGTTAATGCATATTAGTGGGGCCTAGAAAATATGATGGATATCGAATCAAGTGAAAAAGGTAAAATAGGCTCAGAGTGAAAATCAGTTGGAGGGACACTTATCGGGGATACAGAAGCAGCAATTTCTAGGGACACCTTTCAGGGAATGCTTGAGACA
Organism: Pinus albicaulis; assembly: GCA_034641835.2. NCBI lineage: Eukaryota > Viridiplantae > Streptophyta > Pinopsida > Pinales > Pinaceae > Pinus > Pinus albicaulis. The sequence continues at coordinate 436,182,067 of CM076572.1, read as the reverse complement.
TTGTTAAGGACAAAGGAAAGTATTGGCAGAGCATCGTGTCATGCTATTGACTATTCAAAATATGGCATTGTTGGGGAGGTTGTAGAGCTTATTGTTCGTAGGGATGGAAAATGAAGCGATTTTCCATCAGAGGATAGACTTATTATTTCTGGTGGATTCAATAACTCAGTGTTCACATACACAGAAAGGTATTGCTGGAGCTACATATCTTCCTTCTGTACAGAGTTCTCTTCCATGTTTGTTGGGTGCAGCTGCTCCATAAGGTAGCATTGCACATGAGAATCGTCGTCAGTGTCTTAAGGTTTTTAGGCTTTGTCTTGAATGGAGAATTCTTCCAGAACCTATTCTACATCGTTACATGAATGAGATTGGATCTTCAAATGATGATAGATCTGGTGTTATCTCATCAAGGCATCCCTCTATAGTACAACATGCTGTTGATGACCCATTGAGGTAAATTGAATGGATGCTTGATGAATATGGCAGTAATACAACCTTTCAGTTACCATGATTCTTGATGCCACATATATTTGAATATGACAAGGAACCAAGAGCAAATGACTTGAAGAAAGATGAGGACAATTGACCCGTTGAAGCTGTTAAAGTGCAAGAAGATCCAGAGAGCTCTGTTGATCCTATGGAAAGACATCGGTGCATCTTGGAGGATGTTCATGGTGAGCTTGAAATGTAGGTCAAAAATAAATCAGAAGCCAAGAATTAAAGAGATGTTATCATTGCATGATAAGCCTCTGCATCATTATCCTGTAGTTGGAAACAATGCAACTCCTACAAGTTTTTGTGCTCAAATAGTTGTCATTGAACGAGGTCCAAGGTCTGCAATTCCCGCTCTATGATCATTGTACTCTCTTTTGGTGCGAAGTCTTCCCACTATACCAAGTACCGTTTATGTTGTCCTTGGCGAGTCTGAGCAATATTCTTATCTAGGATGCGCACGATCTATTCCTTTTTTCTGTGTGGAATGGTTTGTTTCCAATCCACCTATTGTAGAAACGGTGGGGAAAATAAAATAAAAATAAAAATGCCTGCAAGAAACCACCCAAACCCCCATTAATTCACAGTGTCTGGTGTACATACTACTGGTCTTTTTTGAGTAATGTTGATCCATGCCTGGATGGCCCTTGAGACTCATCTCTGTTGGATTCTAGAGCACCAACCACTACACGAAATCTGCTAATTAAATTATAAGCACGCCCCTCATTAGAATAGAACCTTCCCTCTTTGGCGTGTCCCAAATTGCAGGTCAAAAATAAATCAAAAGCAAAGCATTAAAGAAATGCGATGGTTGTGTGGGTAGCCTCTGCATTACAAGACACTCTCTAATGGTAGTGACACTTTAATATAATAATAATAAAAGGAGACTCAAATAGTGTTCCATTCCAGATAAATAATCTAGTTCTACATATCTAAATGGAATTAATGTCCATTAAGTGTATCATCGTATATTCCCTCAATTGGCATAATAATAAATATAGTTAGCATAACAAGGTTTAGCTATGTGCATAGTAAACAATTAAAGAGGTTTAGTTGCATCTGATAAATGTTGCAAAAGGCTTAGTTATATGTTCACTGGATTGCAAGGAAGTTAGGCTTTATAAATTTCATTTATATCTAAGCCTTAAGGATATTCATTTCCTTGCACGGGACCTGGGCATATTCCCTCTGGTAGATATATTATGCTAAGTTAACTTAGCAACTAATCCATCAACTTTTAATTTTTCACTACAATCTCTTAAGAAATTCTGTTAAATTTAATTCATAGAAGTCAAACCAGAATGGAATTGAAATTGGCCAAATCATTAAAAAAAGTTCATAACCTATTATAAGCAAGTTTCTAGAGTTAAGTTACTTCATTCTGACCAAAAATACAGAGTTGAAAAATCTGGCAGAATCAGCAAAGAAAATACCCTCACCCTGTAAAATTGCTCAGTTGCGGCATTTCTCTATCTAGAGAGATGAAATCAGTTAACAAGCCTGAAGAGATCTAGATCTCCTTATCTTACAACTAGTCGCTTTGGATTTGTGTGCAACTTTCATGTGTGCCAGACTATAGCATGCAACATAATAGCACAATCCTCCAATGGTATATTCCATATTAGAATGTTGGAAAATTGATTACAGTAATAACTATGCTATTATAATACTTGTAAAAAGAAAAGTAAATATCAATCTACATGTTTGTCCAGGTCATAGATAATGCATACGATCCTAATCTGAAGTTTGCAAAAGTTATAAGTGTTTCCTTGAAAACTCTGTATGAATGGGAGACTCCAACTGATTCTCTGCCTCCTTCAAACAGATCATAGAAATTCCATCCCAGTGGTGAATGACCCAAACACAAATCAAACCAGGCATTTAGGGCACACCTTGAACACCATCACAATTGACCTCACAGCCAACCCAATCAACCCTTGAATGGAAAGTTTCCAATGCCGTATATGGGAATATTAGATGCCAAAAAACCACAACGGCATGAAATCATGGATGGGAAGTTGATACTCCAAAACCCTACTAAGACCAAAGGCTGGGAAGGTATGTGACACAATAACAAAAACAATTCTCTAGCTACTAGAAGAGCTCAATTGGTACATGATATTCAACTCTATAATATTTTTTGGTAAAGTTTATCATGTTTGCAACTTTCCATTGCCATGATGCCATTATTGAATTTCAGATACCTGAGTTCCTTTATTGATGCCAGCTAGCACTACAATATTTTTGCCTTAGATTTAATTTGGCTGTTAGTATAATTGGACAAAATATAACAAAGGCAAGCCATCTTGGACTGAGTCAAAGGGATTGTGTGTATGTATGGAATCAAATTGTGAGAACCATGGGAATTCATAACACAAGGAAAAACCCACAAAAATGTTGCAGAAGGCAGGCCAAAGAATCATAGAATTGATTATATCAAATCAATTTCTCAACTCATGGAGTGACACTAAGTGTAGGAACTTTGTAGGTTTTCATCTTGTGAATCATGTCATCACATGGATAGATATTATCTTCTGAATAACCAAAGAATCAAGCTAGAGATGTCGTGAGTGAGTGGGTAGATTCGAAGAGAGATGTAAAAATGTATAACTTTTCTTCATGGTAGAGACACTGAATCAAAGTGATTAAGCCACCAAAAGAGAAGTCAACATGTAGCAGAGGATAACAATGAACATTGATAGTTGTCATACAAATTTTTAACTAGTCACCACCTAGAAAATTTGTGAAATTGAGCTGCCAAAGCTGTGAAATAGAAGATGTAGTTATGAGGAATTTAATATAGTATTAAATGTGGTTGTTGTTAGTTAGGTATTTGGTAGATATGAAATGTACTCCTCGTCTCCTAATATGTAATGACTTAATCAGACATTGCATCACCTAATTAATTAATGAATCCACTCTTTCTCATTCTACTGCGTATTCATCTCCATGTACATGTGTGAAAAAAAAATACATTTTAGAAATGCAAGTGTGGATTTGTGCAGACTGTTTCTAGAGAAAGGATGGGTACTCATTTATGTTGAGTGCAGTGACTCTTATAATATTTTAATATTTTCACTCTCTCTAGAAGACTTCATTGCTTTAACTAGTGATGGATATGTTCATGAGTGGACTCATGTTGTACCAAATCCTGTGGCTGGAGTATATAATGTGCCAGCGACCCCATTGTATGGACATGGTCCTTTCATTCCACATGGTGATAAGTTGAGCTAGGTATACAATGGTGTTGTTATGTGTGCTGGAATTACTGATGGTGGTCGTGTCCATACTTTGAGGATTGCGATGAAGGGTGGGCTTATAGGCATCGTAGTTCCAGAGAAGGAAGCTTTGACACCACTTGTCCATGAGGATTGCCACAAGGATAATGTGATTGTTAATCTAGGTTTGTAACTTGGTTTCTGCAAAGCACAATCTTTGTATTAGATTTATTGGTTTTATTCTTATTGGTTTATATTTTAATGTTTGTATACTTGATTTTATTCTCTTTGAAGGAAGTGTAAATACTAAGAGGTTTTTGCTTACCATTATATTTTTGGGGTAGTAGACATGAAATATGTTGGCTTCGCTACAACTGTGTTTTCCATGTACTAGGGGTTTATATGGTATAATCCAAGCTTGTGCATTGCAGATGGGGAATAATGGGGGCAACTGGAATCTTCATTGAAGAGTTTTAAACTAAGTTGGGGGTCGTCAACACCCCTTCCAGGTACACTGCATGAGAGCTGGATTATTTCACAGATAAAACAACTCTATTTGTGGTGGAGATGATATTCCTTTGATGGTTTGAGGGTCGTAGATGGGCAGATATACTTAAGCCTGGCTCAGTCAACATCGATCCAATATTCCCCAACAACAAGCTAAATGGAACTGATGTTGGGTACCCTGGTGGGCTATGGTTTGACCCTCTTGGCTGGGGCTCTGGCTCTCCTGAGAAAATCAAGGAGTTGAGGACCAAGGAAATCAAGAATGGAAGATTGTCCATGCTAGCTGTCATGGGATCTTGGTTCCAAGCAGAGTACATTGGCACTGGTCCCATTGACAACTTATTGCTCACCTTACAGACCCTAGACATGCCACTGTATTTTCAGTATTAATGACCACTCATCTCTGAAATTCTAGTTGTAGAATGTCCTTTGAGAATTTCAGCTTGCCTATGAAATCTAACAATAATTTTCCTCTGTTGTATTCTCTGTGCAGGCCTTCTCATCTAAATGAACTAACGTGGCTTCTAGAATTCCATCTGTAACATGATTTCATCTAAAAAACCTTAGGAAAAATTGTCTATATAGTTTCCCAAAGTCTAATGCTAAAAGAGCATCACTGGATGTTATTTTAAAGCTATTTGTGTGGAGAACAATTTTTCTTTCTGTGTTAGTATGATGTAAAAGTAGTTTTCTGATTGGATTTTGTCTTGTAAGATTCTGGCTACAAATTTCAGTTATGGAATAGAATGGGGAACATGATGGAGAAGGGAAAACAATGATGAATACAATGTTTGGACTTTTACCTAAGAAAGCATCAATATTATCTTGCATTTTATGAAAACATCAACTGAACTGAGGTTGGCAACCTCAGTTTTCTTCAGAAATCCTGAAATGGTGTTCACTCGCATGTACAAATATTAATAGGAAACTTCATCTCCAGCAATTTTATACAAAATATTAATAGCCAAATTTATATATAACACTTGTATAGTTGAATAATTGTGCATATTTGATTTTTTACCAAGCGTATGATTTTTTTGATAGTCACTCCCCAAAAATATAGGTGATTGATAATCAATTTTGGAAAATATTCATTTTGTTGTAGGTCTCAGGACTGCCATGAAATTAATATGTGTATAAGGATCCCTAATAGTAGTTTTCAAGAAGAAAACCAGAGGTTGAATGGGACCAAGGAAGAAACCAGTGAAATATAGCAGTGAATCAGGAATAGAAGGACATTATTGAATATTCAACTACAGTTCCATTTGGTTAGAGGTCTATTAATAATTCTATATATGTGGATTCTCCTTTTTGTAAACCACCCTCATCAACTTATAGCTAATTTACAACTTTGTAAATGATATTCATTTGTATATTGTATCGATGAATTTTGAACTGATCCACCCCTGTTATGAAGCAATTGTAACAGGCTTCCTTGTAAGCATTTGTAGGGAAAATGCAGGTCCTTTTATATAATGCGAGATACTTGGAAATAAAAATTCTTCTTACAGTCTCTAAAGGGTGTAGGAATCATTTAATACTGACTTTTGCACATTCTTGGTTGAATTTCGAAGGCATTTCTGATTTTGACATTAGCTACATGTAGAATGCCAGTTATGCTTACAGTATCTAAAGGGTGTGAGGATCATTTTATACTACCTTTTGCACATTCTTGGTTGAATTTTGAAGGAATTTCTGATTTTGACATTAGCTACGTGTAGAATTTGTAGCATTTACCTAGTTTAACTAATAACTCTCTACCCCAAATTTCCAAAAGGAGGACGCTATTGAAATTGTAATGATGAATTGCAGTGGATAAGACACACTTCTATGCTCCATAATTTAAATAAAATATTGTAGCTTCAAATGCGGGATGGAGCCATTTATATCTCATATAGCAGCGTTGAAATATGGTCAAAATATTGACAAAACAATCTTCTGTTAGAATCCTATGCCTCTTGGAATTATTTTTTGGTTTGTATAAAATATAGAGTAGGTTTCTTTTGAATGGATTGGTTCACATATTTTTAGAGATTTGAGGCTCTGCTGCAATTCATATTGCTTCTCTATGTGATGTGACCAAATATGGCTTCTATTTTGTCGCATGCAATTTTTAGTGGAAGCTAGCGAAGATGAATTTCACAATCACATACAGTTAGTACTCCCACATTTAGACATCTCATCAAAAAATTGGCGTGCCAGTTCTATTTTTCCACATTTGGCATACATATATTTGAGATCAATCCCCACTAAATATCAGACACAAATCCTATTCTAATATTATAAGCATGAATCCACTTACCCCATTGCATAGCTACTAACTAGGCACAAGATGGGAGCATGTTCACCATGGTGACAGAGTGAGTTTTAATGCATACCAGTTGCATCAAATCATGACATTCCAAGAGACCACATCCATTTCAAGAATTTTATCAAACACAACACACATAATATCTATACTCCTACACTTTTCATACATATCAATGAGTGAGGTTCCAACAAAACATCTAATTCAAACCCACTTCTAGTTATGTAATCATCGATCCACTTGCCTTTTTACAGAGCTCTTAAATGGGTGAAAACATGGATGAAACTCACCATCGTAAACCAATCGGGCACAACATATTCTTTTCGCATTTCATCAAACAGTATTTTTTGATGCCTTCTGCTAGAAGCCGGACCAAACCCTTCAAACCCTCCTGCACCAGAGCTTCATGAAGTCGTAGGGATAGATCCACCAATTCATCATTCTGCTGCAAAACTAACTCCACAAAAAACCCCCAAAACCTCAACAAATTCAATCTCATTACTCACTAGAAAAAAATCCCCAAAAACTCAGCAAATTCAATCTCATTTTAGTTTAAAAACCAAAGACATAGAGAAAATGGCTCCAAATCTCACATAATGCGTGGAATTTTGATGCCATAAATTTACATTGACAGGTTTCCAACGAAGATATGATCGTGTATGAATCATCATAGCAAATGCACTCTGGATAATTCACTTTGACCAGACACTGCAATTCAAGTCTGGCTATGGATGCCAAGTCTCAGAAAATGACCTCAATGCCATTTACCCTGTTAAATATCTTTATTGTTTCATCCTTCAAGCCATCCTCAGTCATAGAATCCTTTTCTAGAATTTCATTTGGGAAGTTACTAATAGCCTGAAACTTGCCATCTTTACAAATTCCCTTAAGCAATGCACTATGAGTACAAATTTCTGGGATAATACCTTTATCCACCATCTCATTATATAGTCTTAGAGCCTCCTACAAATTATCTCTATTGCAATTTACATTGATTAAAGAAGTGTATGTATATTTATTGGGAGACACTCCTTTATCTTTCATCTCATTAAATAGTCTATATGCCCATTCAATTTCGCCCTCCTTATAGAGACCATGTATTAAAGCATTATAAGATACTACATTAGGTTGCAAACCTTTTTCAATCATTTCATTGAAGAGCTTAAAAGCTGAGTTTATTCTACCTTCCTTTCCCTGTCCATGAATGAGAATGTTGTAAGTAACACAGGATGGGTCTAAACCCCTACTTTGCATTTCACTAAAGAGCTCCATGGCTTCTGAAATGTTGCCCTTTTTAAAATGCGCATCAATTAATGAGGTGAAAGTCACTTTATGAGGAACTAGTCCATCATCCACCATCTTATGCAAGAGACCGTATGCCTATTTTATCTTCCCTGCTTTGCAAAGGCCATCAATTAAAGCATTGTAAGTAACCACATTTGGTGCAGTTCCTCTACTTACCATTTCAGTATGCAGCTTGAAATCCTCCTCGACGTTGCCTGACTTACACTCTCCATCAATGACAGTAGTGTAGGTAAAACAATATAGAAACAAATCATTATCAACCAGAAACAAACCCTTATCAATCATTTCAACCATGAGCTTATGAGCCTCTTCCATGTTTCCCCTCCCACAATACCCATCAATGAGCGTATTGTAAGTTACTGCAGTGGGGCACAAGACTGGCAGCAACCATTTCATTGCACAAATTCAGAGCCTTGATCATATTGCCATCCTTGCAATATCCATAAATCATTATATTGTACAAAATAAAATCTGGGACTAGACCCCTCTTCCACATTTCATCAAATTGTTCCTTTTCTTCCTTCACCTTGCCCATTTTGCGCAATCCATGAATTAGCGTATTATATGTCGAGTCAGTAGGCAAAAGACCCTTCTCTGCCATCTCATCCCTCAAGAAAAAAGCTTCAACCATGTTTCCTTTCTTTCTATGTCCATTGATCAAAGGATTGTAAGTGAAATCCGAAACACTCAAGCTTGTATTCTGCATTTCTTGCATCAGCTGCTTGGCTTTATCCAAGTTCCCATCCTTGCAGAGCCCACTTATAATCACATTGTAAGTCACATTATTAGGCGAAGATCCCTTCATCTCCATCTCGACCAACAAATCCAGAGCCCCTTTCACATTCCCCTCTTTATAGAAAGCAACCAACATTGTATTAAACGTTACAATACTTCAAAAAATCTCGTTGCTGAGCATCTACCGGTATATTTACCCTCTCTCTCTGTTTGATTTTTTTTGTGTTGGTTTACAATAATCGAATTGTGTCGTGGTGACAACAAAAGGAATTTGGAGATGTTGTATGGCAATATATCATAGATATTTCATGTTTTTAAGCTTTTATTTTATTTTTCCCTCCATTTTGATTTTTCCTTGCACCACATTGGTTTCTGTTTTGATTTGGGTTTAGTTATTGAATAGTCTTTCATTTTTCTAATATTTATGAAGTTGTCAATTTAAAGAGATTTTTTTATTTTTATGGAATATATATATATATATCAGTAAAATAAGAAAATGGGAAAATATATTAATTCATCTTTTAAGCTATTTTAAAGAATTATAATGTTTGTATAAATTTTCTAGAATTTTTTCACCTTTCTTTTAAATGAATAATATTATGATTACATTTTTAAACATTCATTTCATTGAAGAGATTTTTAAACGTTCACTTTTATATCAAAGCATAAGAACATATGGTAATATATTTATAATTAATTTGTGATTACATGGGTTATAATTCTTCTTGACATGTATTCACAAATGTGGAAAATTATCTCTTGAGTATTTTCACATGGAAAATAAGGGTTAGCTAAATAATTTCTTATTAATGTTGCCGAGTATTTGGCTAGTTTTACACTATCAAATGCCTAGATCAAATCTCTTGAGTAAAGTGCATCAGTCCACACTAACAATTTTATTGTGGATGTCATCCATGAATGTGGGGAATCAACCCCTTTGTCTCTAAATTTTAATACTGGAGATGGATTCATAGACCCCCTTTATCTCTGAATCCATCTACAATGTCAAATTTTAATGAAATGTAACAATTTAATATCAAAATTGCAATGTTCCATTTCCGGAGTGATACAATTAAAAATGACTAGCATAAATGACTAAATCATATACTTCTTTTACTTGCTAGTTGGTCATATTTTTATTATTATACTATAGTGTTCATTTACATTAATCATTTTTAATTTTGTCACTTAATATCTAGTCATAAATTTTATTCATGGACTAAATTAGTCAATTAAGTTAGGTGTTTTTAGTTGGGTCAATTATTATCTAGTCGTTTATTTTATCCCTAGACTAAATTAGTCCTTTAAGTTAGTCATTTTTAGTTGGGTCACTTATTATCTAGTCGTTTATTTTATCCCTAGACTAAATTACTCATTTAAGTTAGTCATTTTTAGTTGGGTCACTTAAAATTGTTCAAATTTAGTAGTAATTCACTTGAAATAACTGTGGTGACTAACTTTTTTAGTCACATAGTCACTAATTTCATCATTTTCTACTAGTGTTTCATTAGCTAAAGGATGATTGATCCAAGGGGATATTGATGGCTACCTGCCTATTCCACTTGGACCACCACCATTATTTCTTTCAATTTTTTAGTTTCCTTAATTGTAGCACAATTTCCTATTTTTGGAAAATTTTCGGGTCCTAAAATTCCGGATCCATTTAGAGGCCCTAAATGACATTTTTTTTTTGAAAAAGGGTAAACATGAATCTTTGACTCACATTTGTAGTCAAAACTTGCATCATGCACATAAAACAGAAATCGTATACCAAACTTATGACCCCTAGAAGTTGATGTACCAATTTACCCCAACGGGGCCCATAATTTTGGTGATTCATCTCCTAGAGGTAGGTTTTTGGATGTTTATGGTTTTCCATTTTTTCTCAATAATAAATAGACATTTTAGCCTCATTGTAACACAGTTCGGAGGCATGTATCCACGACATATCTTATTAGAGATAAGCTACCATCACCCTAGCTAGTTTATTTCCATACTGTATGTAAGCATATTTCAGTTCTTTGATATTGATGAAATGAAATATGTTTGTTGGCTTAATGGGTCCTCACCCAGGTTCGGAGTATTTTGTGCAACCAAAAAAACCCTCCAACTATTGGCCCTTTTGGTAATGATCTGCTTGCGTAGACCAAAGTCTCATCCATAGTATGGGGGATGGGGGGAGGGGGAGGGAGTGCTAGAACCAGGTCTCCACACCCTGAGGGAGCGTTTTATGTGTGTTTTACCCTTGCTTAATGCTTACCTATCTACACAAAACTTCCCAAGAAACCAGGTCTAAGCACGGATAAAGCCCTTAACAAATATGCATTAACAAATATGTGTTACATATTATATTTCAATCAAATCTAACCCTTCGCATAAACTAGATCTACTTGCATATAAAACCTTAAATAGTGAAGTAGTTTCACGCGACCAAATAATAATAAACAGACTCAACCCTTGCTTCAAAGTAGACTTTTGCAGAACATATCATTATACTCAATTCGGACCTAATAGTTAAAGCGAAATAATACTTGCTCATAGATGCAATATTATTCAACTTATCATTCGCTGAGATAAATATGCATTCAATAACACATATTCAGATCAAGAATCACAGTAAGAAACACATAACAAATCTAAGACAATTAACCATGGAAATCACATAAAATTCTGACTTCACCAAAATTTCCTTCTTTATTAAGAGATCTTCAATTCATTACAATATTTTCCCTTATGCGCACACAAGAGCAGAGTCCATGCACATAGCTCGGGACTAGGTCTCTGCACACACAGCCAGGAGGAGCCTTTCTACCCAAACAAACCAACCCAAACTTAGATCAGAACATAAAACACAAACATAATATTCATATCCGATATGAGATATCTATCATTTTTTACTCTTACATATTTATATCTTTCCAAACACGCACATACCATTATCGCAAACCATGGTTTGAGACTCACGGTTTTCCCTTTTACCCATTACAATAATTAAGGGACTTTGACCCGCCCCAAAGCCCTTTTGACACATGCACGAAACACATATAAACAAAAACTTAACCCAAAAATACTCAAAATTGATTTACCTCAGAAGACCCTACTCCAACAAAATGAATAATTATATTTCTCAAATGAATAATTATATTTCTAAATAAATATTTAATTAAATTTTTAAATAATTAATTAATTTTAATACTAATTATATTTTGATTTTAATTATTAATATATAATTTGATGTAACTAACCTATAATGATAATAGATTTATGTATTATTATATTATGGTAATAATATAATATATTGGTATAATATTATATTATTATGATGTCCATATAGTAAATATAACATTACACTTTTCAAAAATCAATTATTATATGAACTCGATAATAACATAATATTATAAAAATAAAATATTATCATAATATAATAATATACAAATTTATTATTATTATATATTATTTATATCAAGTTATATACTAATAATTAAAATTTTTAATTTTAATAATTATTTTATTATTGTTTCAAATTTGATTCAATAAATATTTATTATTATTATTATTGTTATTCACATTTTTCCAAGTCTTAAAGATGGTCCCCACTTCCGAAACGTAGAATGCAATATCTAAATATGTTAATCATCCTTTAGTAAAATCGAACACATTAGATCTGATCACGAATTTATCATCCAAAAGAACAAAAATTTGCATGGGACCATTTGCTACCATTTGAATGAATATGCCTATCTGTAATTTCACGGCCTTTCCTTTGTGTTTGTGGATTTGAATTATGTTATTATGTCGGTTTTTTAACTTGATGGCTGAAAGTGAAAAGTATCATGTAAAAAATTGTGAAACAAGAAAAAGTTAAACATGTAAAAAAAATGTGAAACAAAAAAAAGTTAAACATGTGGACTAAAGTAAATGATCATCGAGTGAAGATCCACATTAATGGTTTTATCAAGTAAATTGATTGGAAACAAACAATCAATTACGTAACTAAGAAATGACTATTTACAACACACTCTTAGTAAGAAATGATTATTTACAATAAAAGTAAGGAAAAACACACTCTTACTGCAATACAATTTGCCATGAAAAATGTTGCGTGTGTTTTTCCTTGTCAACATGTGGTAACTAAATCACACTGGTTGAAGGACTGGTCATATGCCTCGCACGGGCGCATTTGTTAAAAAAATCCTCTACATTGTGTATTGGGTGTTGAAGAAACGTGATACAAGTTGCTAATTATTACCCTTCTTTTTTTAAATAGAAAGTAGCACATATGTCTTATATATTACATACACATTACTTAAAGTATCACACTTTTAATTATGTAGCAATTTTGGTGGTAAGTTTGGTACTTTATAGAATGCGTTTTTTTTGTTTTTTTAAATAATGGCTATGCATAAGTGTGAAGAATGAAAATATGATGGTGTGATTCAAGTTTATGTTAAACAAAACCAAAGGAGTAGAATATGAATATTTTTGTTGATTTTAATAATCAAATCTCTATTTTGTTCTACAAATAAAGAGTTCACACAGCAATTTAATATTTGGTTTGGATGTGATTTTAAAAATAGATTATTATTATTATTATTAAATACCATAAAATACTATATCTCTCAATTAAAAAATGAAACCAATTAATATTGAAAAAATTCAACCTTTCCATTCAACAAATTTTTCCCTACCATGTGAAGTTCTTAATGCATTCCTTTTTTCAAAATTTTAAGGATTTGAGTAATCTTAAATAGCCCAAAACCTTGGAAAGTAAAGTTTTATGGGTAAAGATGGCATCCATCAAATGCAATTATAACTTCTAACAAACTTTTATTATATTTTTATAAGAATTTTTACAAAATATAATTAACCTTAATGATTTTTAAACTTTTCTCTTTATATTAAAAAACAAAACTGATGACACACACACATACATATATATATTTCATTATTTTTATTTACTATTTATTATTATTAAATTTTAAAGTAAGATCACTACAAGGAAAATATCCTCTAGTGGATGTTTTTGAGGACCCCTTATAAAAATAGCCTAGACATCTGTTTGTAGCAAAGGTTACTAGAGAAGGTTGGCGAGTGGAGGTTTTTGTGGATTTTTTTTTCCATTGTGTTTCTCATCCTACACCGCACCGGTGTGTTCCGCTAGAAAAGCATCGATACGTACTACAAATTGGCACACTAGGGCACAGTGTTCTCCGTACAAACCTGCCTGGTGCGTCTAATTACCGTAGCACACTGGTGCTCTACATAGATTCAGCCCCGGTGCATCCTAAAAACCTGCGCCAAAACTGAAACAGCACGATGCGGTTAGAAGAAACTGCCCAATGCACCTAAAAAATCCACGCACTAAAACAGGGTTAAATAAAATAAAAAATTACAACCAAAAATCCACATTTTTCCCTTTTTAGTGCTCCAGAGCTCTCAAGCACTGGTAAAAAATTAACTTGTGTGAAGCGCCCATGCCATCGGTGCTCCCATTGCACGCACTACTATTGTCCATTGCCCACCATCTCCATTTCAAATTTTGCAAAACAATGGGAAAATTTAGTTTTGAAAATTTTACAGCAAATATGCCTCATCGACGCCCAAATGTATAGGTATTTTACTTGTTTTTCCATAATCAAACTTTTTAGCGAATTAATTTTGTAAAATAACTTAAAATTCACCATTAAAAAAATTAAAAAAACATGCGCAGTGTGCTCGAGCCGTTCAGCTCGCACTAGTTTGCGGTGCTTCCTGTAAATTTACAGACCACACTGCAACTGGTGCTAACGATATCCACACTGGTTCCGGTGCGGTACCGAAACGACGCATGGTGCTTTTTTAAAGTTACAGAAATTGCGATGTGGTCGGTTACCCGGCTGCACCGTTGAGCATGTCTAACTTTGGGAGGGTGGTGCGTTGACCGAAATATGTGCCTCGGGCGGATATTTTGGTCAGCACACCGCCCTTCCGAACTTGGACATAGTCAACAGTGCGGTCATGTAAACGATCGCACCATTGGCCATGTAGTGATGTCATGATGGCGGTGCGCTGCCTAAACTATATGTTATGGGGCATATAGCTTGGACAGCACATTGCCCTCCCGATATTGATTCATAGTCAACGGTCTGGTCGGTTACACCACCGTACTCTTGACTGTGTAATTATGCCAACAAAGCGGTGTATCGACGAAAGTATCTGCCCTAAGGCGAGTAGTTTGGTCAGTGCACCGCCCTCTTGAATATGTACATAGTCAACGGTGTGATCTATTAAATGACTGCATCATTGTCCCTTAGCTGATGTTTGGCGTTGCATTGACGAAATTATCTACCCCGAGCTGGATAGTTTAGTCAACGCACCGCTTGAGAAAATACAGGTCATGATGTGCGGTGTGCTGAAAATTTCTAGGCACACCGCAATCAGTGCGCAATAAAAATAGACGCACTAGTACCAATGCATGCCTGTTTTTTTTGGTGCAACAAATTTTTTTTTTCAAAAAAATAAAAATAAAATAAAAATAATATATATATATATATATATATATATATATATATATATATATGCATGTCTCATTTAATAAAAAAATTGTATTTAATATGTCAATCATTTAGTGACGTCAAAGGAGAGAAGAGAGGGAACAACAACAACATATGGTAGACCAGTATAATGTGGTTCGCTTGTGAGAGGCACGACAGAGAGAGAGAGATATGTACCCTCGCCCTATTACAACAGCCACCCAGGCACTCCTAAGGGAGGTAGGCCTCCTTAAGTTCTATGAGGAGGCGACATCCTTGAAGGGCCATGGTGGGTTATTGTAACAACTTATCTTCGTGTGGAATGCCCACCGTCAAGCTTTCCGGGTTGGTCCTAACCAGTGGTACATGCCCACTTAGAAGGAAATATATATTATTACTGCCCTATCGAGGAGAGAGCAATATTTTCCCTCGTTCATAGAGGTCCCCATCGGCTATGCAACAGGGAGTCAGTTGGTGTACTCCCAGAGATACATTAGCGTCGATATATTGTCTCCTACATATTTTCAAGTCTTTGGTGGTCAGTTACGGATTGCTTCATTTGGTGAAGAGGAGGTGAAGTGCCTCTCACTATTGGTTTCGACCATTTCACACCACACCAGTGATGGGAAACACATTAGTTACCCGCTTTTATTTTATGTTGCTTTTTTATTACAGGCGCCATGACTTGTGTGGTGGTCTATGATTTTTTTGTAGCAGTTATGTACATATTTAGATAGATGTCATGATCAGGCACAAGGGAGGGTGAACTTCCCTTTTGCTTTAGAGCTATTTTGTCTATTTTTTGAGAGGTTTCTAGAGACGAGACCAAATTTTTTTTGGCAGCCTCGTAGGTCGATGCTGCATGGATGGATGCAGATGTGGGGAAAGATGATGCCCAAGAGGGGCGACTGAGACTTTTTCGTGAGGATATCACATCATGCATTGGAGTTGCTAGCCAGCGTTGATGAGCATGCCTTCATTTTAGTCCCTTGTACGTATGCTGGTTTAGATTGGCGAGGGTATGCCAACATCTTCTTCACAGATGATGAGCTTCCAGATGATAGAGGTAATATTATTGTTTTCTTTAAATATATTCTAACATGTTCTTTAACTTGTTTTTATTAAATTGTTTATTAAAATTGTCTAATTATTGTTGTGTACTTATATATATTTTGCAAACATTAGGTCATTCGATGGCGATGAGATGCCACCACCACCAAATGATCCAGGTGTAGATATTGATGATGATCAAGAGATGACAGATGTCGAAGATTATGCCAGTGCAGATAGACCTTGTCCTCATGTTGCATAGGTACCGACTAGTGTGAGGTGTAGGCTTGACACTAGATTTAGGATGGAGTTGGGCGATCAACTCTATGGACTGCTTTTGGAGGAGGGAGTCAGGCTGACCACTATGAGAGAGATGCAAGTCGATGATAGGTTGATAACGACATGGAGAGGCATGCCACGTGATATGTTGACCTGGATGCGGCATGTTGTAGGAGCTACCAGCTTAGTGGCACGATTGAGGAGGGCCCTTCGACATAGGTGTGGTCGAGACGCAGTACATCGACAGTCAAGCAGTGACGCATCATCTAACGATCACCATCAGGGGAGTGATCATCGTTCACCTCGCACCACAGATGAGCAGCCTGCAACATCGACCAACAATCATGATCATGACCAGGTTGGACCATCCACGTCGAGTCAGCCTTCTCAGCCTGCAACATCCATCATTCATGATCATGAGCAGGCTAGACCATACATGTCCAGTCATCATGATCAGCAGCCTGCAGAATCCAACATTACTCGTGATCATGAGTAGGCTAGACCATCCATGTCAAGTCATCATGAGGAGGCAATTGATCATAATCAGCATGAGGCACTACCAAATCAGCAGGCACATGATGATTGACATCTATCTGAGCTTGTTGAGGCTGCACCATTAACTGAGCGGGTCTTGACTAGTACTACTATTGAAGATGTACCACCAACTGATATTTGACATTTATATTACAGTTGTATATTTTTGACATTATATATATATATATAGTCCTTTTTTTATGTTCATGTTGCAGTTGTACTTAATTTACATGTTGGTGATCATCATGATGTGTATATTGTTAGGTCATGTTAGATATGGTCATTTAATGTGCAGCTTGCAGATAGATGTGTATGTGATAGTAGTTACTTGACATGAGATGTATATGTGATGTTTGTGTTGTGATGATGTTATAAAATGATTTTGTTTTGTTATATGATCATGATCACGATGATTAGATGATGTTAACGAATTTGAATGTGTTTTTTAGTCGAATATGATGTTTGTACGATGGATATCATGATCGTGATGTTTATTTTTAATATTAAATCATGGTACTTATTAAATATTATGTCGTGATTGTAATTGAAATTTTAATTTTAACTGTATATAAAATTGTAATTGTATTTGTAATTGTTATTGTATGTAAATATTTCTAAGATTTTAATTGTAATTGTAATATTTAATTTATTGTGAAATGATTGTAATTGTAATTGTAATTTTAATTGTATATATGTAAAATTGTAAAATTATAATTGTAATTTTATGTAAAATTCTAAAATTGTAATTGTGATTGTATGTGAAATTGTAAAATTGCAATTGTAATTTTAACTGTAATTGTATGTAAAATATTTGTAAAATTTTCATTGTGTTAACGTGAAATGATTGTAATTGTAATTGTAATTGTATGTAAAATTCTAAAATTGTAATTGTAAATATTATAATTGTAATTGTAAATATTGTAATGGTAATTTTAATTGTAAATGTATGTGAAATTGTAAAATTCTAATTCTAATTCTGATTCTAATTCAAATTGTAATTGTATGTAAAATATTTGTAAAATTTTAATTGTATTAATGTGAAATGATTGTAATTTTAATTTTAATTTTAATTGTATATATGTAAAATTGTAGAATTACATGGGCACACATTCAGGCCCAATGTTTTAACATGGACTCTAATACCATTTGTAACATCTCCATTTCGACAATTTTTTTCTTTCTATTTATAGCTCTAATTGTTATCACACCTCAGGAAGTGATTATTGTTTATCACATTCTGAGGTATATCATCCATTAACATTTTACTTTGTTGTACTTTTAATGTTTCATAACTTGCACATATACTCGTTGGGACTAAATTTCCAAATCTACCACTTCAATGAGATTATATGTTTTATGAAACCATCCTATTTTATTTTACATGGATATTTGTAAGTAATAGTTAGATTCCCCCTTAACTATTAATAACAATTTCTTTTCCCATGCTAACTGTTTATATATCTTCTAAGTCTAATTTATCTAACCATATATGCATTATATTAACTTTAATTTAAAATTATAACTATTTTTACTTTCTGACACATATAAATAAATTGTCATATGAGCAAATTCCCTTTTAGTGACTTCATTCTAATAGCTATTAATGATCACATAGGCTTTCAAAATTTGCGCATAACACTTATTAAGAGTTCACATTGTGTATAAACGAGACTGTATCTGTTTTTTATACGTAACCTATCTCACCAAGGCATATTATCCTTTCTTCGAATTTACATATATTCCAATCAAGTCTTATGTAAAAATTTTATTCCCTCGATCCACTTATTTTTCCAAGGTTTAATGGGACGTTGGCTAACTATGTGAAAATTTTAATGTCTAACATATGACATTTAAACATTATAGTACATGCACCTGTATTAATTCATATTATGCATCAACTACGTTGTTAGAATTAAATTCATTATTCGAGGTGTAGTGATTACTATGGTTTAATTTTAGCGGTTTCTCCGTATGAGTATACACCAAATCTATGTATGTGATTTTTCGTCGAGATATCTTGACATTAATTTGAATGTTCAATATCACATGGCTTGTATGGTTCTTGATTGAACCCATCAATCCGTGTGAACCCATCAATCCATGGGAATTCCTCCAACACCAGATCTCTTACACCTGGACGGTGAGGATCTCTTCGCATTTAGGGTTTTGAGTTCAATAAACATTTGCATTTTTGGTTTGAGACCATTTTTCACCCCACAGGTTTGGTTTGAGCAGCCCCTCTCTCGGCCTCCGCTACGCATATCAGTGAAATCTTAACCATTTTTGTTCTTGCCTTCCCCAATTCCTTCGTTCACTTTGGAGATGTGAACTCACTCTACTAAAATTGAAGCAAAGGTTCTGTTTTCCACGTAGAGGGTGAATTCATCATTCTATCCAGGTAAGATACATTTCTTCCCCCGGTTTCTTGGAATTTGACATGGGTTGTTTCTTATTTTCATAGTTCCAGTAATTTAGTTTCTTTTCTAATTCGTTCATTGCCCTCTCTACAGGAACTCTAGGTTATTTTGTTTCTCAACCATGACCAGGACTTTGGTTAGGTGTGGTTTAACAGAACCACATCTTTCCAGGTACTCCTTTGTATCGTTTTATAGCTTTCGCTATCTATGAATTCCAAAATTTCCCACTGTATTAGTTAACTAAGGGTCAAATGTGAAGTATTGTTTCAAGTAATATGGTATTTATTTAGTTCACGGTATATTTCATTAATTTCTTACACTTCCACTAAGTTTATTTAGAAATTATGCCTACGATCTTCTGCGTTTACAGTGCTCCTTTCTGTTACACCATGCTTTGTTTAGTTTTTCATTTAGCTATTACATTGACCACTATTACGTGTTAATGTGTGTGACTGCGTTTTTTGGTGAACGCAGATGGCCGAACAGAAGGACCTCCTCTAGTCCCATCATTTCCATCCCCGAACCGTTACCAAAATCGACAGGTAGTCTAAATACCACTACTATCTCTTTTAATGGTTTCTCTTTACCATGAACTAATTGCCGATATGTTTACTATGTGGCTGTACTCGCTCAACTCACTTTACAGAGACCTCCATATATTTATGGATGTATTTGGTGGCCATTATTAAGTCTCTCTGGTATCGTTTTTAACATTAATTGAAAAACACATTCCCATTATTTCAGAATACCAAATTGGGTTTTTATACGATACATAGACACTTTTATTCCTTAGTCAATATTCTCAAGAGAGATATGTGGTGTATTTTTAATTCGATTTTGTATAGTCTGTGTAATGATGATACTCTGGTATTCGAGTAATTTCAGTTTAAACTATTTTCTTAGATAGCTTTTGCAATTGGTTTGATTTCTATGATGAATTTCTTCTCATCGTTTCACCATTTTCTACATATTTGTATTAATTTTCGAGCTAAGTTTCAACTATTGTCATGCTAGTATAACGCTTGTTAACTTTCCTTTCTTAATACATGAATGATGTCATTCCTCTTATTTTGAATTTCTATTGATAATCCTCTGAGATTTTTATTTAACAATTTTGACTTAATTTCTTTCTGTTAGGGATGTACATTACATATTTCGATACAATAGCTAATTCTCTTCTTATTTTTGCAGGTTGGATTGCCTACATCTGCCCCTAAGGTAAATCCTTATCCCTTTTGGGTTTAAAATTATTTTTATTTCTGGTTATGTTTATATTCATGAACCAGAACTAATTCGTAGTTCTGTCCTGTGCAGGTACTATTTACATATTACTGAGTTTTCATACTGCTATTAGCCTTTTCTATTCAATCATAATTGTGGACTTTTTCTCTTCAGGTTTGTCCAGTAACCCACTTGGGCTTTCTAATATGCTATCTCTACATAATTTCCAGATAGATTTTACAGTTTATTATTAATGGGACAGAGTTCCCAATTTGTATAATTTAGTTATACTCAAGTTAAATTGAACTGTGTAACTCTATGGATTTATATCCTTCTATTTACATGACTATGTAATTTATGAAACGGATTATTTTTTGTTTTAATGAAGTTATGTTTGAACTCTTATGTAATACTTTTCTTAAAGTTTTTACTTCAATTATAATAATAATTTCTAAGTTCCTCCTTGAAAGATATTATTGTCACTGTCTATTATGTCTCAGTTCTTGTACTAATTTGTTCAGTTATACTACAACATAAGATTTTATTGACTGTACTAATTCCACATTAATTTTCATGCATATTTATTTCCATTCTATAATAATCTATTCACATATTTTCTTGATTTCCAGAATAATGCTAAAACAACAATATTATTCGATAATAAATTCTGAGACTCACCTATCCTCAGATTTAAACCTTCATCAAGGTTTAGACATTCTAAGAATTGATACTCTTCAGCTTATTGTCTGTACAACCATACAGATAATTGATATATTTATTATAGCCTCCTTTGTTAAATGTATAGACTTTCCAATTCGTTTCCACTTAGTCTTTTTAACATTTCTTTCATATACATCATCTACTGTTGACTCATATTTAATCAAGTACATTTCTGCAAATTTACTTCACCATAATGAGCATAATAATAGTAAAATTCTAAGTTAAAATGAATTAACTAGTGCATACCACTTAAGGTAGACTAGTATCCACCCAACCTTTGAGCTCTTTCTCCACAGCTCCCCTCGAACAGAGATCAAATATTCCAGCAATAGAAAACCCCTTGTCTATCCAGAATATACTTATTTAAGTCTGCTTTCCCATCAACTTGTTTCCTTAACTGCGTCCAGTTAATCATGATGTTATTTTCCTTTTTTCTTAGGCTTTCCTTTTGTTTCTTCCACAAAAGTACTTTAAAACTAGCTTTTCCTCTTTCTAGTTTTATTCCACCTCTTCCTAGTAATTTTCCTCTTTACCGGGTTAGATTTTTAGATTTTTATCTCTAATCTAAATTTCAATATTTAATTTATTTTCTCCAAGGATTTTTGGAGAACTGGGAAAGTCTTATGAACCTTATCCATCCTCATGGATCTGGTTTCTTGATCTCTAATCATAATCTAGTCTTTCCACAATTAATTCCATTTTTTTATTTTATTAAATTAAAATAATAAAATAAATCCACAATAATTATTTTCCTTTGGGGTCCACTTTAACCTTTCGGACTGTTCAAATGTCTAATAAAAGCAGAGAAACTTGGTTCATTACCTATTCCCCCTCTAAAAAAAAACATTGTCCTCGGTGTTGCAAAGACAAAAATATAAAATTCACTTTTCAAACAGTGATGGATATTTTTCTTCATGTCTTCCTCTCTCTCACAAGTAGCTTCTTCGGGTGCAAATTGCCTCCAGTGCACTTTCACCTTGGCCATTGTTCTATTTCGGAGCTCAATTTCTTCTCGTGCCAGGATGTGAAGTGGCTCTAGAAAGAATTCCCCTCCTAGTTCCACCCATATCACATTCCAATTAATAACATGAGTAGGATCATGTACATAATTTTCTAATAATGAAACATGAAAAACATCATGAACCTCAATGTGACTAGGTAAGGCCAACTTGTATGCCACTGGTCCCACTTTTTCTAGCACTTCAAAAGGTCCACAATAGTGTGCGGCTAGTTTTGCACAACTACCAGTGGAAAAAGTACTCTTTTTGGGCTTAATCCTCAGGTAGACATGATCACCCACATTGAATTCTCTAGGAATTCTCTTTTTATCTGCATAGTTTTTCTGCTTGTCTTGTGTTGTATTAATATTTTGCTGAATTTTATTTACAATCCTTTCCATTTCCTGCAATGCATCAGGTCCAAGTATTAACTTATCCTCTATTTGACTCAAACTTAGAGGTGTATGGCACTTTCTGACATATAATGCTTCAAAAGGACTCATCTTGATTGAGGCTTGATAACTATTGTTGTAGGTAAACTCTGCTAAATGTAGAAAGTCCTCCCACTTTGTTGGTCGGTCCATCACATACATTCTCAACATGTCTTCTAAAATCTGGTTTGTTCTTTCAGTTTGCCCATCAGTTTGGGGATGATATGCAGTACTAAAGTTCAATTTGGTACCCATTACCCCAAAAAAACTCTTCCAAAAAGATGTAGTAAACTTTGCATCTCTGTCTGATATGATCATTTTAGGAATACCATGCAACTTTAAAATTTCTTTCATAAATACATTAGCTACTTGAGTTGTACAAAAAGTAGATTGTACTGGTAAGAAGAGTGCATTTTTAGTCAATGTGTCAACTACTACCATGATAGAGTCATGTTGGTGTTTAGTTCTTGGTAAGCTGGTGATAAAGTCTATGGAGACTCTTTCCCACTTCCATTCTGGGATGGGTAAAGGATTTAGCAATCCTGCTGGATGCTGATGCTCTAACTTTACATGTTGACATTCCAAACATCTAGCTAAATAATTATCCATATCCTTTTTCATACCTGGCCAGAACATGTTCTTTATTAAGGATGAGATTAATTTATGATACCCTAGATGTCCTTTATAGGGTCTTTTATGATACTCATCTAAAATTTCACTTTTTAATGAGTTCACATTGGGGATGTATAATTTATCTTTATAAAAAATCATTCCCCTCTGGTTTTTAGTATACCCCACCATCTCTTGTTTCTGCAATTTTTCTTGGATTTTTTCATAGTTTAGGTCTTGTCTCATTACTTCTTGGATCAATTCTTCAATATCAAAGTTTGCACTACTCCCAACACTATTAACACTTTGACAAACATTTCTACTTAAAGCATCTACAATCTTATTTTACTTCCCCTTAATATGTTTGATATCCATGTCAACCATCTAGCTTGTCTAGCATTTAAGTCAGGTTGTGTGAAACAATTCTTCAAACTAAAGTGATTTGTCATTATTATAAACTTTTTCCCTAATAGATAACATCTCCACATCTTCAAATCATGTATTACAACATCTAACTCTAAGTCATACACACTATAATTTTGTTCATGTTTCTTTAATTTCTTGGACTCGTATGCTATGACTGAGTTTTCTTGCAATAACACTCCTCCTAATCCCTCTTCACATGCATCGGTACACACCAAAAATTCTTGATTTGGATTTGCAATCTTTAGAATTGGAGCAATTGTGAGTTTAATTTTTAACTGTTCAAAACTATTTTGACATTTTTCTGTCCACTCAAACTTCACTCCTTTCTTCTGTAGAGATGTGATAGGGTATGCTAAGGCTGAAAATCTTTCTACAAATCTCCTATAATATCATGCAATTCTCATGAAAGATCATATAAAGGAAACATAAGTAGGTACAGTCCAATCCATTATAGCTTGTATCTTTTTTGGGTCCACTGCTAATCCTTTCTCTAAAATTATATGGCCCAAGTATTGAATTTTATCCTTGTAAAATTCACATTTTCTAAGTTTAGCGTAAAAATTATGTTCTCTGAGTGTTTGTAAGACAATTCTCATATGTTCTTTATGTTTAGCTTCATTCTTAGAATATATCATAATGTCATCAGTAAATACTAGAATTTTTTTTCCAAATATTTACTGAAGACATTGTTCATTAAACACATAAGGGTAGCAGGTGCATTAGTCAACCCAAAAGGTAGAACTACAAACTCATAGTGTCTGTATCTTTTTTTGAATGTAGTTTTACTTATTTCTTCATATTTAATTCTCAGTTGATGATAGACTATCCTTAAATCAATTTTTGAAAAGATTGTAGCTCCTCTCACTTGATCAAATAAATCATCTATCCTAGGTAGAGGATATATATTCTTATTTGTCAGTTTATTCAGTTGTCGATAGTCTATGCACATTCTGAATGTACCATATTTCTTTTTGAAAAACTATACCGGTGCTCCCCATGGGGATACATTTGGTCTTATATAGCTACTATCTAACATCTCTTGTAGCTGCAGTTTTAACTCCATTAATTCTAGGGTAATCATTCTGTATGGGGCTCTCGATACTGGGGTAGCTCCTGGTACTAACTCAATTGAGAAATAAATTTCTCCTTTAGGGGGCAGATAAGGAATTTCATCTAGAAATACATCCTTAAACTCTCGGATGACTGGTAAGTTTTCTGCAAGCTCATTTTCAGGTTGTTGTCCCAATTCTTCCACATGTACAACATACACCTAGCATCCTTTTCTTGTTGTCCTTTTAAACTGAAGTGCCAAAATTTGTCTCACCGATATTGGTTTGGGTCCCTTTCACTATCATCGGTTTTCCCTCACCATCTATGCAGTGTATTATTTTTTCTAAACAATTTAACATAGCTTTCTGTTTTTCTAACTAGTCCATTCCTACCAACACATCATAGGAACCTAGAGCTAAAATATTCAAATTCAGTTTAGTTTCATACCCATTTAAAATTATAGCTGTCTTGGGTAATTTATGGGTTACTTTTTTTTTTTGTTCTTGTAGCTAATTGAACTAGCCATGCTTGCTAAAAATTTTCTGACTTCAATTTTCATTTTTCCACAATTTGAGGACTTACATAACTTAAAATTGCATTTGTATCTATAAAAAAAGGAACAGGTTGTTTAGCAATCATACCTTCTATTTTGACCATAGTAGATTAGTGTTCAGCTTGACGATCTTCCAAAGAAGAACTGATTTTGGGGAGGTTTCTTGCCACGTCATTTACAGTAGTTTCCTCTCTTAGAACTTGTATGTTCTGAATAGTTCTGTGTGGATAATCTCTCAGCAGATGAGGTTCTCCACAACCCCAACACTTTAAAGGTTCACTCATTTTAACATTTCCTTCTCTCTTACTGTTTCCATCTATCTGTTTAGATCCTATTTGTGATTGAGCTTGGTGATTTTCTACAGTTCTTTTAAACTTCTTCCTTTGGTAATTTCTCCCAAAGTTCTTTAAGTATGTTGGTTTTGTTCTTTTCCCACTAGAGTCACCCTTTTCTTTATTCTGCCAGTTTTTCGCTTGTTCAGTTCTACCTTTGAACTATTGATAACACAGTCTCGCCTTGCGCACAACTTCATCCCTTGTCTTGGGATTATCAAATTCTATCCTCTCCTTCTAGATAGTAGGTAGGCATTTTAAAAATCACTATACCTTTGCCTTCTCTTCCCTTATATAAGGTACATAGCGAAGCATATTGGTAAATTTGGTAACAAACTCATCAATGGTAAGTTGTCCCAACCTAAACTCATGAAAATCTTTGGCTCTATCATCATAGTAGCGTTTATTCAGATATCTATTTTTAAATTTAATTTGGAAATCTTTCCAAGTGACAATTTTTTCATATATCACATGTACCATTTTAGTTTCCTCCCACCAAAAGGTAGCATTTCCTTGTAGGTGGTAAATATACAGCCTGGATTTCAAGTTACTTCCATACTCATAAAATTGGAAGTACTTTACCATGTTTAGAAGCCAAGCTTCTGCATCTTCCTTGATCTCTCCATCATAGGAGGGAGGCTTGATTTTTCAGAATTCACCTTGCAATTCCTTTTTCCTTCTACACTGTTATCTAAAGGATTCATCCTCCTTGGACTCTTCTGAGTGATTTTCAGTTCCTCTTCTCTTTTTCCCAAAACCTTCACCTTCATGACTGTTCCTGGAGGTCAATTCTCTGATTAACCTTTCTTGCTCTTCGCTAGCTAGCAATAATCTTTCATTGTGATTTTTCAGTTGCATCATTTCTCTTTGAATTTGATGCATCATAGCCATCAATGGAGAATTAGGATCTGATGGATTTTATACACCTCCTAGATCCACATACATCTCATCCCCTTCACTCATGGTTTGCAACTGTATGGTTCTACACTAAGTCACTATACATAAAAGTAAAAATTAGTGAAAAAATTAAGTTAACAAACCAATTTACGGCAATAAAATTTTTGGATTTTGATTTTCTGGTGTGAGCACACATTTAGGCCCAATGTTTTAACATGGGCTCTGATACCATTTGTAACATCTCCATTTCGACAATTTTTTTTCTATTTATAGCTCTACTACTAATCACACCTCATGAACTGATGATTGTTTGTCACATTCTGACGTATATCATCCATTAACATTTTACTTTGTTGTACTTTTAATCTTTCATAACTTGCACATATACTCGTTGGGATTAAATTTCCAAATCTACCACTTCAATGAGATCATATGTTCTATGAAACCATCCCATTTTATTTTGCATGGGTATTTGTAAGTAATAGTTAGATTCCCCCTTAACTATTAATAACAATTTCTTTGTCCATGCTAACTGTTTATATATCTTCTAAGTCTAATTTACCCAACCATATATGCATTATATTAACTTTAATTTAAAAGTTATAACTATTTTTACTTTCTGACACACATAGATAAATTGTCATATGAGAAACTTCCCTTTTAGGGACTTCATTCTAATAGCTATTAATGATCACATAAGCTTTGAAAATTTATGCATAACCCTTATTAAGAGTTCACATTGTGTATAAAAAATATTGTATCCGCTTTTTATATGTAACCTATGTCACCAAGGCATATTATCCTTTCTTCGAATTTATATATACTCCAATCGAGTCTTATTCTAAACCTTTATTCCCTCAATTCACTTATTTTTCCAAGGTTTAGTGGGACATTGGATAATTGTGTGACCATTTGAATGTCTACCGTATAATATTGAAACATTACAGTACATGCACCTGTATTAATTCGTATTATGCATTAAATACATTGTCAGAATTAAATTCATCATTGGAATTTTGAGGTGTAGTGATTACTATGGTTTAATTTTAGCAGTTTCTTCGTATGAGTGTACACCAAATCTCTGTATGTGATTTTTCCTTAGGATATCTTGAAATTAATTTGAATGTACAATGTCACATGGCTTGTCTGGTTCTTTATTGAACCCATCAATCTGCGGGAGTTCCTCCAACACTAGATCTCTTACACCTGGATAGTGAGGATCTCTTTGCAATTATGGTTTTGAGTTCAATAAACATTTGCGTTTTTGGTTTGAGACCATTTTTCACCCCACGGGTTTTGTTTGAGCAACCCCTCTCTCGGCCTCTACTATGGATATTAGTTTACTGTTAATCGTTTTTTTTCTCGCCTTCCCCAATTCCTTTATTTACTTTGGAGATGGAAACTCACTCTGGTGATCTTGAAGCGAAGGTTCAGTTTTCCACGCAGAGGGTGAATTCATCATTATATCCAAGTAAGATGCCTTTTTTCCTCTGGTTTCTTGGAATTTGACATGGTTTATCTCTTATTTTCATAGTTCCAGTAATTCAGTTCCTTTTCTAATTCGTTTTCTGCCCTCTCTACATGAACTCCAGTTGATTTCATTTCTCAACCATGACTAGGATTTTGGTTAGGTGTGGTTTGATAGAACCCCATTTTTCAAGGTACGCCTTTGAATCGTTTTATAGCTTCTGCTATCTATGAATTCCAAAATTTCCCACTATATTAGTTAACTAAGGGTCAAATGTGAAATATTGTTTCAAGTAATATGGTATTGATTTAGTTCATAGTATATTTCGTTAATTGGTTACATGTCCACTAAGTTTATTTAGCAATTATGCCTATGATCTTCTATGTTTATGGTGCTCCTTTATGTTACACCACACTTTGTTTAATTTTTCATTTAGCTATCAAATTCACCACTATTACGTGTTAATGTGTGTGATTGTATTTTTTGGTGAACGTAGATGGCTGAATAGGAGGACCTCCTCTCTTCCCATCATTGCCATCCCCGAACCATTACCAAAATATACAGGTATTCTAAATACCATTATTTTTTGTTTTAATGGTTTCTCTTTACCATGAAATAATTTATGATGTGTTTATTATCTAGCTGTACTTGCTCAACTCGCTTTATCGAGACCTCCATATATTTATGGATGTATTTGGTGGCCTTTATTAACTCTCTCTAGTAGCATTTTTAATGTCAATTGAAAAATGCATTCCCATTATTTAAGAATACCAAATTGGGTTTTTATACGATACTTAGGAACTTCGATTCCTTAGTCAATATTCTCAATAGAGATATGTGGTGTATTTTTAATTAAATTGTGTATAGTCTATGTAATGATGATACTATAGTATTCAGGTAATTTCAGTTTAAACTAGGGGAAATTTTAAGGATGGAAAATTATTTTGAAGTTTAAAAATTTGGCGAATCTCACTAGTACCTAATATGCAAACTATAAAATGTTTATTGACGTATTTGTAAAATTATTTAAATCTATAGTGATTTTATATATACTATCTATATAATGTTGGTGAATTTTAACATAAAATAATTTAATATTGTAAAATTTGGGCAAATCATTTTTATAAAAAATGGAAATTGGCGAATCTTTTTTTTGGAAAAATCATGCAAAATTAGCCCACCTGCGAATATTAGCCCCTAAAATTTTCCATGTTTTAAACCATTTTCTTAGATGGACTTTGAAATTGGTTTGATTTCTATGGTGGATTTCTTCTCATAGTTTCACCATTTTGTACATATTTGTATTAATTTTCGAGCTGAGTTTCAACTACTGTCATGATAGCATAACGCTTGTTAACTTTCCTTTCTTAATACAGGCATGATATCATTCCTCTTATTTTGAATGTCTATTTATAATCCTCTGAGATTTTGATTTAAAAATTTTAACTTCATTTCTTTTTGTTAGGGATGTACATTACATCCTTCGATACAATAAATAATTCTCTTCTTATTATTGCATGTTGGATTTCCTACATCTATCCCTAAGGTAACTCCTTATCCCTTTTGGGTTTAAAATTTATTTTTATTTCTGGTTTTGTTTATATTCCTGAACCAGAACTAATTCATATTTTTGTCCTGTGTAGGTACTATTTACATATTACTGAGTTTGCATACTGTTGTTAGCCTTTTCTATTCAATCATAATTGTGGAAATTTTCTCTTCAAGTTCATCCAGTAACCTACTTGGGATTTCTGATATTCTATCTCTGCATAATTTCCAGATAGATTTTACAGTTTATTATAAATGGGAGAGAGTTCCCAATTTGTATAATTTAGTTATACTCAGTTTAAATTGAACTGTGTAACTCTATGGATTTATATCCTTATATTTACATGACTATGTAATGTATGAAATAGATTCTTTTATGTTTTAATGAAGTTATGTTAGAACTCTTATGTAATACTTTTCTTAAATTTATTTCAATTATAGTAATAATTTCTAAGTTCCTCCTTGAAAGATATTACTATCACCATCTATTATATCTCAATTCCTATATTACTTTGTTCAGTTATACTACAACATAAGATTTTCTTGACTGCACTAATTCCACATTAATTGTCATGCATATTTATTTCCATTCTATAATAATATATTCACAAATTTTCTTGATTAGCAGAATAATGCCAAAATAGTAATATTATTCAATAATAAATTCTGAGAGTCACCTAACCTCAGATTTAAACCTTCATCGAGGTTTAGACATTCTGAGAGTTGGTACTCTTTAGTTTATTATCTGTACAACCATACAGATAACTGTTATATTTATTATAGCCTCCTTTATTAAATGTACAGACTTTCCAATTCGTTTCTACTTAGTCTTTTTAACATTTCTTTCATATACAACATCTACTCTTGAACTGATTTAATCAAGTACATTTCTACAAATTTACTTCACCATAATAAGCATAATAATACTAAAATTCTAAGTTAAAATGAATTAATTGGTGCATACCACTTAAGGTAGACTAGTTTCCATCCAACCTTTGAGCTCTTTCTCCACAGCTCCCCCCGAGAAAATATCAAAACTTCCAGCAATAGACAACCCCTTGTCTATCCTGAATCTTCTTATTTAAGTCTGATTTCCCATCAACTTGTTTCCTTAACTGCGTCTAGTTAATTAGGATGTTGTTTTCCTTTTTTCCTAGGCTTTCCTTTTGTTTCTTCCACAAAAGTACCTTAAAATTAGCTTTTCCTCTTTCTAGTTTTATTCCACCTCTTCCCAGTAACTTTCCTCTTTACTGGGGTAGCTTTTTAGATTTTTATCTCCAATCTAAATTTCAATATTTAATTTATTTTCTTCAAGGATTTTTGGAGAACTGGGAAAGTCTTATGAACCTTATCCGTCCTCATGGATTTGGTTTCTTGATCTCTAATCATAATCTAGTATTTGCACAATCAATACCAATTTTTTATTTTATTAAATTAAAATAATAAAATAAATCCACAATAATTGTTTTCTTTTGGGGTCCACTTTACCCTTTAGGATTGCTCAAATGTCTAATAAAAGCAGAGAAACTGGGGACATTACACCTTTGACGTGGTCCAACGTACAAATGCAAATAATTTAGATATGGCACGTCCTAGGTCTTGGGGGAATTCATGTTTCACACAACCACACACGAACAAAGGATAATGACACTGCAAAGTTATAAACACGTGCAATAATATACAAAATTAGTTTTGTTTTATGATCCCTGCATGGGATAAACTTTATTAATATAAAAAATAATAAAATCATGTTTTTGAAAGTATACGTACTCTTAGAAGATTCAAATGTTCATGCGGTTTCAACCCCGATAAATGGTCATCCACTCTAAAGTAGAGTCGTAGTGAAGACCCATATGAAGATGGAACGCTCACACCCATTATAACTTCCTTTGCCAAAGAAATATCATCTTCTTTTAAAATCCATGGAACATCACCTTCTTTGAAATACCATGAATTAGAGGGACCAACACCTACCTATGATCCTGTACTTTCTAATCGTCTTGGCCAATGTTTCTTTTTTGTTTTTGAAGTAATAAGATCTTTCTTAACAACCAATGTGTCACATTGTTTCAATGATATGTGCCTCCATAAAGAAGATGAAATTTTTTTAAATATATGCATGGGATATAATAAGTGGGTAATCTTAAGATGCTCCCAATATGGAAGGTTATAAAAGATAGATTTCCTTTTCATCCCAATGGGAAATTTCTTAACATAGGTGTCGAAGAATTCTGGATCATCGAACATAGGCTCCCCATTTGAATCAAACATTTCTATGAACTCCTTCTCCTTCTCTCTCTCATATTCTCTAAGCCATTCAGCTGGTGTCATTATTGGAGGCCTTTGGTTTCTCTCTCGTTTACCATTGAAAGCAAATGTTGCTCTTCTGTAAGGGTGTTCTTCTGGGAGGAATATCTTGGAGTATTCATACACTGGTTTTCGTAGGTCATTGGACCATCTATCTTTCAAAGAAGGTCCACAACATTTACATCAAAAATACCCTTTTGTTACAAGACCTGCGAGATTATTGTATATAATTTATATGCATGGCATGTTAAAGAATATCATGAAGATAAAAAAAATTACAACGAATTAAATAACTAATATGCGAAAGAATATTGTTATGTATATAAAAATATCAATAAACATGTAATTTACCGGAGCAAACTCCTAAGCCTAGATAATCATGTGTCATGTAAGCACATATGCCATACAACATAAAAATTCTCTCTACTGCGATGGGTCTTGATAAATTATATACATTTATCCCATCCCATAATTCCATCAATTCATATACTATTGGTTGTAAGTAGACATCCATATTCTTCACTTGTCTTCTACCAGGGACTATGAGAGCCAACATAAGATGTTCATTCTTCATGCACAACCATGGGGGGGTATTGTTATTGATCACTACTAGATGAAAAAGAAAATAGTTGATGTTCTAGAGGGAATACGGGTTGACGCCATCCATGGCTATGCTGAGTCGTAGACTTCGTACTTCATCCTTGAAATTTTCGGGCCATGTATCCTCTATATTATTCATGGCTATTCAAT
Source organism: Pinus albicaulis (assembly GCA_034641835.2). Lineage (NCBI taxonomy): Eukaryota > Viridiplantae > Streptophyta > Pinopsida > Pinales > Pinaceae > Pinus > Pinus albicaulis. The sequence goes on along the minus strand of CM076572.1, from coordinate 436,149,400 downwards.
CTATTAGGATTCACATAACTCCCAATTCACTTTTGTGTAAGGCATGCCATCCCTGCAACATAGCTAATTCTTTACAATGAAAGAGCCTTTGAATCCTTGGCATTATAGGCATGTGCCTCAATATATTAAAAGGAGGACCATGTGATTTACCCTTCTTTTTTTATTTATCATACCTGTTATGCCCATATTTTGGGCATATCTCTTTTTCTGCATATCCTCCTTATACAGAATACAATCATTTCGACATGCATGATATGATATGTACTCAACACCCAACATTTTCAACAATTTCTTTGCCTCTTCGCAGCTACCGGGCAAGACATTATCACTCGAAATAACCTTAACTTTGAATAACCTGTAGCACTGAGAAGAGGCACTAGTATAATCTAGATCTAAGCAGATCTAGTCTCCACTTGCCATAGCTCACTGAAACAAGTAAACCCCAACTAGATTTACATTGTCTAAGGGAGATGGAGCTTGGCCATATGCTTGATAGTGGAAGAGAAGTACAATTCCCTCCAAGAGCTACTCAATGGAAGGAGAGAGAGAATCCCTAAACAGGAAATCCTCACAATTCTCTGTTAAGCAGCCAAGAGAATGAGATATGTCTAAACAAAAAATATACTCTGAAAATAGGATATCATCAACAACCTTCTCTTGAGCCTTCCCCTTCATTTTATAAGATGAGAGATTGAGAAACCCTAAACCACCTTCAAAACTCTAGCTCCTTTCACATGAAGATTCTCCATCTAAAACTGCATTGATCAAGGAGGTTCAATGCATCTGGAAAATGTTGTGATTTGGTCAAGGTTGACCTCTTCAATCTGCCTCATCCCTTTTCACACTCAAGTGCAATCAATCCAGCTCACAAATGTCTATCTATGCTAATCCTTGTTCACAATGAACTAGTTTTATTGATCATCTCCTCTTCTTCATGCATGCATGTTGACTAAGTCAAACTTGATTAGGTCCTCATCCATTTGCTCTTGTTCACACCCATAAGTGTAAAATCCAACTACTGTGATGATCCCCTTTCACATTAAAATGGGTTTTATTCATGTTTTTATTAAGCGTGAGCCTCCTTACCCATTTACCCAACTATTAAGTGAAAAAATCAAAATTTTAATATTCCCCTTAGCTGCTTGCTAAAGTAGGAATATTACAATCCTCCCCTCCCAAATGTTTCTTGTCCTCAAGCAACTGAAAAAATAGAACTGAAAACTTCCTCCTAAGGCATGGAGTCTGAAATGTGTTTGGGAACTAACATTCCCATGTAAAACCTCCACCCTCAAGCTATCATCCATACAAGATGAGTCACCCTCCAACATCGCAACTCATGAAAGATTTCCTCCACCTTAGGCTCCTACAAAGAAGGTGGGCTGAATAGCTGAACATGATAGGCAAGATGGCCTACCCCACATTGTCTTCCTCTCCACTCATGGCAAGTGTGGATTACATACTGATCTTGGGATGCAAATAGGTTGCCCTCAAGTGGCAAGAAGAAGAATAGATCTCCAAAGATCCTATCTCCCATGTCATGAATCATGCTGGCCCAAACCATCCCATCCAAAAGGAATGGCACCTCATCATCATTTGGGATCCAAATCAGAAAAATGTTGATGGTTCTATGATACCAATGGTTTATCCAAGGGATACAGCGTAGTTTTCCCAAATGCTGCTTGAGAATTTCATGTGGTAAGTTGTCCTCCAACAAGGTACTAGTTGTGCATAAGTGCTCATCTACTATGTGGTAGTAAACATCAATATATATCAGTTGTACATGATCAAAATAATAGGAAAATGTTCCATACATCCCTTCTAAAACATCATGATGAGTATGGAGAGATTCCAGCCCATACTCTCTCAATAATAGCCATAGCAACGAGGACTCTTGCTGCCTCCTTGCACTATCAAAATGTAGATCATGGAGCAATAATACATTGATGGACATGTGAGTTGTCTCATCAACAAGGTACAAACCAACTCCCTCATACATCATGGGGAAGTTATCCTTCCCCCCAAAACAATATAGATACATGAAATACATCTCAAACATAAATACATGTGAGCACATTAGACATATCTCATACAAAGGTAAATACATGGACATAAGATTTGACATATGATGTCCAAAATCTCTTCTTAACAGTCACAACAACCATGCCTTCCTCTTATGCATCCTATCATTGAGACTCAAGGAATAAGTTAAAGAAATAGAAATTCTTGGGTAGTGACCAAACTCACCCAAAAACAACTAGCGTAGCCATGCCTCTTGCTGGCTTGTATCATAGATCTGCAAGGGGTTTGAAAACCTCTTGCTCCATACTACCATCCACTCATCCCAATGTGGGTGATGGATATCATTCTACAAATTCTTGGTATCCTCCCATGGTAGGACACCCTGCTCCTCCATCCTTTGAAGAACCTTGCACTTCATGAAATTTTGAAGTGCACCCCCAATGGGATCTCCTGATGAGACCTCCTCCTCATGCATAGCCTTCCAAAACCAAAGATGCCTTGGATATTATGCAAGCAGAAGTCTCTCTTTGAGTTATGGCATGCTCATTGAGAGAGTTTCATCTAGAGAGGAGCAAGATTTTCCCATCTCAATATTTCTACCCTTTGACATCTCTTCCTCCATGGCTTCCTGAATGAAGCTTGCATCTGAATGTTCCCATGAGGAATGGGTCCTTATCTCTTCACTGCTGCTCTTGGACAGCGCAGTGCAACCTCGATGCTCTATATTAGCAGTAAGTGATGTTCCTCAGTCATACAACAACATATTTCCACAATATTCTAAAATATTTGCTGCAATAATAGAAAGTGGAAATGCAATCATACCTTGCTGGACTTTGTGAACACCTTGCATGGCTGCAAGAGTTCTTTCTTTAACTGTATTGGCTCCCTCAACTGCTGATGTTGAAGGATGCTCCTCCATGGTTGTAATAGCGCTGAATAAGTCTCCTCAATAGATGTTGAGGGCTCCTCCCTCTCTGAATGTTCTTCATCAAATCTCTTGATCACCCTCTGAGTGAAATCTACAAGAGTAGACACTCTTGCATGACTTATGTGGCTAAACCACCAAGTGCTTGCTTTTCCCTTCATGTGCAGCACTGCAATCTCTACTACTTATATTTCTACCATTGGATGTTGTAGGAAGAATGCTGCAATTATTCTTGTCCAAGTCCTTGCTGAAGATGATCCATCAAAAGTAGAAAATAGAAACCTGTTACCCTTCATCCTTCTTGTGCTACAAGGTCTCCTTTCTTCCACCAGTTGAATGAACTGGGGGAATGCTAGAGTCTCCTTGAAGGCTCTAGGTTAAGTCTTTTACTCAAAAAGGTATTCACTTAGAATATTATATTCCAAGTGTCTTCCATGCCCTTCGTCTTCTTCTTCATGAGAATAGGAAGTGCATGGTTCTTCCTCTTCTTGAAACCCTCTAGGATTTTCTTGGCATATCTTCTCCTTCATCATATTAACCTCATGGGAGATGTTCTTCTTGGATCTAAAAACTGATGAGAGTAATCTCATCCTCTCCATAATTCTGATCTTTCTCCCTTTGATGGCTGGAACTCAGAGGCTGAGCCAAGACTATGCTTTGATACCACTGTAATATCCCCAAATTGGGATTGCTAGCAGGGCATGCCTGAAAAACACATTTTTTAGGAATGTATGCTTCAGGAAACAATATTATCCTTTGGATCCCTTATATCTGAGTATCTAATTCCTAAATCCAAAAGGAAATCAGAAACCAAGAAAACTAGGTGACGTAAACAAGCCTCTCACACCTAGAATGGATGGAAAAATGCCCAATAATGGGACTGCAGCAAGATGTAAACACAATATTGGAGCAGCAAAATTCTATTCATCCATTGAATGTGTCAAGAAACACATTATCATCAATTGATGTTACAGCAACAACTTCTTCTTCATTTTAGGACCCAAAAAGTGGGGACAAGCAGCTATTTATGCCCTAAAAAGGGTAATTTAAGATATTTGCATAAAATAAGGGAAAGTGATGGTGGGATCCCTTATCTTAGGTCATGTGGGACTCACATACCAAATTTGAGCGAAAAAAAATAGCTCTAGATAAGTTAAACAGATCTCCCGGTCCCGATACAGCTAAAAAACACAGAAATCCCATGACTTTTACTAAACGGAAATTTACTGAAGCATGCACAGTGTAATTTATAGAGGGCTCCTGCTAAAATATTATGCAAACATCTGATATGGATTTTTATTGCTCAGAACATGAAGAAAAATGGAGATATAGCTCCTTTACACATCAGAAAGATAACCTGGCAAGGGTTTCTTAAAAGTACAAGTGTAAGAATGACAGATCTACAGAATATGGATCTGGAAAATGTAGTTTACTACATATTTATAAGAAAATAGCTGGATAATACATGAGAGAGAAGAATAATGATGTAAAATTCTTTTCCGGGAGAAGGGTTGGCCCTTCCTCCAACAGACAAGCTCACAAGCAAGGGATCAAACCCTGCTAATTCAGCACTCTAGAAAATGACACAGTTTCTGAAGCTAATTGCACTGTAGAATTTGAGAAGTGATTTTTCCACATGCCAAGATCTTAACATCATCCCAAGGTGCTAATACACTCTTCTAGGAGGTTAAAAGACACACTCACTCAGAAGAGGCACTAGCATAATCTAGACCTAAGCAGATCTAGTCTCCACTTGCTACAGCTCACTGAAACAAGTAAACCCCAACTGGATTTACGTTGTCTAAGCAAGATGGACCTTGGCCATATGCCTGATAGTGGAAGAGAAGTACAATGCCCTCCAAGAGCTACTCAATGGAAGGAGAGAGAGAATCCCTAAACAAGAAATCGTCACAATTCTTTGCTAAATAGCCAAGAGAATGAGATATGTCTAAACAGAAAATATACTCTGAAAATATGATGGGTGAAAATGCGAAGATGGGTAACACTTTTGTGACAATTCGGGGTGGAAAATATTTTTCCTCCATAGTTCGGCTGAACTCTTGTCATAGTTTATTGAATTTAGTTCAGCCGAACTTCGTTTTCCGTTTACATTGACGGTGTATTGACGGAAATGAAAAACAGACTTTTCACCTAAGTTTGGAAAACCAACAAAAAAATTTCAGCCAAACTATTATTTTATAAATATATCTTCCGCAACCTGTTCCGGGTTTCTGTTCACATTTATCGCGAACTCATTTCTGTCCAGCATTCTTGCACGTTCATTTCTGACATTTATCGTGCGCTCATTTCTGTCGAGCATTCTCGTGTGCTCATTTTTGTCCAGCATTCTCGCGTGCTCAGTTCTGTCACGCGTGAATTAAGCTCAAGGAGGTAAGATATAAAAAAAATTAAATTTTTGTAATTTTTTTTGTTGTTGTTTTTTTAAATTTGGTTTTAATTTATGTTGATTTTTTAATTTCTATTGATTTTTTAATTTGGTTTTAATTTTTGTTGATTTTTTAATTTCTGTTGATTTTTTTGTTGTAGAGGTCTTCCACAACGTCTTCAGGGATCGTCGTCTTGAGTGTCTTCGAGATCGTTGTCTTCAGCGTCCTCTGCTGCGACTCTCCAGGTACGTTTAACATTGTCACTGTTATACTGTAGGGAATTTATGTAGAAGCGAAATCGGTTATGAATGGGAGAGGCCCTGTCTCTGCTTTTTTTGGCTGTCTCTATTAATTAGATATGAAAATTTATAATACAATTGTGTACATTTGAGAATATTTTGGAACATGTTTATATAAATTATATATACATATGTACTTTTTTTGGCTCTGTCTTTGCTTTTTTTGGCTCCGTCTCCATTAATTAGATATGAAAATTTATATACTACTGTGTACATTTGAGAGTATTTTGGAATAATCTTATATAAATTTTATATATATATATATATATATACACACACACACATATACTTTTTTTGGGTCTGTCTCTATTAATTAGATATGAAAATTTATAATACTACTGTGTACATTTGAGAATATTTTGGAACATGTTTATATAAATTATATATACATGTGTAATTTTTTTGGCTCTGTCTCTACTTTTTTTGGCTCTTTCTCTACTTTTTTTGACTCTATCTCTATTAATCAGATATGAAAATTTATAATACTACTGTAATGTTCCAATTTTTTGTAAATAAGTTGGAACATTAATTTTTTCTCATATCATCTAGGAGATAAATAAAATGGGTGAGGAGACCCATTTTCATAAATAAAATTCCACATAAAATGAGAATGAATCTATGGAGTAGCCAATTTTACACCTCCTAGTGTAAAAAGGTGGCAAACACATGAGGATGAAGTCATGAGGATGAAGTCATGTTGACCAAGTCAACAGTGCAGCACAAGAAGGTGTAGCTTACCTGGGAAGCCAGCGCAGTTAGAAAGGGAGGAAACTTCTAGAGAGAGGAAACCCTAATAGGGTGGGGTCCATGGCATAGAGACATCATTTGCATATAAGGAGGATGAGGCAGCCATAGAGAGCATTATTGAAGATTTGGACTTTTAGTCTATTTACAATCTCCAGCTGTTCAGCTGAATTGCAGTGCCTTTGGCACTAGGGATTCATGTTTAGGATTTCCTCTCCTCTCTTGGGTAGCTCAAGGAGGATTGCTCTTCATTTCTCCATATTCAGGCATTTGGCCATAGCCACTTCTTCATCTATAGTGCAGTCACTGGGTTTTGTTGCAGGTGTTGCTGTGGAGGAGATTCCACAACACCATTCCTTGGATCATTTCTCATAGGAAGGAGTTCTTATTCTTTGGGAGGATCAGCAAGGAGGGTTTCTAGAGCTGATTTTCATATTTTTGCAGAAGGCCAATCTTCTCCCACCTTCATCAGTGCAGTCCCTTCCATAGACTACGTTATCTCAGAGTTTGTCTGCAGTGGGGGTTTGCTCCACCATTTTGGAGGAAGAGATTTCTTGTGCCAGGATCAGCCTTGCACTCAAGGAATCCATTGGAGGAGGTTGTTTCAGTTTGCAGGCCATATTCATTCTCCTCCTTCTATTGTATATTTTGAGTTGCTGCAGCTACCCAACAACTCCAGCATTATTGTATTTTCATATTTTATACATCTATTACAGCCAATCCTTCTAAGGATTGTGTATTAGTGTTATAGAAGTGTTTTCAGGGGTTGAGAGATTGCTCCCCCTGATTTCTTGAGCTATTATTGTAATATCATTTTATTACCATTTTACATGTTGCAGTGTCTCCATGTTACTGTGCAGTCATAGCTGGGGTTCAATTGTGTAGTTGTGTTTATCTCATGTTTATTCTACTTCTGCCTTGAGGATTGCTATTGTTCATCTTGAGCATCATTTCCCTCAAGATTTTGTATACATTTGCAGCTACTATTATTTCAATAAGATGGCTATGATTTCTCCGACATTTTCAGAAGTTTGAGCAAGTTCTCTTCATGCTTATGTTTTGCATATTGTTGTAGCTCATTCCCTTGAGCAATATCTTCCCAAGGAAGAAATATCTAAATAGCTATAGGCAGAGTCTGAGGAAGGGCCAAATAGCCTCTAGTTATCATCCTCTATTTAGAGGTGAAATAACTGGTAAAAGCCCTCTCATTCAATCTCTGACATAGCCTTGTTCATATTTCTGACAAAGGAACATTTCAGTGGTGAAAAAGTTGTTGATTTCCATTTTGGAACATTACAGTGGCATCAAAGCATCTGTCTTGGCTCAGCCTATGGCCTTCAAGCCCAAGAAAGAAGAAATCAAGATGATGAAGAGGATGATCTTGTTCTCATTATTTTTTATATCCGGAAGGAACCTCTCCAAGGAGGTTGAGGAGAAATAAGAAAGAGAGGAGGAAGGACCCTACACTTCCTATTCTCATCAAGAAGGAGACAAAATTTTGAGCGTGAACAAGACTCCATTTTCTGACAGAGGAAAGGGGGATAAGCTTACAATGCTTCTTCCTAAATCTACACCAAGCATTCATGGAGATCTCAAGGAGATTAGGAGAGGAACAAATGAAGAATACCCAAGAGGGTTTGATCTTAAAGCAAACTCTAGATTTGTACATAGTGGGTGTGAGCATTCAACCACACACTATGAGGGTCAGCGCAGCCATAGTCCCAATAGTCCCATGAGGGAGATGGAAGAAGAAGGAGGAGTGACCAAGGAGAGAAGGCAGCATGGTAGATCATATCTATCATATTTTGATGGTTCACTTTCCGGTTTAGCCAAAGCTTGGGTGGAGGAATTAGACACCTTTTTGCAGCACCACCAAATTCTGGAAAGTCAAGCTACCAGAGTTGCAGTGCTACATATGAGAGGTAAGAGCTATGATTGGTGGATATTTGAATCCTTTCCTTTGAAGAATAATGACATTACATCTTATGCAAATTTCACTAAGGCATTAGTGAAGAGATTTGATGGGAGGATTCTTGAGACACACATGATGGGTTTGCACAAAGAAGGCCAAACAAAACCCTTGCATGAAAACGCAATGCCCCTTCATCAAAAAATGGAGGAGGCCCAAGATCTGGACCAAAACTTGCTGGAGAAGGAACTTTCATCTCACATATTGAAGCAAGGGAGTATGGGGATCTCTTTCCCAAAGGAGGATCCAATCATTGAGGGGTTGCCCAATCATGTTGCAGATATTGAGGGCAACAATGTTGTTAGATCTGGAGTTGATCTAGCACCTCATGCAAAGGGAAGAGGAGCTCTTGCTCCACATAGAGGGATGCTTGCATCTCTGCAAGGAAGTCCCCAAGATCTCATGTATGGAGATCAGGGCACATCTCATGTTTTACCTGTGCCATTTTTGAGGAGGTGTGGAACCTTGGAGACACAAGGAGGAAGTAGGGAGAAGGCCCAGCATCATGAGATGAGAAGTACACATCCCTATTCATCTATGGAGGTTATTGCACCAAGGAGGGAAGCTAGATTACGTAGTCAAGGCATCGACATTAGTGTTCATCCATATATTCAGTTTTATCTTGATGGAGATGTCTCACCACATGGAGGCATTTCACCCAGGGGGCCACAAGCTCAGCAGAGGAGGATGGTTGCTTCACACTTTGAGGCACCACTCATTTATTCTATAGAGGTGGGAGCCTTGGGAGAGCTTGAGATAGCAGTGGGAGTTTTGGATAGACTCATGATGAAGGGATACATTTCCTCAACCTCATATACACCTACTCTCATTGCAGATTCTTCACTGTGGAAGAAGCAGCATAGGAAGGATAGAAATCTTCCAATTTGTGACTTGGGCATAGAAGATGTCAAGGAGGAGGATAGCCATATGACAGATGCTCTTCATGAGGAACTACCAGCACTGTCATTATGGAGGATAGATCTGCATTGGAACTTCTGGCTATTGGTGGGATATTCCAATAATCCTTTCGCCTGTAGGACATCCGATGATCAGCATAGGAGGAGATGCACCAACCATATGGAAATGGGGGAATCAGCACATCCACCCCTTTTTCCTTTATGGATGAGAGGGGATTCATCTATGGGTCCCTCAATTGATGTGAGCAGAGAACATGGTAAGGGTGTACATTTTTTTTCACATGCACATCTATATGATACATATATGTGTCCCTTAACCATACATATGTAGGATAATGCTCCAAGGAGGAGCATACATTTTTCTAGACCTCATGGTTTAGTGGGGGCCATAAGCATGGATAATGGCCATTATCTTGGAGGACTTGGGGAGGATAGAGACCATGGAAGACATGCTCAATTTTCAGCAAGTATCATTTACCTTCCCCAAGATTGTGAGGAGATTGATGCAACACACCAGTGGAGCCACAATTTATATCAGTATTTATGGCAGTGGAGCACTAAGTTGCACTGGTTACACTTGAGGGACCATTTTCCTTCCCATTTGTTACACATGGCAGCAAGCATGATGCTCCTATTTTCTCCCTATGATTCTATTGTTCACGCTTTTATGAGGAGCAGGATTGAGGAGGAGACACATAGGATGGACATGTCCATTGAGGGAGGAGTCCCTCACATCTTTTGAATTGCATGTTCTAATGGGAACATGAGAAATGATATGGCCACTACAGCAGCAACAATGTTTTATTATGAGGTGGGCCATATGAGAGGCATGAGAGCATATGAGGATGATTCCCGACTCATCACATATGGGGATGTTTGGGCTAGCATGTCTTGCAGCATTGGGGGAGAGACCTTGGGAGGTCCAGCCTTCTTCTTGCCACTTGATGGAAACATTATTGTAGCCCAGGATCATCAGACACTCTACACTTATCTTAAGTGGAGATATGGACAGCTTTGGGTAGACTATATGGTCTACCATGTGCATATTTCCAGCCCACCTTCTTTGCCGGAGCCAAAGGTGGATGACAGTTTTTCTGAGTTTCCTAGTTGGGAGGTGACTCAATTTGCATGGCACATAGGTTGGGGATGGATGGACCATATGGGGGGGATAATTCCGATTATATTTCAGACTCCATTCCTCAAGGAGGGACCTTTAGACACCACTTTCTATCTTCTTAAGCATTATACCTTGCATGATGATGGCTTGACAACTACTTGCATGATAAGGAGGGGCATTGTGGAGGATTTGATTGATGAGATAGCATCACTGAAGTTGGAGGGTATCATCATACAGGGATGTTACAGGCAGAGGAGAAGAAGACACGGTCTATCCTTTCACTTTCTTGAGGGCAAGCAATCTTTGGGAGGGGAGGACTGTAATGTTCCAAATTTTTGTAAATAAGTTGGAACATTAATTTTTTCTCATATCATCTAGGAGATAAATAAAATGGGTGAGGAGACCCATTTTCATAAATAAAACTCCACATAAAGTGAGAAGGGATCTATGGAGTAGCCAGTTTTGCACCTCCTAGTGTAAAAAGGGGGCAAACACATGAGGATGAAGTCATGTTGACCAAGTCAACAACACAACAGAAAAAGGGTGTAGCTTGCATGGGAAGCCAACGCAGTTAGAAAGGGAGGAAACTTCTAGAGAAAGGAAACCTTAATAGGGTGGGTTCCATGGCATAGAGACATCATTTTCATATAAGGAGGATGAGGCAGCCATAGAGAGCATTATTGAAGATTTGGACTTTGAGTCTATTTACAATCTCCAGCTGTTCAGCTAAATTGCAGTGCATTTGGCACGAGGGATTCCTGTTTATGAGTTCCTCTCCTCTCTTGAGTAGCTTGAGGATTTCTCTTCATTTATCCATATTCAGGAATTTGGTGATAGCCACTTCTTCATCTACATCGTAGTCACTAGCTTGTGTTGCAGGTGTTGTTGTGGAGGAGATTCCACAACACCATTCCTTGGATAATTTCTCATAGGAAGGAGTTCCTATTCTTTGGGAGGATCAACAAGGAGGGTTTCTAGAGCTAATTTGCATATTTTGGCAGAAGGCCAAGCTTCTCCCACCTTCAACAGTGCAGTCCCTTCCATAGACTATGTTATCTCATAGTTTGTCTGCAGTGGAGGTTTTCTCCACCATTTTGGAGGAAGAGATTTCTTGTGCCAGGATCAGCCTTGCACTCAAGGAATCCGTTAGAGGATGTTGTTTCAGTTTGCAGGCCATATTCGTTCTCCTCCTTCTATTGTATATTTTGAGTTGTGGCAGCTACCCAACAACTCCAGCATTATTGTATTTTCATATTTTATACATGTATTACATCCAATCCTTCTAAGGATTGTGTATTAGTGTTATAGTAGTGTTTTCAGGGGTTGAGAGCTTGCTCCCCCTCATTTCTTGAGCTATTATTGTAATATCATTTTATTACCATTTTATATGTTGCAGTGTCTCCATGTTACTGCGCAGTCATAGCTGGGATTCACTTGTGTATCTGTGTTTATCTCATGGTTATTGTACTTCTGCCTTGAGGATTGCTATTGTTCATCTTGAGCATCATTTCCCTCAAGATTTTGAATACATTTGCAGCTACTATTATTTCAATAATATGGCTATGATTTCTCCGGCATTTTCAGAAGTTTGAGCAAGTTCTCTTCATGCCTATGTTTTGCATATTGGTGTAGCTCATTCCCTTGAGCAATATCTTCTCGACAAAGAAATATTTGCATAGCATCTGAGGAAGGGGGAGATAGCCTCCGATTCTCATCCTCTCTTTAGAGGTGAAATAACTGGTAAAAGCCCTCTCAGTCAATCTCTGACATAGCCTTGTTCATACTTCCGACAAAGGAACATTTCAGCGGTGAAAAAGCTGCTGATTTCCATTTCGGAACATTACAACTACTGTGTACATTTGAGAATATTTTGGAACATGTTTATATAAATTATATATACATATGTACTTTACATCTACATATGTACTTTATAAATATTTTGGAACATGTTTGTTGTGTGAGGAAGTGGTACTTTATGATGATATGTTTAGTGATTGAAGGAAGTAGAATATTTTATTTTTGAAATTATTATTACACTTGTATTGAAACACTTGATAGATATGTAGGTTCACTAAAATTTACCTTAATATCTTGTAGAGCCCATTTTATCCAAAATAATGAAAAAGAAGTAACTACTATGTATTCCACTTCTACTCTAGATAGAGAAAGTAATGACTCTTTCTTGCTTAACCATTAAACCAAAGACTCTTCCTAAGTAGAACTATACATTGTCCACTTGTACTTTTCATGTCATCCACACAAGCCTAGTTGAATCTCTATATGTTTTCAATGTAAATTTCTCACCTTTTCGGTACTATAGTCCATTGTTTGTAGTCTCTTTCAAGTATCTTAATATCTGTTTGTTGGTAATAGATGACTTTTTCACCTTTTGGGTACTATATTCCATTGTTTGTAGTCTCTTTCAAGTATCTTCATATCTGTTTGTTGGTGTTTGTTGGTAATAGATGACTCTGTTTAGTTGTTGATTGAAATATTCCAACTAATATAGATTCCAAAATTATATCTAGTCTTTAAACCATGTTATCTATATCAAGCTTCCTATCATATATATGTAAAGGTTATTATCAACAGATCACCTCATTCATCATCCATCATCTGCACATAACTTGCATCCAATTGATATGGAGATTCACTTAGGTCATTCATCATCAATCATATGCACATAACTTGAATTCCAAAATTATATCTAGTCTAAACCTTGTTATGTATATCAAGCTTCCTATCATATAGATGTAAATTTTATGATCAACATCACCTCATTCATCATCCATCATCTGCACATAACTTGCATCCAATTGATATGGAGATTCACTTAGATAATTCATCATCCATCATTTGCACATAACTTGAATTCCAAAACTATATCTAGTCTAAACATTGTTATGTATATCAAGCTTCCTATCATATAGATGTAAAGGTTATGATCAACATCACCTCATTCATAATCCATCATCTGCACATAACTTGCATCCAATTGATATGGAGATTCACTTATGTCATTCATCATCCATCATTTGCACATAACTTGCATGTTATGTGCATCCAATTGATATTCAACATGTATATAGTATTTAGAAGCAAAAAGTAATTTGATACAAAACATAGGTTTTAACCAATTATATAGTTTTTCGGTTTCATATCCATGGTCTCAAACAATGAGAGAGGAAAAACCTTTTATATTCAACATGTAAAACACAAATTAGCCATAAAAGTTTCCCATTGAAACCAAAAGTGATTTGATACAAAACATAGGTTTTAACCTAATCTTGTAAATTCCCCTACATTCAATTTCTAGAATAGATCTAATTAGAATTTTTTCATTTTCATATCCATGGTAGTTCTATAGGCAGAGTCTGTAAAGGGCCATGTAGCCTCTGGATCTCATCTTTTTTGAAAGGTGACATATCTAGTAAATGCCCCTATAGTCAACATGTATCTAGTATTTAGAAACAAAAAGTAATTTGATACAAAACATAGGTTTTAACCAAGTATATAGCTTTTCAGTTTCATATCCATGGTCTCAAACAATGAGAGAGAAAAAACCTTTTATATTCAATGTATGTAACACAAAAATTAGCCATATCTCTAGAATATATCTAAATAGAAGTTTTTCATTTTCATATCCATGGTCTCAAACAATGAGAGAGAAAAAAACCTTTTATATTCAACATGTAAAACAAAAATTAGCCATAAAAGTTTCCCATTGAAACCATAAGTGATTTGATACAAAACATATGTTTTAACCTAAAAGTAAATGCCCCTACAAGCCAATCAATCTCTATAATAGTTTTAAATATAGAAGTTTTTCATTTTCATATCCATGGTCTCAAACAATGAGAGAAAAAACATTTTATATTCAATGTATGTAAAACAAAAATTAGCCATATCTCTAGAATAGATCTGAATATAAGCTTTTCATTTTCATATCCATGGTCTCAAACAATGAGAGAGAAAAAAACCTTTTATATTCAACATGTAAAACACAAATTAGCCATAAAATTTTCCCATTGAAACCATAAGTGATTTGATACAAAAAATAGGTTTTAACCTAAGAGTAAATTCCCCTACAGTCAATCTTTGGAATAGTTTTAAATAGAAGTTTTTCATTTTCATATCCATGGTCTCAAATAATGAGAGAAAAAACCTTTTATATTCAATGTATGTAAAACACAAATTAGCCATATCTATAGAATAGATCTAAATAGAAGATTTTCATTTTCATATCCATGGTCTCAAACAATGAGAGAGAAAAAAACCTTTTATATTCAACATGTAAAACACTTGAATTAGACATAAAATTTTCCCATTGAAACCATAAGTGATTTGATACAAAACATAGGTTTTAACCTAAGAGTAAATGCCCCTACAAGTCAATCAATCTCTTGAATAGTTTTAAATATAGAAGTTTTTCATTTTCATATCCATGGACTCAAACAATGAGAGAAAAAACCTTTTATATTCAATGTATATAAAACACAAATTGGACATAGCTCTAGAATAGATCTAAATAGAAGTTTTTCATTTTCATATCCATGGTCTCAAACAATGAGAGAGAAAAAAACCTTTTATATTCAACATGTATATAAATTATTTAGAAACAAAAAGTAATTTAATACAAAACATAGGTTTTAACCAATTATATAGTTTTTTATTTTCATATCCATGGTCTCAAACAATGAGAGAGAAAAACCTTTTATATTCAAAATGTATATAACTTATTTAGAAACAAAAATTAATTTAATAGAAAACATAGGTTTTAACCAATTATATAGTTTTTCATTTTCATATCCATGGTCTCAAACAATGAGAGAGAAAAAACCCTTTATATTCAACATGTAAAACACAAATTAGCCATAAAATTTTCCCATTGAAACCATAAGTAATTTGATACAAAACATAGGTTTTAACCTAAGATTAGATGCCCCTATAAGTCAATCAATCTCTCGAATAGTTTTAAATATAGAATTTTTTCATTTTTATATCCATGGTCTCAAACAATGAGAGAAAAAACCTTTTATATTCAATGTATGTAAAACACAAATTAGCCATATCTCTAGAATAGATCTAAATAGAATTTTTTCAATTTCATATCCATGGTCTCAAACAATGAGAGAGAAAAAAACCTTTTATATTCAACACGTAAAACACAAATTAGCCATAAAATTTTCCCATTGAAACCATAAGTGATTTTATACAAAACATAGGTTTTAACCTAAGAGTAAATGCCCCTACAAGTCAATCAATCTCTCGAATAGTTTTAAATATATAATTTTTTCATTTTCATATCCATGGTCTAAAAAAATCAAAGAAAAAACCTTTTATATTCAATGTATGTAAAACACAAATTAGCCATATCTCTAGAATAGATCTAAATAGAATTTTTTCATTTTCATATCCATGGTCTCAAATATGAGAGAGAAAAAAACCTTTTATATTCAACATGTAAAAAAAAAAAATTATCCATAAAGGTTTCCCATTGAAACCATAAGTGATTTGATACAAAACATAGGTTTGAACCTAAGAGTAAATTCCCCTACAAGTCAATAAATCTCTCGAATAGTTTTAAATATCTAGAAGTTTTTCATTTTCATATCCACGGTCTCAAACAATGAGAGAAAAAACATTTGATATTCAATGTATGTAAAACACAAATTAGCCATATCTCTAGAATAGATCTAAATAGAAGTTTTTCATTTTCATATCCATGGTCTCAAACAATGAGAGACAAAAAAACCTTTTATATTCAACATGTAAAACACTTGAATTAGCCATAAAAGTTTCCCATTGAAACCATAAGTGATTTGATACAAAACATAGGTTTTAACCTAAGAGTAAATGCCCCTACAAGTCAATCAATCTCTTGAATAGTTTTAAATATCTAGAATTTTTTGATTTTCATATCCATGGTCTCAAACAATGATAGAAAAAACCTTTTATATTCAATGTATGTAAAACAAAAATTAGCCATATCTGTAGAATAGATCTAAATAGAATTTTTTCATTTTCATATGCATGGTCTCAAACAATGAGAGAGAAAAAAACCTTTTATATTCAACATGTAAAACACTTGAATTAGCCATAAAAGTTTCACATTGAAACCATAAGTGATTTGATACAAAACATAGGTTTTAACCTAAGAGTAAATGCCCCTACAAGTCAATCAATCTCTTGAATAGTTTTAAATAAAAGTCTTTCATTTTCATATCCATGGATTCAAACAATGAGAGAAAAAAAATTTTATATTCAATGTATGTAAAACACAAATTAGCCATATCTCTAGAATAGATCTAAATAGTAGTTTTTCATTCTCATATCCATGGTCTCAAACAATGAGAGAGAAAAAAAACCTTTTATATTCAACATGTAAAACACTAAAATTAGCCATAAAAGTTTCCCATTGAAACCATAAGTGATTTGATACAAAATATAGGTTTTAACATAGGTTTTAACCTAAGAGTCAATGTATGTAAAACAAAAATTAGCCATAGCTCTAGAATATATCTAAATAGAAGTTTTTCATTTTCATATCCATGGTCTCAAACAATGAGAGAGAAAAAAACCTTTTATATTCAACATATATAACTTATTTAGAAAAAAATAGTAATTTAATAAAAAACATAGGTTTTAACCAATTATATACTTTTTCATTTTCATATCCATGGTCTCAAACAATGAGATAGAAAAAACCTTTTATATTCAACATGTAAAACACAAATTAGCCATAAAAGTTTCCCATTGAAACCAAAAGTGATTTGATACAAAACATAGGTTTTAACCTAATCTTGTAAATGCCCTTACATTCAATTTCTAGAATAGATCTAATTAGAAGTTTTTCATTTTCATATCCATGGTAGTTATATAGGCAGTCTGTAAAGGGCTAGGTAGCCTCTGGATCTCATATTTTATTAAAAGTGACATATCTAGTAAATTCCCCTACAATAAATCTCTGGAATATATCTAAATACCCCTACAGTCAACATGTATCTAGCATTTAGAAACAAAAAGTAATTTCATACAAAACATAGGTTTTAACCAATTATATAGTTTTTCATTTTCATATCCATGGTCTCAAACAATGAGAGATAAAAAAACCTTTTATATTCAACATGTAAAACAAAAATAAGCCATAAAAGTTTCCCATTGAAACCATAAGTGATTTGATACAAAAAATATAGGTTTTAAAACCTAATCTATTAAATGCCCCTACATTCAATCTTTAGAATAGATCTAATTAGAAGTTTTTTATTTTCATATCCATGGTAGTTCTATAGGCAAAGTTTGTAAAGGGCCAGGTAGCCTCTAGATCTCATCTTTTATGAAAGATGACATATCTAGTAAATGCCCCTACAGTCAATCTCTGGAATAGATCTAAATGCCCCTACAGCAAATGCCCCTACAGTCAACATGTGTATAGTATTTAGAAACAAAAATTAATTTGATACAAAACATAGGTTTTATCCAAGTATATAGTTTTTCATTTTCATATCCATGGTCTCAAACAATGAGAGATAAAAAACCTTTTATATTCAACATGTAAAACACAATTAGCCATAAAAGTTTCCCATTGAAACAAAAAGTGGTTTGATACAAAACATATAGGTTTTAAAACCTAATCTAGTAAACGCCCCTAAATTCAATCTTTAGAATAGATCTAATTAGAAGTTTTTCATTTTCATATCCATGGTAGTTCTATAGGCAGAATCTGTAAAGGGCCAGGTAGCCTCTGGATCTCATCTTTTATGAAAGGTGACATATCTAGTAAATGCCCCTACAATCAACATGTATATAGTATTTAGAAACAAAAAGTAATTTGATAGAAAACATAGTTTTTAAAAAAGTATATAGCTTTTCATTTTCATATCCATGGTCTCAAACAATGAGAGAGAAAAAACATTTTATATTCAACATGTAAAACAAAAATTAGCCATAAAATTTTCCCATTGAAACCAAAAGTGATTTGATACAAAACATATAGGTTTTAACCTAAGAGTAAATGCCCCTACATTCAATCTCTAGAATAGATCTAATTAGAAGTTTTTCATTTTCATATCCATGGTAGTTCTGTAAGCAGAGTCTGTAAAGGGCTAGGTAGCTTCTGGATCTCATATTTTATGAAAGGTGACATATCTAGTAAATGCCCCTACAGTCAATCTTTGGAATAGATCTAAATATAAGTTTTTCATTTCTCCCATGCATTTGCAATAAATGTCAATTTAATATATATATATATATTGAATTTTTATTTTTTTAGGGATAAGAAAACCATTAAATATGGTTGAAAAATGGAAATTATGCATAGAATTTTCTTGCTATCCCAATCCAGGGAATGCAATGATTACATATGTGCTTTCCAATATTGCGACTAGCAAAGTCATCCAAAGGAAAATGAATATACCGGGAAGAACAACAAACAACGAGGCATATTATATTGGATTGATAGAAGGATTGGGAACAACGATGGAGTATGGATCAAATGGAATTGTAGTTTTCACCAATTTTGAACTTGTCTGCAACCAGATGAATGGTGTATACCAATTTAATAAAGAGAGGCTAAAAGAACTGCATGGAATAGTAAACAATATTGTTAGCCAATTTCAATTTTTTAGTATAAGGCATTGTACAAATGTGAATAAGATGTCTGTTGATTTATTATGTGGGGCAATGCAAATTCAGGATTCATCTATCAAAGATGAATTAATATATGAATTAGAATTATACGGGCAATGCCAATGCCAATGCAAGATTCATCTCTCAAAGATGAATTAGTTTTGATACACTCTTCTTCAA
Source organism: Pinus albicaulis (assembly GCA_034641835.2). Taxonomy (NCBI): domain Eukaryota; kingdom Viridiplantae; phylum Streptophyta; class Pinopsida; order Pinales; family Pinaceae; genus Pinus; species Pinus albicaulis. The sequence continues at coordinate 436,130,215 of CM076572.1, read as the reverse complement.
AAATTCAAGATTCATCTCTCAAAGATGAATTAGTTTTGAGATGCTCTTCTTCAAAAATTCAAGATTCATCTCTCAATGATGAATTAGTGTTAAGACGCTCTCCTTCAAAATTTATTGATCGACATTGTAACATATCTTGGATATGTGTGTGTTGTGTACTTATAAATGTGTCTTTTTTAATGACCATGTGCTTTTTTCAATTATATACCAAGTGTGCTCCCACCACACCATGTAAAATGCAACTTGGTGAATTTCACATTTGCAACAAGTGGTGAACTTCACATTATTATGAAATTAAAATGCGGGGACTTCAACAAATTTTTGTTCAAATGGAGTTTCACTTCTTTTTTAATGACAATGTGTTTTTTTCAATTTTATACCAAATGTGCTCCCACCATGTAAAACACAATTTGTTTAACTTATCATTTTTATAACTTTTTTTTGCTTAAATTGAGTTTCACACATCAATTAGTGCTTTGAAAGTTGTGTTTTACATCATTTTTTTACACTAA
>CM076572.1:436024992-436129603 GCA_034641835.2 Pinus albicaulis | reverse complement strand
ATTAAACATTAATTTTCTGAACTTTATTTTGAATTTAATTTAAATTAGTTATTTAAAAAATTAATTGTAAATGTCCACCATAGATATATATATCATGGAGGATGAACGACGAAGATCAACAGAATCCCATATCTCTACGAGAGGGGAGGATCAGGGATCGGGATCGATAGTTGTTCATGGTAAATTTAAATATATTATTAAATCTCCATACATGTGTGTACATATGGAACTGATTTTTTATCAACTTTGTGAGTTAAATTAGTTGTTAATATGTTTCATTTTTTATTTTTTAGGAGCTAATAAGAAGAGAAGGCTCTCTACTCCAACCATGGATGCCCATGTTTCACCCAGTCGTGGTATGGTTTTAGCACAATTTAATCAATGAATATGTACACGTGTATTTATATGTATGCATGTATTTTGCAATTGATTATAAATTAGTATTTTTTTATGAAGCTTCTCTCTCCTCTTGAGAGGTTGGTGGTGGTTCAAATCCCCTTAGAGGGTCATCAATAAGTGGTAGCAGTTTGCATGAAGGTGGTGATATTTATTCTCTCAGAGGCCAATCAACCGCTGGTGGTGTTGGTTCTCAGCAGGGTTGTTTTGATTCTCAACAGTTTCAGGGTGGAGAATATGCTAACCAACCATGTCGAGGTTGCCATCAATTTCAATATTTTTTTCACTGAATTTGTACAAATTTTTTTACATGTGTTTTTTCTAATATACAAAATTATATATATATTGATGCAGAGGCTGAAAATGTTCCAAATATTGGTCAAAAATAGATACAGGGTAGAATGCTACATTCAAGAAGAAGGTTGTCTATCCACCACAACTTATCCAGCCGACATTTCTGATATACCATGGGAAAGAAACATGGCGCAATACACCTTAGAAAAGTGTCAACAACTTCCTGAAAAATTGAGAAGAGATCTCATGGCTTTGACGTTACCTGCTGAGAGTCGACAAAGCCTAAAAATAGTTACACATTCATTGGGCGAAATAGTAAATGTATACAAAAATATGGGCCAACGATTGATACATTTATAGAAGTCATGAGAAAGAGAAAGGAAACATTAATGGGTCCCGATAAATGGGAGGATGTAAAACAAAGAGTTAGAAAAGATATGGCGAAGTCAATGTTTAATTTCAAGGAAGGGCCAAAAAGAAAAATGTTGAAGGTGCAATATTTCAAGCACCCTGATATAGCTCACTATTTTTATGATAGGCACCTTTCGGCCTATGGAAGGATCCCATTGAAAGGCGAGGTTCCTGTTTATTTTACACAATTGTTTTACGTAGAATTTTTTTTGAAAATGAAACCCAATTACAATGACCTTTTGTCATAATATTTTGGTCCGAGGAAAGGTTGATTGTATGACTGTAAGGCCGCTAAGCGAGATGTGGAGTTGCCTCGCCCTGAGTCGCCATTGGTGAGTCGACCTTTTCGGGTCGAAACTCTGCGGTTAGAGATGGATGAGACTTCTCAAATAAGTTGAGAAGCAGGGGATGTCATGATCGACAATGTTTATAGTGGATTGGGTGGAGTTGATGTTTGTCTAAATTGACAAAGAGAACGTGAGAATGCACGTGCCAATTTGGTGTATTGTACAGATGAAGAGATTGACAACATGAATGTTGAAGATCTCCGAATATATGCAAAGAATTGTCGCAATGGTTGGCAAGACCTAATTCTTCATGAGGAAGAGGGTACGGGAACAGTATGTGTTAATGACCTTAGGGTTCAATTATTTTAACACATACATGTGTACAATTTGTAATAAATACATGTGTATGAACATGTATACATTTATTTGTATGTACATTAATCTAACAAAAATGTATCATTATATGTTAAAACACCATTTGCAGTTGTCACGCATGATGAATGACGAAAATTTTAATATCACGTTCGGGACCTCTGGTTCAAACAATGCAGATGGGTCTCACCATCAAGATATGTCGACAAATGTTAGTTTTTTTTAAGTGATATTTTTAAAATAAATAATTGTGCACACATGTACATGTACATATATAATAATAAAATGTTTTAACAAATTTCGATTCCATCTAATGTTTTTGGGATGGCGATACCTTCTTCTTCCTTGGGAGATGTACCTTCTACTTCCTTAGGAGATGTGCCACATCCACAACAAGTATGGACAATTTTTCACTTTTAAAATTTATGTTTAAGTTATATATATATATTCCACCTCAAAAAGTTCCATTAAAAATTGAGATATATATATCTATATCTTGAGTTATTTTAAATTTTTTGAATTTTAGGTTCTTGGAGATTTTCATTTGGAGCCTCTCTTAGGAGATGTCCCAAATTCACCTGCAGAAGTATTCAATTTTTCACTTATATATATATATATATATATATATATATATATATATCTTTGTGTGTGTGTGTGTGTGTGTGTGTGTGTTTTTAATTTATTTATAATTTATAAATTGAAGTTTATTTAAGTTTTATTATAAATTGAGATCTTGATCTTGAGTTATTTTATACTTTTAAAATTTTGAATTTTAGGTTTCTATAGAAGATTTCTTTAATCCACGAACTCTAGCGACCGAGATAGGAACATCCATACCATTTCAACCATTTGAACAAGTTGTCTAACTTTTTTCTTAATATTAATGAAAATAAGTTTATATATGTACACATGCATTTTCATCTGAATTTTTTTAATATATATATATAACTGTACATGTATATTGTACAGTTTGCTGTTGGAGATGTTCCCATGGGGGAACTTGTAGCAGGTGAACAAATGGAGAGGGAACCTCATGAGGTATTGCATGATTTTTTTTATATATTTTGTTTTTTACATGAAGTTCTATATATATTCTCACTCATTTTTAAAACATCAAATTTTAATGTTTGTACATGTGCATTGTGTACAGGTTTCCCATGCTTCGCATGATAGTGCGTGGATTGAGACTCTGATAGGAAAGACACTACATCCATCTCTATTTGATGGACATGATTTGTAGATTTGATTTCAAGATTTAGATAGTCTTAAATTTACTTTTTTATATAATATCTAGATGCACTGTCATATATATATGTATATATATATATAACTTGATACTTGATACTTGTGAGATCTACAATTTTTGGACATGTTTTATTACAGTGTTAATATAATTTGTTTTTTTCCAAAAAGTTATGTTTTGGATGGTTTTAGTACTTTTGGCATGTGAATGTGAAGTGATGTTGTTATATAATTTGTTTGGTTTTTAAAACTTTTAATTTTTGGATAATTGAACTACTAGTAATGTTGTCATCTATAAATTAATGTTTTGCTTTTGAACTACATTTGGCATGTTATGTAATGATGTGTTATAATTTGTTTTGTTTTTAAAATTTAAGTTTTAGATGCTTGAAGTACATTTTGCATGTGAAGTAATGTTACATGATATAATCAAAAAAAAATTCAAACTCAATTTTTGGATGGTTTCAATATACATTTGGAATGTGATATTTAATGTTAAATGTTTAATGTTTTTATTGGATAGTCAAGAACTACAATTGGAATGGCATGTGAAGTAATATGTGCATGTGAAGTAATGTTGTGATCTATAATTTTTTGTTAAATTAAATGTTAAGTTTTGGATGGTTTCAATCTACATTTGGCATGCGATATAATGTTAAATGTTTTTAATGGATAGTTGAACTATAATTGGCATGGCATGTGAAGTAATTTTGCACGATATATAATCAAAAAGTTTTTAAAACTTAAGTTTTGGATGGTTTCAATCTACATTTAGCACATTTAGCACATGGATGGCATGTTAAGAAATGTTGTGATATAATAAAAAAAAAATTAAAACTCAAGTTTTGGATGGTTGAAGTACATTAGGCATGTGAAGTAATGTTGTGATATAATCAAAAAGTTTTTAAAACTAAGTTTTGGATACCATTTCAATCTACATTTGGCATGTGATATAATGTTAAATGTTTAATGTTTTTATTGGATAGTTGAACTAAAATTGGCATGACATGTGAAGTAATTTGTTTTGATATAATCAAAAAGTTTTTAAAATTCAAGTTTTGGATGGTTGAAGTACATTTGGTAAGTTTTAAAATTTATTTTCACTCAAACAATAGTATGTAGTATGTAAATTTTTCATCAATGCACATAGAACATATTCGACCATTGGACAGACAAATTTTGTACTAGATTTTCAATCAGGAATAGAGATGTGGGTCAAATCCCACCAAAAGTCGAAGAAGTGCTCCGAGTCTCTTGTCTGAAAGGAATCTTCGTACAAAATTATACTGCGGATGATTTATTTACATTGTGGATACTTTTTACCAAAAAATCCCATAAGAAAAACTGGGTGTGCATTGAGTTCTTGTATATATCCAATACATGCAACATTTTTCATCAATGCACATAGAAAAACCACTTTTAGTTAATTGCATTCTAGAACAAATATATTCAGTACGTGAAACATTTTTCATCGATGCACATAGTAAAACTACTTGAACAGTTAATTGCATTCTAGAACACACACAAACAAACACACACACACATATATATATATCCAATACATGCAACATTTTTCATCAATGCATGTATAGAAAAGCTACTTTTAGTTGATACTAGAGTGTGCATGTACCAAAAAAATTTGTACATGTGCAAACACTTGCACAGATAACATAACAAGGAAGCTCAATTTTTAATTGAGTACTGGAAGTTCTAGAACATATAATCCAAAGAGAATAAATTGTTGGGCAGTTCAATCAAAAAAATTCCAATGGAATGTCATCTTCAATAATCTGTTCATGATCAAATTTTGACATTTTCCATTTCTTAATATTCATTTTTTTCTTTGATTGAACCTCGATCAAATGTTTGCATGTTGCACACACCAAGTGGCTATATTGATAATCATGAAATCAGGTTCATAGTCTTCAAAGTAAACAAAATTCCCACTTTGATTAATTTGTCTGAAAAAATAACCTTTCAATATAATAGATCCTCTTTCATATGGAAATCTGTGATCATTATAGTCTTCTAATAATTTCATTTTTTGTTCAGTGCAACGCATAAAATAATACTTCACATTTTCATCGTTTTCAGTAGGTGCAATTACAACAAAAACATCTCCTGCACAATAAAACAAACTTGACAAAATTATACATATTCAAATTTATTTCGAGATCTTTATCATTAGAAAGCAATTCAAATGTTACCTTCTCTAACAAGATCAGAAACTTGATCACCATCGGATGATATTGTAGTCTCCTCTAATTGCATTTCTTCAAACATTGTAACGGACATTTTGCCCTTTTTATTTAGCTCTGTATGTTTCCAATCTTCTACATACATTTTGTTTTCACAAACGTCATTGGATTTTGTGTTGTCTATGCAAAGAGGAAAAAAACAAGAATATTTTGTTTTATCCAATACAAACACATTTTTGGATGACTTTGTTTTAATTGAATGCAATTTTTGAGTCATTTTTATTGTTTCAACGTCATTTCCAATTGATCTATCTATGTCTTCGAACCCAATATGCCAAAAAAACCTTTATATGGAAAATTTAAAGAAGAATGTAAATATGATATCAAAATACAATAAAAGATAATCATTGTGATAAATCTGCACTGTTTATTTAATTATATATCCAATAAAAATTAAATTGAAAGTACCTTCGCACTTCCCTTGGTCAGTTATCTCATGGCTCAGAGCAGCGATGCACCATTGAACAACTTATTTCACATCCACAAGTCGGCTTGCAGAGGGGTTCATTTGATATCTTCAAAGTGCTCGTTTTATGCATGCCCTTGCACCGTCATGTTCTCCTTTTCCATGGCCAGTCTCAAAAAATTTCCAATAATGTTTAATGCAAGTTTTCTTATGAAGACAACACAACCAAAAGAATGATCATGCAAATTTGAATTGTCCTACGCATCCATTTGACCATATCTAATGTTCATTGAATGTTATTCCACTATTTTTCAAGGAATCATAAATTTTTCCAAAAAAATGTTGTACAAAATATGTATCATGTGTACGATCGTCACTGATATAAAAGTGATATTCTTTAATAATATGTCTATTTTCACTCGTGCTTTCTATATGATTGGCATTTTGTTCAGCATGTCTATATAGAATATGGACGAGCATGGAGACTTGGTCAGAATGATAGTATTCACTATGAATTTATTTTTGTGGAACAAATGTGTAGTTTTTTGCAAAATCAATTACTGAAAAAATGGTCCCTGGTGGAAAAACTTCACGGGATTTTTTGAATTGCAAGTCTTTCCATCAAGCTCTATTTGAATGCTTGGTGTATTTGTAAATTTTTGCCTCAAACTTTCTCAAAAAGTCTATCATAAAAATTTCTTCTTCTCGTAATTCAATTCTTTTAACACTATTTGCACCTTGAAACGATGTATGGATATATTCATATCTCTTCCATTTCACTTTCATGTTGGACAATGATTGATCATTTATATTAGTACGATATTTGTTTTGAAATTTAGTCAAATTTCCACAATCATCTCATTTTTTACCACCAACACATTTCTTTTCATAAAATAGTTCATCGCTTTCTCTTTCACATAGAATTAAATTGAGATATGAAATCACGGATAGTGGAAGGAGGAGGTGAATCCTTCCAAAATGTTCTACCAAAATCAAGGAATGTGTCATAATATAACTCAAATTCCACATGATAATGGAAACAACAAGTGTCGTGTACGATGATAGGTTTTACATACCATGGTTTTTGTTGAACAAAAGCAGTGATTGAAACATGAATTTCACGATTCTCTTCTTTGAACTTGTTGAACAACTCTATCTGAGTGGTTTCTAAGAAATGTTTTTCATGTTCTTTGTACTGATTTCGTGCTATTCTTCTTCGCATCACATGCCTTGCATTTGGCGAAACACGCTAATTGTTCTTCCAATATTCATATATTATTTTTTTAACATTTTCTCCAAGTTTATCTTTGTATGGTTGCCTACAAATAGCTCTCCAACAAGCAAGTTCATCATTTACATCTATTTGCAACCGAAATTTCCGATGTTTGTGCAAATTTTTTCGCGAGGTTCCTAATGCTCATGCCATATATTTTACCAAGAGATTCTCTCTAGTACTTGATGAAACCACTGCCATATGTATTGCTCTACGTACAACTGAAACATTTTTCTGTCTAGATATTTTAATTGAATTTATAGCACTATTTATATTTTGTATCACACTTTCCTTCATTTTTTTATCTTTGGTTGATTTTCGAATACCCAATAAAGACGTAGCTTCTTTTAATTTCCTTAATGATAGGAGACCTTTCAACATTTGGGCTTCTACTGTCACATTTTCCTTTATGGAATACTTCTCAAAAATGTGATTAACACGATATCGTATATAATGGTCAGCTCTTTTATCTCCATATGTGTGAGTGTCAAGATTTTCTAACATCTCATCATCGACATTGATTTCATCTGTACATATTCGAATGAATAGTACATAATAAATTTACATATTCAATAAATAACTAAATTAATAAATATATGTATAATTTCAATAATACGTGCATGTGTTCAACATATATATATATATATATATACCTTGTGATTCAATTTATTCACTTGAATTTCTTTCATCATTTTCACCATCTTCAATCATTGGTTCAATATCTCTTTCACTTTCTCTTTCAAAATTTTGTATCTCATCATCAATGTTTTGAGGAATATCTCTCTCTATTTACATTGTAAAATATTTTTCAAATTAGTTCATCAAATAAAAATTAAGCTTCACATTTTACACTAGGAAAATTTTAAATATATCAAAATCATAATATTTATATTTACATACCTGTTTCAACTTCTAGTTGAGGTTGATTTTCCCCTTCAATATTTGAGAGTGCTTCTATATTTCTTTTGCGAGATTGTCTCGTCTCTTCTCTACGTTCCTCAGGGTCACTTTTTCGATCATATTTTCTCGTACAATTTCTTCGATTTACCATGATAATAGAGTATGAAGTTCAAAAAATTTCCTTCAAAAAATTAGACAAAAAATCAATTAAAAAAACATCACAAAAGATTTAATTTAAAAAAAAAACTCATTTTAAATTTTTTGCAAAAAATACATACTCCAATCCAAAACACTTACTTTAAAAAATTCAAGAAAAAAATTTCTTATAAAAATGAAACGAAGTTCAAAATATTTCCTTCCAAGTCCTACAAAAAAATTTCATTTAAAAAGTTACACAAAAACTCATTTTAAAAAATCATTATAAAAGATTTACTTCATCACAAAACCAAAAAATGTCCTTTCGAAATTAAGCCCAAATTCATAATTTAAAAAAAAATGAAGCCCAAAAAACTGTATCACATACCTCCAAGAAATGTCTTTTGAATGTATCTCCAAGAAATTTTGAATGTACCTCCAAGAAAATTCTTTAAACCCAAAATAATTCCTTGCAAAATCAGATCAAATGTACGAAAATAATGTGTCTCAAAGAAAAGTCCTTTGAATGTATCTCCAAGAAAAGTCCTTAAACCCAAAACAATTATTTGCAAAATCAGATCAAGACTTTTGTAAAATCAGACCAAACGTGTGAAAATATGCGAAAATAATGAATGGTTTCGTGGCAATTTATATTGCCACGAATTGTTTTTTTGGAGGGGCTCGGTAGTACTTTCTGGCCAACGGAAAGATAAGTAAAAGTTCGGCCAAACTTCTAATAAATAGTTCGGCTGAACTACTTTTTCATTTGATTTAACGTGTCACTGGCGTAAAAAACAGTTCGGCCGAAATTTCTTTAAGAGTTCGGTCGAACTAACGTGTCACCAGTTACGCAGAGCCAAGCCCTGAATACATTTCTGCAACTTTGGACTGATTAAACTCCATGAAACATTCTGAATTAATCGTCAAAACCAAGACAAGAATTTTTAGAATTGAATCTACTTTTAGGAAATATAACTTTCATGTAATTTCATAAATATTTACTAATTTTAATTAATTTTCTAATAAAATGGATGCAAACAATTTTTGAAGGTCATTGTGATTCAGTGAAATCAAAATTCTGTATCTTCCAAAATACATTGTAAAAAAAATTGAAAAAATTATCGTACATTACATTGGTCCGTTCTCTCTAATGGGTAGCTTTTATATTTTTAGTTTATAACTTATATGTTAAGAAATTTCTTGTGTCGCGAAACATATTCAAAATATGCAAATTTTCATATTGGACCAATTTAGAAGATTCTATTAATTATGATATGCATTAATTGGCTTTGTAAATATGACGAAACTGAAGTAGACTCTCTCTAGATTGTTGTAACACATTTTGTTTCTCAAAAACACAAATTTTCAAAGAATACAACATTGTGTATTAACATGACTTCTTATGAATCCGTTGATTGTTAAAAAACACACACTCAAAGAAACGCTAAGTTGACATAACAAATGTGTATAAAAAAATTCCAAAAAATAAGTAATAGAAAGCTAACAAAATTTCTAACAAGTTTTATTTTTATCGCAAAATGAAATTCTAAACAAAAAAATTGTTTTAGCTTGCAGAAAGTTGAAGAACTGAAAAAAAATGAAAGTTTTTTCTCAAAAAAGGGTGAAAAGTGTAACCCAAATTCAAGTTTGACCTCTTCAATCTGCCTCATCCCTTTTCACACTCAAGTGCAATCAATCCAACTCAAAAATGTCTATCTATGTTGATCCTTGTTCACATTGAACTGGTTTTATTGATGATATCCTCTTCTTCATGCATGAATGTTGACTTAGTCAAACTTGACTAGGTCCTCATCCATTTACCCTTGTTCACACCCATAAGTGTAAAATCCAGCTACTGTGATGATCCCCTTTCACATTGAAATGGGTCGTATTCATGTTTTTATTAAGCATGGGCCTCCTTACCCATTTACCCAACTATTAAGTGCAAAAATAAAAAATTTAATATTCCCCTTAGCTGCTTGCTAAGGTACGAATATTGCATACAAGTTGTATAATGAGTAAACATAAGTGAGATAGTTTTTCTTCCACCTCTAATAGAGCCCAATAACAACTAGAGTTGGTGCATACAGATTTATGCGGTCCAATGCAAGAAAAATCAGTTGCTGACAATCTCTATTTTCTTACTTTCATTGATGATTTTAGCAGGAAAATTTGGGTGTATTTCATCAAATACAAATTGGAAACATTTTCCAAGTTTAAGGAGTTCAAAGCCGAGGCTGAAAAATAGAGTGGCAAGTTTATTAAAGTTCTGAGGTCTGAAAAAGGAGTTGAGTATGAATCTAACGTATTCATTGATTTTTCCAAACAACATGGTATTAAAAAACAAATGACGACCAGTTATACTCCACAGTAGAATGGAGTCGCAGAAGGAAATAATCAAACAATTATGAATACGGCTCGAAGTTTGCTCAAAACATGAAATTTTTTCTAAAGATTTATGGGTTGAAGCAGTTGCCTTTTCGGTATATATTTTGAATAGATCGCCAACTTCCAGTGTTCAAAGTTTTTTACCTGAAGAAGCATGGAGTGGACAAAAAGTAACTGTTTCACACTTTCACGTATTTGGTTGTATTGCTTTCGCTCATGTTCCAGAAAAATTGAGAAAAAAACTTGATGATAGGAGTGAAAAGTATATTTTTATAGGATATAGTGATCAATCTAAGACATACAGATCGTTTAATCATATAACTAAGAAGTTTTTCGAGAGTCGAGATGTGAAATTTCTGGAAGACATGTCTTCAAATGAAATGAAGAGCAATAATTTTTCTAATCCTTTTATTCTATTAGACAAACATCAAGCGCCTGCAACAAGCACTCCAAGATTATAGGTGCCAGACAAAACCAGTAGTAGTTCATCAAGCAGTAGCAATTCATCATCTTTTGAGTATGATTCTGATAATCCTAAAATGAGAAATTTAAGTGATATTTATGCACAAGATGATTTTGATGATATTGTAAATTTTGCATTTCTTTCATTTCAACCTACTTGTTTTGACGAGGCTATAAAGGAAAAATAATGGGTAGATGCAATGAATAATGAAATCGATGCTATTGAAAGAAATCAAACTTGGGATTTGTTTGATTTACCTGATGATAGAAATTCTATAGGTGTCAAATGGGTTTTTAAAACAAAATTAAATGAGGGAGGTGAAGTTGATAAGCACAAAGCAAGATTATTTCCAAAGGTTTTTCTCAGCAACTTGGCATAGATTATGGTGAAACATTTGCACATGTAGCAAGAATTGATATTGTTCAATTTTTATTAGCTATTACAACACAAAACAAGTGGCCTATTTACCAAATGAACGTAAAGTCTACTTTTTTGAATGGTGTTTTGAATGAAGAAGTGTATGTTGAACAACCACCTAGTTTCAAAATAAAAAATGAAGAACATAAATTGTATAGGTTGAATAAAGCATTGTATGGCTTGAAGCAAGCTCCAAGAGCTTGGTATAGCCGAATAGACCATTACTTGCTAAATAATGGTTTCAGAAGGAGCGACCATGAGCCCACTTTGTATATCAAGAATGATCATCAAGGTAATATTTGATACTATGTCTTTATGTTGATGACATAATTTATACAGGTAACATGCAGTTAGATGAATTTAAAGTTGCAATGAAAATTTAATTTGAAATGACAGATCTTGGATTAATGAGATACTTCTTAGGTATCGAAGTGAAACAAACACACGATAGTATGTTTATGAGTCAACATAAGTATGTTGCTGACATTTTGAAAAAGATTAAGATGGACAGGTGTAAACCGGTGGATACTCCTATTGAATTTTGTACAAAGTTAAGTAAAGATGATGTGGGTACTATTGTTAATTCGAATTTGTATAAGTAACTTGCTGGTAGTATTATGTATCTAACTGCTACTAGGCCTAATATAGCATTTTCATCTAGTTACATTTCTAGGTTTATGGAATCTCCTAAAGACTGTCATTGGAAAGCTAGAAAAAGGGTGTTAAGATACATTGCAGGTACATCTACATATGGTTTATCATATGTAGCCTCTACAGATAATAAGCTTGTTGGTTATACATATAGTGATTATGCAGGATGTATTGATGATCAGAAAAGCACTTCTGGCTATGCTTTTCTATTTGGCAGAAACTTGATCTCGTGGTCATCCAAAAAGCAACCCATAGTTGCACTATCTTCAACAGAGGCCGAGTAAGTTGCAGTGAATTCAACATCATGTCAAGCAGTGTGGCTAAAGAGACTTCTCTTTGACTTCGGATACATAGAAAATGAACCTATTTTAATCCTTTGTGACAACACTTCCGCTATTTCCTTGTCAAAGAACAATTCCTTTCATCAAAAGAGAAAACATATCGACACTCATTTTCATTTCATTTGTGAACTCGTCAAGAGTGGTGATATTTTTCTCAAATTTTGCGATTCTAAGGAACAGTTAGCAGATATCTTCACCAAACCACTAGGAAAAGTTAATTTTGAGTTTCAATGTCAAAATTTAGGCATAAAACAATGTAACCCTCAAGATTAAGGGGGAGCGTTAAAATATTTAATCATTAGTGGTTAATTGATAGTTTAGAATTAGTTTTTAGTTAGACGGTTAAACTTTTTCTCCGTAACTGAGTAACTGACCATATGCCTGTATATATATATATATATATATATATATATATATATATATATATATACTTCTCATAATAAAATAATTGTGTCACAGTGCTCAACAAATCTATTCCTCTCTTTTGTCTAAATCTGTCATATGTAAAATTCTAAAATTGTAGTTGTGATTGTAATTGTACATGAAATTGTAAAATTGTTATTCTAATTCTAATTCTAATTCTAATTCTAGTTTTAATTGTAATTGTATGTAAAATATTTGTAAAATTTTAATTGTATTACGGTGAATTGATTTTAATTGTAAAATGTAATTTTATGTAAAATTCTAAAATTGTAATTGTAATTGTATGTGAAATTGTAAAATTGTAATTGTAATTCTAATTCTAGTTTTAATTGTAATTGTATGTAAAATATTTGTAAAATTTTAATTGCATTAATGTGAAATGAATTTATTAAAATTTTTAAATTTTTAAATTTTTAAATTTGTAAATTTTAAATAATTGTAAAATAATAAATCTAGAATATGATTTATTGTAACATAGTAAAGTATAGAAAATAATGCAAATAAATTCATGTACTTTAGAATTATCATTATTTTATTATGATCTTAGATACAAAAAAAAAGAACTAATTTATACAGTACCCCATTTTTTTTTAAATCAACATAATTGCAAATAATTATCAAGTGAATTATTAATTTTAACATTAACACAATGAAAATTACGAATTAATTCAAAATACATATTATAATGTTTTGAAAAACCCATCTTAAGAAGTATAAATATTTATTAAATAACACATGTACCATATCACTCTCGGTTCTCATGATCACCCTCATTATCTTCCAGCTCACATGGCATGATAACACTATTGTTCTCAAAAATATGTTTTGATCTAGGGTCATGTGTCAATATGAACCATCAATCCCTATCCAACACATCTGGGTAAAGAAACACCTAGTTTCAGTGTTTAGGGAAAACATAGGGCTCCTTAGCTTCATCCCACATCTTTCTATAGTTGATACATATCAGCCTACTATCGCGATCTTACTTTACATTATTCTGATCAAAGGTGTCCCACCACTTGCACCTAAAAATAACACATTGGAAAGAAGAGAATTCCACTTTAATGATCTCTTGTATCTTTTCGATGTAACCTAACGTCCCTCATACTAGGTTTTGATCACGGTGGCTAGATTGACTAGATTGATTGAACTTGACTTCCACTCCATAGTCTTGTGTGATGTTTCCAGCATTGGCATTTTCTGTGTCGAAAATAGTGTCCATATACCCACATAGATGGTAACAAATGCACCTATTATAAAAAAGTAAAAAAAAATCATAGTGTCATGTGTCTTATAATAACCCAACAGTTAAAATATGAAATGTAGATGTCTTAATATAAGTTTCAAATTTACATATAAATTAAAAATATTATTATTGAGTTGTTTCACACAATCCCTACATTTAGCGCATCCTCTTCATCACGCAAGTAATGACTGGTAGCACCGTACTTCTCTCTAACTTGGTTAGCAACCCAACTGTTGGGGCATATTTTTGGAATATTTTCTTTTAAATGATCGGGATAAGGCACACTTCTACCATTGAACCGTCTGAATTCTTTCCTGCCACTATCCCATTTCATCCTCTTTTGTTCATACAATGCGACCCACGGTTGTGTCACTTCAGAACTGTAAAGAACGAATTTATTGATTGCTTCAATTTCTACATTCGTTGATGAAATCAAACCAACATTATATAGTACTTAGAGATCAAAATATACATTATATCGAAGTTCAAAATGAAAATTAATTACTATTTGTAAATTTGAAAAATTGTAAGTCACTTACTCTTTATCAAGCGTTTTTTTCCACTCGTTTGGAGCAACTCCCCTTCTCTTTTGTCTTCATCCCTTTCATCGTCCCAAATCACCGCACCTGGCCTATTGTCGATCTGCTTGATGTACTCACTAGCATAATAGAAAGACTCATATGATATGTACCACTCTAACATAGACCCTTCGAGTTTTTCCCTTTGTCAAACAAAACCTTTCAATTTCTTCATGTACCTCTCTAAGAAGAACATCCAACGACAAGAAACCACCCCAACTAATTCAACCTCATTTACTAGGTGGATTAGAAGATGAACCTGTAAGTCCATGAAACTCGTCGGCAGTTCCTTCTCAAACATACAAACAATCTCAACTATCTCTTGACGCCACCATGGAATGCTAGCCACATGAATCTCCTTTGACGTGATCCAACGTACAAATTCAGATAATTTAGATATGGCACATCCTAGGTCTTGAGGGAATTCATGTTTCACACACCCACGCACGAACAAAGGATAAAGACACTGCAAAGTTATAAACACGTGCAATAATATACAAAATTATTTTTGTTTTATGATCCCCACATGGGATAAAATTTATTAATATAAAGAATAATAAAATCATGCTTTTGAAATTATACATACTCTTAGAAGATTCAAATTGTCATGTGATTTCAACTCGAACAAATGTTCATCCACGGTGAAGCAGCGCCATAGTGAAGACCCATATGAAGTTGGCACCCTGACATCCATTATAACTTCCTTTGCCAAAGATATATCATCTTTTTTTTAAATCCATGGGACATCACCTTCTTTGAGAAACCATGAATTAGAGGGACCAGCGCCTGTCTTTGATCCCGTACTTTCTAATCATCTTGGCCAATGTTTCTTTTTAGTTTTTGAAGTAATAAGATCTTTCCTAACAACCAATGTGTCACTTTGTTTCGATGATATGTGCCTCCATAAAGAAGATGAAACATTTTTAAATATATGCATGGGATCTAAAAAGTGGGCAATATTAAATGCTCCTAATATGGGAGGTCATAAAAGATAGATTTACTTTTCATCCCAATGGGCAATTTCTCAACATAGGTGTCGAAGAAATCTGGATCATTTAACATAATCTCCCCATTTGAATCGAAAATTTCTATGAACTCCTTATCCTTCTCTCTCTGATATACTTTAAGCCATTCAACTGGTGTCATTATTGGAGGCATTTGGGTTCTCTCTTGTTTACCATTGAAAGCGGATGTTGCTCTTATGTAAGGGTGTTCTTCTGGTAGGAATACCCTGGAGAAATCATACACTGGCTTTCGTAGGTCCTTGGACCATCTATCTTTCAGAGAAGGTCCACAACATTTACATCCAAAATACCCTTTTGTTACAAGACCTGCGAGATTATATTTGTATATATTAATTAATATCCATGGAACGTTAAATAATATCATGAAGATTAGAACAAATATTGCAATGAATTAAATAACTAATATGTGAAAGAATATTGTTATGTATATAAACAAATCAATAAATTAAACATGTAATTTACAAGAGCAAACTCCTAAGCCTGAATAATCATGTGTCGTGTAAGTACATATGCCATACAATGTAAAACTCCTCTCAGCTACGATGGGTCTTGATACATCATATACATTTATGCCATCCCATAATTCCTTCAATTCATCTACCAGTGGTTGTAAGTAGACATCCATATTCTTCACTTGCCTGCTACCAGGAACTATGAGAGCAAACATAAGATGTTCATTCTTCGTGGACAACCATGGGGGGATATTGTTATTGATCACTACTATAGGCCAAACATAATAGTTGGTGTTCTAGAGGGAATATGGGTTGACGCCATCCATGGCTATGCTGAGTCATAGACTTCGTACTTCATCCTTGAATTTTTCGGGTCATTTATCCTCTATATGCTTCATGGATATTGAATCAATTGGGATTCGCATAACTCCCAACTCACTTCTGTGTGAGGCATGCTATCCCTGCAACATAGCTAATTCTTTGCAAATAAAGAGCCTTTGAATCCTTGGGATTATAGGCATATGCCTTAATATCATAAAAGGAGGACCAGTACGTGATTTACCCTTCTTTTTTTTTTATCATACCTGTCATGCCCACATTTTGGACAAATCTCTTTGTCCGCATATTCTCCTCTATATAGAATACAATCATTTGGACATGCATGATATGATATGTACTCAACACCCAACATTTTCAATAATTTCTTTGCCTCTTCGCAACTACCGGGCAAGACATTATCACTCGGAAGAACCATATCTTTGAATAATCTGTAGTTGGTGATCATGGAAAAATATATTAATAAATGTACATTAATTTCGATATAATTATTTCCGTTCATAATATTTACCATTTGTAATGTTCATTGCAGTGTATTGATTATATATCAAATTTATATAAGGGAGTACTTTATGGTAACTTACCTCAAAATTTTCGAGAAACATGCATTCGACAAGCCAAAGTTGTACAGTAACATCGTTGTCCCCAACTGGGTAGACTTTGACTGACCACCAGGTCCAAAGAGAGGGGTGGTGGAAGAAAATGTAAGACTTTCGAAGAAGGTTTCAGCGATATGAGAATCATCCCCTAGTTGATCATCATTTTGGAATGCATCTAACAACATTGTCTCCATGGCAGCCATATGCCTTAAGTAATCATCCATACCAACCTCTAATTGATTGCCTCCATTTCCAACTTGTGAAGAACTACTATTGATGTATTCATTCCTAATTGGTGAATCTGGACATAGCAGGAATTGAATCGATGTTGATTCGACCATTCTTGGTATCGTTCCTCTCCTATTTTTTCTCTTAATTCAGTCTTCTCTCGATTTGACATTGTCATGAGGTGCAACAGAAGATGGTAGGTAGGTCATTCATCAACACTAGAATCCTAATAAATAAATAAATGAACATGATTAGTACAAAATATATGATATCAATTAGTAACCATGTTGACAATATTGCATGATTATAAGTTTGGTTGACGTAGAAATAATTACATATTAATAAAAATATATACGAAACAATTATAATTATAATTACCATCATTATCCTGGGATTGTGGCTAGAAGATGAAATATTGTTACAATTGGCAGGGTGAAGTAGTTGTCCATTTTTATCTACCAAATGTGCCTCGCGGTATGCAACTCCTAATAAGAACTTCCAACGTTTTGGAGCATTTTGAATATTTTGTGCAGCTGAACTCGATGCTGAATCTGCATGAACCTGCAAATTTGTATACATTATAAATTTAATTAAGTTGTGCATGATTGACTGCACGGATAAAAAACATAAATTCAATTAGATAGTGAAAATATAAAACAAATCTGAAGTGAATATTACGTCTCCAGATGGATAGGGAGAACTTTGCGATGGAATTTGAGAAATATTATGGAATGAGCTGGATTTTGAAGAATTTTCCATTCCATATAATATATGATATTTTCTCCCTGCATTTGAGCAAAACAACAATAAATTTTGGTGCACGAACCTAAATGTAATTTCAATACGTAATGTACAGATAACCACATCGGTGCGTTTTTGGTATTGCACACTAGTGTCATTTTATAACTCGACACACCGGTGTTGTTCGATTACGCACTGGTAACGAATAACCGAAAATAAAAAATGAGCAACCCTATTTTCTTTAAGTGAAAAAAAGGCGATAAATTGAAAAATGGGCAGCAAAATATTTTCGAAAATATAATTTCATAAAACATTTCTTTAAATACTAAACATTTTTCATTATTTCACTATTTTTGCAAAACATTTCAGCCAGATGTTTGCAGGATACATACCTAGAGCAAACATAGCATGAGAGCACTGTGGAGCAGGGAAATATGTTCGAACAGAAGTATTCAAACAATCTGAATTCCAAACCTCTGGTGATTCAAACCTTGTACCATATAATTTCAAATGATGTAAGTAAAGTTTATTGTTTTTTTGACTTTTTTCTGCAATTTTTTTTATACAATAAAAGAAAAAATCAAAGTTTATTGTTTTTTTTTAACTTTTTCTTTAGTTTTTTTAAGCAGTTAAAGAAGAAAAAGTTTATTGTTTTTTTTTTTACTTTTTCTGCAGTTTTTTTTTTACCTATTCTGCAATTTGCAGAAAAAATAAAGAAAAAATCCATTTTAAGAAACAAAAACCCTAGATTCTTTTCGTTTCTGCCCTCTCTTCTCCCTCTTTCTGTAATTTCAGAATTAGGGCTTTTCAATTTATATTTATAGGGTTTGTATAGTCATAATACATCCAACCCACGGGATGACTTGCATAGTGGGATCCCAATCCATGTTGGCTCTTCCTTGAATTTAAAAAAAAAAACAAATATTTTTTCGTCGATGCGGCCTACGTAACATAGTGCACCAGTGCGCTCTGTTATACTAGCGCATCGCGAAAGTACAGTGATAAAAAGTAAAAAAACAAAATTTGTTTTTATTTTTGTGCCATATGTAACATATGGCACCAATGCACTATTTCATTATGGTGCACCGTGAATGTGTTGTTTCACAAAAAAAAAACCATTTTAGAAATAAACCCTACATTCCTTTTATTTCTGCCCTTTCTTCTCCCTCTTTCTGTCATTTCATAATTAGGGATTTTCAATCTATATTTATAGGGTTTGTATTGCTAAATATAAGCTTAATACATCCAAACCATGAGACGACCTACATAGTTGGATCCCAATCCTTATTGGCCCTTGCGTAAATTAAAAAAATAAAAAATCGGTGCAACCTATGTACCTGAGCGCACCGGTGTGATCTATTATCCCAGCTCACCACGCAAGTACTATGATAAAAAATAAAAATAAAAATATATATTTTTTATCAGTGCGCCATTTGTAAAATATGCCTGGCCGGTGCGTTATTTCATTATGACACACCGCAAATGTTTTGTTTCAAAAAATAAAAACTTTCAAAAAATAAAAAGCTTACATTCTTTTTGTTTCTGCCATTACTTCTCCCTCTTTTTGTGATTTCAGAATTAGGGCTTTTCAATTTAGATTTATAGGGTTTTTATTTCTAAATATAAACCTAAGACATCCAACTGACGAGACGATTAGCATAGCTGGATCCCAATCCATGTTGGCCCTTGCGTGAATTTAAAAAAAATAGATTTTTTTTATTGGTGTGCCCAGCATAACCTAGCGCACCAGTGCTCTGTATTGTACAAGTGCACCACATGAGTAATGTGATAAAAAATTAATAAACAAAATATTTTTATCGGTGCACCATATGTAAAATATGGCACCAGTTTATACTACAAAAACTAACACTTTAGGATTTTTATTATTTTATCATGGTTAATCAGTGCGGTGATTGACATGTAACACACAGGTTCTCCTTGTTGATATAGAGCATTGTACGGTCTATTATATTGTTTGTGCGGTGTGTTTCTAAGTCACCAACACACCGACTTGGTGCGTACACCATGAATGGCGCACCGGTTTCTTGAGATTTTTTTTTTTACTTGAAAATTTGACAATTTATTTATAAATATATTAATGAATGATATGATACAGGTTTGAGATTGATAAAGAAATGACTGACAAGAGATCAAGTGACAAAAATACTGATAACACATCAAGAAAATAAAAAAAGGCAAGTTCTTTGTAAATTATTTACAAAAAAATATTATTTTTGAACTATATGTAAGTTTAACTAATATGTATTTTTTACTGTGTATCATGCAGAGCCACAAAATGACGAAGCTCAATAAGATTATTTCTGATCTAGGACTAGAAGAGCGTAAAATCTTCATGGAAAAATTGCAAAAGGATGAATCGGGTGAATGAAAAAATACTATCGATCTAATATGAGTTTCTTTTTTTAGTTTTCATTAATAATATAATTAAAATTATTAGATAACATGTGTCAAATAGTCTATTAATTCACATTTTTTAATGTTCTACAGGGACCAACAACTCAGAAAAAGAATGTTGTTCTAAGAAAAGAAAAAAAATAAAACATGGAAATGAAAATGAATTGCTTCTTAGCTCATCTGGAGTGGTGTTGGAGGTTAACGAAAGGGGGTAAAACTTTTACAAATGTTTGAGGGATCTAGTGGAGCGAATGTATAGACATTCTTTCCACTTACAATACAAAAACCAATCCAACGATTCCAAGAACCAAATTTTATCTAAACTACAAGAAGAGTTTCCAGAGAATTGGTCAATGAGACATGTTAGAATTTTAATAGAAAAAATGTACAAAAAAAAAGGAATGAAAAAGTAATATTCCTTTAAATGTTTGTCTAGAATTATTTATAAATATCACTTTTGTTATACTTAATTTTCATATATCAATATAAAAATTTAATAGTTTATTGTCATGTTACATTTTCAGGAAGATTACGAAAATCTCAAAAGATGAATGAGTTGATATCAGAAATATGCCAGTAGGAATGTCCAAAAAATATGTACAAGGAGGTGGTCAAAGAAATGGACAAAATTGCATCGCAGGAGGAGCCATCTCAACAACAACGTTCTTCAAATGTAATATGTAATCATTGAATTTTTCTATCATTAGATACAATAAATAAAAAAATTAGCATTACATATTAATTTTCAAGCATTTTCTTGTAGAAAAGAAAATAAAATGGAACCCATTCAACACATAAAATAGGATGAAAAAGAAGAAAATGATTGATCTCTAAATTTGTGAGTAATTGTTACTTGCTTATAACAACTTAACTAGATTTCATTTTTGTATTTTTTAAGATGTTTTACAAAAATCATCATTAAATTTCTTCAAATAGGTGCTAAAATACAAAGAAGAACCATTAGAGGAATTGGTTGAAATTGGGTTAAATATGGGTTGTGAGTATATGTTGGCATATCAGAATTTAATTGTGAAATTTGTAAGCATCTATCGATCTTGTTTTACTTAGCTTCATCTATAATTAATAGAATAAATAAATATTTTATATTAAATATATGATTTGTTATGGAGTATAAAACTTGCAGGAAACAAAGTATGGAACTGCGCCTACAGATCAAATCTTGGAAGATGGCATGTTACATGGTTTTGAAAGAATGTGTATAGTTTATGAGTCAATTGTTGCATTGGTACATCATTTCTTTTCGATTTACATTGATGTATATTATTTAATATTGCAATTTTCATTATTCTCACCAATGTATATACACTCATTTCAGTTTATTTTTATGTTTGTAGATGGAAGGTGAAGAAGAATAAAACAATCAACACCATGAACAAAACATTCCTGAAAATAACCCAAGTCATGGAAGTAGCTCTAGCAGTGACAGTGGTTCAAGCGAAGAATGATGATCACTATGTTTGGATATTAAAGCAAGGCGTTGTATTTTTTGAAATATGTCTGTGAAATCAGACATTTTATTTAATGTAATGGACATAGTGTCCCAATTGAAAGATAAAGGGATACCAATAACTATCCCATTTTGTATGACAAAGAATGTCTTATTCATATATATACATAATAAAATATGTTTTAATTTATTCTATTGTGTTCCCCATTGTCGTTCTCAAATGCACTAATAAAAAATTAATTCATATGAATATTTTTATAAGATATATATGTGTCGACTTTTGATAAATAAAGAATTTAGAAAAACCACAATAATTATGATATGATATAACAAATTAATCCAAACATCACATTCAAATGCATTAATAAAAATTCAATTAATATGAATATTGTTATAACATGTGTCGACTTTTGATGAATAATGAATTTTAAAAAATCACAAAAATTGCATTGTCACAATAATTGTGGTACAGCGCGCCGGTGCGTTTATGTCTATATACACACCGATGCCTTTTTACGACCTATGGGCACCACACGAATACCGATACCAATTATAAATCTCGGTGCGTTTGTGTGATACTATGCACCAAAGAATTTTTGTGTCTATATGCACCGATGCATTTGTACAATCTATGGGCACCGCACAAATACCGATACCAATTGTAAATATCAGTGCATTTGTGTGATATTGTGCATCAGTGCATTTCTATAAGTCTACGCACTGGTGCATTGATACGATCTATGGGCACCACTCAAATGCCAAGGCCAATTAGAACGGCCCCGTGCATTGTATCACCAACACTATGTCTGGTGTTGTTTTATACCTTAACCACCCGGTGCATTCTCCTTCGACCGCCCTGGGGCTCCAACTACAAGTACGCACCAGTGCACTAAATCCTGATTAGTGCACCGATGAAAAAAACATTCGTAATTACCTCCGGTCACCCATTTTTTTTAGTTGTGTTGAATTTCCATTAAAATCTCTGCCAAAACCTCTATAACCATAGACAGATGTTGTAACAAATGTTTTTTTGACAATTTTTTCCAATTTTATAACACTAAAAACCTCCTTTATGACCTCCGCTAGAGGGTCTTTTCCTTGTAGTGGGGGAGGGGTGTCGCCACCTCCTATCATAATATAGTATTTGGTTATCATCAACCTATGGCAAGGGATCTTGTTTTTTCAGAAGGCAATGGGAGTGATATTTAAACCTCGATTCTCGAGGCTCAATGGAAATCATGGTTAAAGGGGAGATGTCTCCCGAGTCCATCATGAAACCCTAAGTTTGTTATCTCAAATAATCAACTCAAGGAATCACGAAATTTTATGAAGGACTATGCTTTGATTTGTAAATTTATAGGGATTTGGCCAAAAGAACCAGATATAATACAATGGATCTAGACAAAATGGAGACCAAAAGGCCATATGGAACTTCATCTAAGACTCAAGGATTTCTTTACAGTAATATTTTTGAATTTGAAGGACCATAAAAGGGCATTTGAAAATGGACCTTATTTCATGAACAATGTTGGAATTTTCATGTGATTATGGGAGAAGTGTTATAACCCTCACAAGGAACAGTTTATGGCAGTTGTAGTTTGGTTTAGGCTATACTCTTTATCGAATAGTTTTTGGTAGCCAGACATTCTCGAAGGAATAGGAAATTATATTGGGGAATCTGTGAAAATTATGGAATTACCAAAAGGAGTAGGCACACTTCCTATGTGAGAATTTTTGTTTATATGAATATCTCCAAGCCACTGCGCAAGTTAATATATATTAAGTACCATGACGAGATATGGTGACAATTGTTGGATTATGGACAAGTTCCATTTAAACACCAGAGATTCCGTGAATATGGCCTCTTAATTACAAATTCCCCTTGTTCTCTTGGAAAACCAATAGAACAACAATTGAAATACCTGCAGGGATTCCAAGAAGTTATTAGAAAAGGGGTAAGGGAACAAAGAATAATTTAGAGTAGCAAGTGTTGTCACCTAAAATGGTGAATAAACAGGATGGTTCTGATGATGATAAGTTATCAACATTGGCAGATCTTGAGGAAACACCATAGGTGGAACAATAGACAAAGAAACCCATAGAGATAGAATGACAAGGGGGAAACTCCGTAGATAAATCAAACCCTAAAATGAAAATACTAAAAGTTCCATCTGAATTTCTATAAATTAAAGAGGTACTCAAGGACACAAGCCTCATCTAGGAGTTATATAATAGATGGTATATTCTTAGGGAAGGTGAGTTCATGATGTTGGAATTTATCAATACATGGGAAAGAGTTGAGTCAAATGATATCCCAACAGAGAAAAAAGAACACTTCTTCTACCTATTTTGTCAATGGTAGTATCACAGAAAAATGCAATAAGGGGCTTGTGGAAACCCTAACTAGTGGAAATAGGCTCCTCTCTAATGAGCAGAAGAAAAGGAAAAAATCTAGGAGAATGTAGTAAAAAGGAAGAAAGACCACTAGAGAATTTATTCGGAATGTGGGTGAATTCCTCATTAATTATGGGTTAGTAGCATTCATATCAATGTATTTCCTCTCTTCCACACCCCTTTCTCAATGAAAGTGGTCTCCTATAACCTTAAAGGCCTCAAAAATAGAGGGACATTGAGGTATTGAGAGATAGAATTGTGAAAGAGAGGCTGAAAATCCTTATATTACAAGAAACAAAATTTTATTGTCAAAACGTAGAAGATATTTTGGAAAAATGAAGGAAGGGATGTGAATCAATGGTTATTTATGCCAAATGAATTTTGGCCAGTTTGGTGCTAGTCTGGAACCCCAAGGATATTGTTTTTAAGGACTGTATATTATGTCAAAACATCTCGATAGGATGATACCACTGTGTGGGAATAAAAGAAGAATTACACTTATCTACAGTTTGTCGTCCTTCTTTCTTAGGGGAAAATCCTATTTTATTACAAGATCTAAGAGAATTACAGGTATATACCAGGATGAAATTTGAATATTAGGGGGTGAATTCAATCTTATCAAGAAACCAGATGAGAAGAGAGTGGATATATGGCATTTAGATCTAATGGCACATTTCTTCATGAAAATAATTCAAGATTTGAATATTGTTGATGTAGATACAAATAACGGTATATTCGCCTGGAATAATCATAGATGGGGGTGCCACAAAATTGCTAGTAAACTAAATCACTTCCTACTCTTCGAAGAATTGTTAGGGAGAGATGTCTTCATGGAAGCATCCATACTTACATCCCTAGGGTCTAATTATTGGCCAATTAGATTAGAAATCAACCTAAAAAAACACCACATAAAAGGCCATTCTGTTTTGAAAGTTTTTTCTTGTAGAAGTCTGAGTTTCTGGGAAAGGTAGAAGGTTAGAGGGACGATATATCTATACAAGGAAAGAACCAGATGCATACTTTTAAATTACAATTGAAGGAGCATAAATCCAAAATAAAATTATGGAATCAACTAGAATTTGGTAATATTTTAAATAAAAAAGCTAAATTAGAGATATGTATCCAAGAGATCATATAGGAGGGTCATTCATAAGCCCTGAAACTCGAAGAGGGATAGGTGATCCAAAAACTAGAGTAGCGAAGGAAGCGAGAGGAAGTACTTTGGAAGTGGAAGTCTAGAATACAATGGCTCAATGAGGGGGGGTGAAATACAAAAGAAGTTATGGTCAAACATAGATAACACAATATGTTTTTCTCCTTAACCTCAAAGGGGGGAAATCACACTCTAAAACACGAGGAGATGGAGGATGAATTAGTGTTCTATTTTGAGGAGATGTTCGTGGAAACTAGTACTAATAGAAAAGAAGCCATAGAGTGCATTACATTCCATATACCACATCTAGTTAGCCACGATCAAAAATTTTCCTTAATGTGGGAAGTATCATTTTAGGAAGTGGATAAAGTGGTAAAGGCAATGCCTAGTAACAAGGCCTCCAATCTAGATGGATTCACAATCGATTTCTTTAAATATTGTTGGTTTATTATCATAAAATAGGTACAAATAATGATGGAGGATTCGAGGTGTTCTTTCCAAGTATGGTCTGGTCTTAATGCCACATTTCTCACCCTTATCTCCAAGAATGGAAAGTCTAGTGAGCCTAATGGTTTTTTTCAAATTTCTCTTTGTAATGTTACATATAATATTAACTCCTATGTCATTGTTAAAAGGATGAAAACCCTCCTCAATGTTATAATTTCTTCAGAGAAAACTAGGTTAATGGAAGGTTTTCAAATTCTAGATGAGAAAATCATGGTGTATGACGGGGTGCATTCCTTCAATAAGGTTAAGAGACCTGGAATGGTGATTAAGTTACATATTTCCAAAGATTATGACTGAATGAACTAGAAATATATCCACTCCTTAGTAGCCTTTTGTTTCTCATAGAAATGGATTGAATGGATTAGATCCCTCATTTCCACTCCCTTTATCTCTATTTTGTTGAATAGATCCCCTACCCACACCTTTAGGGCCTCTCACGGCCTAACGCAAGGGGACCCATTGTCCCCCTTCTTATTCATTCTCACAACATAGAGCCCAGGGAGGTATATTAAAGTGGTTTTGAACCAAGGATCTCTCAAAGGAATCCATATTCAGGGGCATGACGTTATAATTACTCACCAAAATTCATTAATAATATTATGTTGTTTGGGGAATATTTCTTCCAAGAAACAAGTTTATTGAACACTATTCTTTTAGACTTCCAAGAAGCTTCGAGAACTATGCTAAATAGGGATAAATCCAATATTTTTTTTTCTCTAATACCATAATTTCTATGCAATCTCATATAGCTCATACAATGGGCTATCAAATAGGTAGCCTACCTACCAGGTATCTAGGAACTCCACTCATCACAAACTCCTTATGAATTTCATGTTTATAGGACATTATCTATAATATCTCTAAAATGTTGGAAAACTGGGACTTTCAATCCATAAATGTAGCTAGGAATCTGACTCTTCTTAAATCAATACTCCAAGAATTTATGGTCCACCATCTCTCGATCCTACTGGCCTTACAAGCAATTTATAAGAAAATCACCGGTAAGTTCATGGATTTTGTATTGAAAGGGTCCAAGCAGACTCGAAAGTGGGCTCTTGTGTCTAGGGAGAAGGTGTGCCTTCCTAAACAAAAAGGAGGGTTGGGTCCATGAGATCTTAAAATCCTTAATTACGCTTTAGGTGCAAAGGTGTGGTGGTGCTAGATACAAGGGGGAGAGGAAATATGTTGATAGGCATGTTTGTCTATTCGGAATAAGACCTCCAAAATTTTAATTTAATTATCAATAATTATTAAGTTGATGGTAGAGATTTAACCTCTATGGAATATTCTAGAATATTCATAGTAGTGTATACAAATAAAAAATTTAGATTTATCTCCACAATACTTATGCCATTTTTTCTTTTTAAATTAAATTGGTTAATTAAAGAAAATTCCATATGAACAAGTGTCATATGAAGTCAGTTATGGTTTTTTGGGGCATTTGGTATTGATAATTCATGTTATTGGTCCATGGTATTATAAAAGATCATATTTACAAATTAATAATCTCCATAATAAAGTGGGGCTCAATCACCATGGTTAAAAATCTTGTTCCATGTTTTTTAAAATTATGTATGTTTAATTTATATATTCATTATTATGTCGTAAGGCATTCCTCTTTGAAAACAACACCCCTAGCTGCCACTTTGTACTCGTATGCACCAATGGATGGAATGTTAAATGATTGAAGAGTTTTAGGCCGTCAAATTAATAATTAATAGTTAAGAAAAAACTAATAGTTAGAGTTGCCCTCTTTGAAAACAACTCCCCTAGCTGCCACTTTGTACTAGTCTGCACCATTGGATGGAATGTTAGACTATTGAAGAGTTTTAGGCCATCAAATTAATAATTAATAGTTAAGGAAAAAATAATAGTTAGACTTGCTTACTAAACTATTTATTGATAGCCTAAGGGTTTCTTAATGGTAAGTTAAGAGAAAAACTGCAACAACACAAACATAATAATAATAATAATAATAAGGCAGATATATAAAAAATATTGATAAAAGGGAGAAGGCATTCTTAAAATTTGTATTCGCAGCACTGCACATGGCACGAAAGTAAGAGAGGGTCTTGTACATTAGTGAACATGTCCAGAGCTAGCCACAGGTGTAAGCAAGTTGTGTGGAGTGTACCAAATTTCATTCTAAGCATCCTTTCTATTTATTATTTTTATTATTTACTCCTCAACCATATTCCCATAAATAAATGAGAATTGTATTGCAAGTAACATATAAACCTATCCCTGTATTTAGACCATTCTTTTGTGCTTCAGGGAAGCCTTATGGCTAGTTGTTCCTTGCATTCCGTGTAGAGATATTTATTTAGCCAATAGATTATTGGGTGCGCAAACGATTCTTTAATTTAACTATAGCAATATCAACTCTTTAATTTTATTATAGCAATATAGAAATTTAAATTCCATTAGACTATAGCTTATTATATTGCAATATATTCATAGATATTTGCATTTATCGGAAATATATTTATACATGTTTTGCATTTAAGTTTCAGAATGGGCTTTTTTCATTTATCTATGAATCTACCCAATTACCCCGTACTATTGTTAATTGTTGTTCTTGTTTACAGACCTTATGAACTTACACAATGGATGTTTCAAGCCAACATATGTCTTATCTCTTCAAAAAAATTTCCACTTGGAAGTTTCACAAATGGCGAAGGAGATATAGGAGTTGCTTTTTTTTGGAATTGATTATTAAGAATGTTTAAAATAGAAAAATAAAGCTAAAAAAATCCGGTGTTTCATTATTATGAGTACTATTTGATACGCTGGGAAATATATTTTTATTTAATATTTTTGTGTGTTTCAGTTTAAATATATCATTAATAATTTTAAATTAGAAAATAAAATAGAGTTGATTGGTTTTTTTTTAAATAATGTTGTCTGTGTTTTTATTTTATTTTTGTGAGAAACATGACACTATTAGAAGATGTGTGTATTTTTCATAGTATTATTTTATTTCTTATATATTATTATAAGATGTGTAGATTTTTTATAATATTATTTTATTTTTTATAAATTTTATAATATTCATCACTCTAGATTTATATAAATGGTAAAAATTGTAATTCAAATAACAATTTGATTAAGTAATTTTTTTAACTCAATATAATATAAATACAAAATTAAATTAAAATGATTTTTTTATTATTAAAATTACTAAATATATGAAATTTGATATATACATTGAAAAATTTAATTAGTAAATATATTTTCCTTACCATTATCTAATTATTATTTTAAATGTTTTTTTATTATAATTAATTTTATTAATATAAAAAAATATATCATAATTTAAATATTGATTTATTTTATAATTTATGAATTATCTTTAATGTGATTTTTTCAAATTTTGTTGGATTTTTTTGGTCGAAATCCAGTGGAAAAATTTGAGGTGAAATCTTGATTTTTGTTATTTAAACTAGTTTTTTGACTGCATATATGGATTCAACACCCTGAAAAACTCATAGGAAACTTCGATTGTGCAGATTTTACCCATCAAAATTGTGATTTCAATAAATTACTATTAGATTTTAGACAAAATCGGAAAATTTTTCAAAAAGTAACATTAAAAACAACCGTAATAATTTATAATAATTTTAATTAAAATATATAGTGTCTCGTATAATTACCCCTTAAGGCGTTCCTCTTTGAAAATAACTCGTCTAACTGCCACCTTGCACCAGTCTTCAGCCTGGGTCAACTCTTTGAAAATAACTGGTCTAGCTGCCACCTTGCACCAGTCTTCAGCCTAGATCAAATGTTAGAAAATTACAAAATTTTCAATAGTCACAACATGACTACCCTCCCACTTCCTTGTCATTAAGTTGCTGCCAAGATTCATTGTGAAACTATTCTGGAACGATTGGCTTTTGGTTCAAGTCTCTCATATGGGGCGGCGAATGCCCTTTTCAATTGTATTTAAGCTATTATCGAAAATTACGATGGTGATTATAAGCGGTGGGAAATTGTACATGTTTGAGAATGATATAGAGACCAAGCTATGGCAGTGGATCATATTATATCATTTTCGTTGGTTCACTTTTTCAGCAGTGTTTTCATTAGTTTTTTTTTATGATATAGAGACCAAGCTATGGCAGTGGATCATATTATATCATTTTCGTTGGTTCACTTTTTCAGCAGTGTTTTCATTAGTTTTTTTGTTTTTGGTAGCGTTCCTAGGTGTTTGTGTTTTACCATATGGTAACTTGGATCTTTGATAGATTTTAAATGTTTGTTTGAGTCAGGCACTCGGCTTTGGAAAAATAATATTTTTTGGCAAACTTTTCTTTAGTAGATAGATAGATATTGTCATAAATAATGAAACTTTTCTAGCAAGATTTCATATTTCGACTTAAATATTCTTGTATTTAGCAAAGTCAGCTTGCTAGGAAATGTTTCATTCCGATTAGGTGGAATGGATTTGCAAGCAGTGTTATTTACTTACATTTATATGTAAAAGTTTGGCAATAATAATGTTTGCAGATTAACTAAATTGTAAGGGAAATGTTAGCTTCTTCATGTAATTTAATTCCCTCTGCAATTGTATTCAAAGTCTAAAGTCTGAATAAAACTATTATCTAACACTGTTCATGGGGTCTTGGCTAAACGATGATGAGGCAAGTCATTAAGGCACACTCATCACAGGTTCAATTCCACTTCATCATAGAAGTGATATATTTGGACATGATGATGAAGATATGGTCCTAAAAAACTTTAAAAAAAAACTATTATCTAAAACTAACATATGTGTTATAACATTATATTAATGACATGTGCTTTATATTTTTCTACATGATTAAACCTATTTTATATATTCTTTAACTTAACAAACAATCAATTCCCCAAAACTCACATCTAATACTACGCCCAATCACCATATTCATTTTTTCTACAACAACCAAAATTTATAAAAATAATCACCAATTTAAGAAAAATGTTTATAAAAATAACCACGAATTTAAAAAAAAAATGTGTAAAAATAATCATCATCAATTGCCATATTATTTCAAAGGTTGTTGACCAGAAAATGACTCAAAATGATCTTAAAGGCCATTCAAAAATTAACATCGTATTTTAAAATGAATTAAAATGATCAACCCAATTCAAGAATTAACACCGTATTCAACTCATTTGTTTAATTGGTTTTCTCAGATATGATTTCTATTTTGGCTTTCTTAAATCTTATGATTTCTATTTTGGTTTTCTTAATTTTTTCACAACTATTTACAGTTTAAATATTACCAGCAATGCATCTTTGTGAGGATTTTTTTATTTTTTTATTTTCTTTTACTTTTTGGTAACTATTAATTCTAAGAAAAATATTAATGTAAAAATAAATTAAAATTAAATTAAATTTTGTTGTTTTATATTTTATTATTTATTTTTATATATTTATATAATATAGTAAATATGTTTAAGAAATTTGTCTTTAAATTAATAAAGTATTAATATGTAATATCTTATTGTGATATTTTTTTATATTTTTAGTATAATTATTGGATATTTGATTTTTTTAAGCATCTTTTGCAATCATCTTTACTTCAAAAATAGTAGATATATTTTAGATTTTACTCCAAATATAGTAGATATATTTTAGAATTTTACTCCAAAGATGGTAGATATTTTAAGTTTGAGTTAAAATGATCTTAAAGACCATTCAAGAATGAATATCACATTTTGAGAACTGGTTTTCTCATCTCCACTTTGGTTTCCTTCAATTTTTTGAAAGTTTTCACAACTATTTATAGTTTAAATATTACCAACAAAAAATCTTTGTGAAGGGTTCAGGTGTATGTGTTTCTTTGTTCCTTTTTGGTAACAATTATCTCTTAAAAATAAATATTAATGTAGAAATAAATTAAAATTAAATTAAATATGTTGTTTTATATGTTGTACTTATTTATTTATACATATTTATAGAATATAATAAGTTTGTTGAAGAAATTTGTCTTTAAATTAATAATAGAAAATTTAAAGTAAAATTAAGTATTAATATGTAATATCTTATTATGAATTTTTTTTGTATGTTAGTATAATTATTGGGTATTTGATTTATTTATTTTTTAGCGTTTTTTGCAATCAACTTTTCTCCAAAGATAGTACATATATTTCAGAATTCTAAGTTTGACTTATGTAATTTGTACAATTAGAGCGGTTTTTTATGATGTTAAATCCATTTGATTCTCTTTATAAAGAATTCTTTATGTAAATCAATTTTGAAATTGAGGAAATCAAGCATATATATATTTGTTGACATGGATTTTAGTAAGCCTTTTTTACATAAATTAATTTTCTAATAAAATATTTTGCTTATAATCATAATTTGGACTATAAATTAGTGACCTTTAAATAAAAATAATTTTTTGAAATAGGTGGCATTGTTGGACATTTCAACTGTGTTTCCATATCTAGGTGTTGAAGGTAATCTTATTTGAAGCCTACTTGGATGGTTAGGTGATCATAATAACCCTCTAATGTACATATCATTTTCCTCTCAACCTATTTTATAAATATCACATTTGTTAGAAACTTTTGATGATGCACCATATTGAACTCTTTATAGAAGTTCAAGCCTTCATTTCTTTTGTGACAAATCCAACACAAAGTCCAAAAGAAATATATGAAGACATACTCACTTTTAACTCCTCAATAAAAGATGATTTGGCTATATGAGTAGAAGAAGAGGGAATGAAAGAGAATCTTGACCCACACCACCCTATAATGAAGCAAGAGAGAAAATAGGTCACCCAGGTGGAAGAATCACACATGAAGTCTATTAATCCACTATTTATTCAAAAATAGTAATGAATCGAAATAGTGAATAAGATGAAAAGCATGTTTCTATTTATAGCAATGTATCAAACTTGAAACTCACAAACGAATATATCTATTATACATGTATTATTTTTTCTATTCAACATCATTATCAAAAAAAAAAAATTACTCATACAAACTTAGTTCTCTTCAAAAATAAAAAATAAAATATTAAATGAAAATTTTATGAACATTTTGTTCAGTAAATTCTATCTATAAAATTATAGATAATGCTCTTTCATTTGTAAACCTTTATTATGTGTTACAATGTAGCTTAACCAACCTAGATCCATCTTAACTATGGATCTATCAAGCACCGAGAGGGGTCAAAACTCTCGAGGTGAAAGCCTCTTTTTTAAGTGCAAAACTTGAGGAAAGGTTTGCACCTTGAGAGATTTGATCCCTCTCGGTGCTTGATAGATCCGTACTTAAGATGGATCTAGGTTGGTTTCAGTCGTGTGTGACCAAGAAAAATCTATCGATAATATGAGGAACATATGATTAATTTTATCAACAATATGTAAATACATCTAATATTAATATAGCCATTTTAAATATGCTAAATATGTTTGAGATTTATCTAGTCATTTTAACTTTAAATTTCCTTAGTTACCTCATTTTGTTGAGATGATAAATATTGTAAAATTAATTTAATGATATAAAATGTGAATAATAATAATGTAGTCAATTACAAATACCCTTCATTGTGAACATCTCGAACTAATCTTCTACTATTCTTATTGTCACCTTTGTTAGTTTTGTCATCTTTTCATATGGATTATATGAAAAAGACAGTAGAAATCATAAATCCTAAAACATTTAAATATTTAGCTTGAGTTGTTGTAGTAAACATCATACCTTCTCTCTCTTTCTCTCCAATATTATTAGGTTTAGTTACTATAACATAAAGATCGTTCTCCATTGTCAATAATTTTTTGTGCTTACATTAAAATCAATGAACATTATTAATCCAATGACTTTAAAATTAATGTACCATCATAAATCCAATTACATCAAATCAGAAATCAACATATACACTGGAATCAATGCATCAAATGCAAGAAATGAAATAAGATTAGAAAACAACATCTACACAGAAATTAATGCATCTAATACAAGTAATCAAATAGGATTAGAAATCAACATCTACACCCAAATCAATGCATCCATTGCAAGTAAGAAAATAGGATTAGAAACAAGCATATACACTAAAATCAATGCATCTAGTGCAAGCAATCAAATAGGACTATAAATCGCCATCTACACAGAAATCAAATAGGATTAAAAGTCATTTATTGAAATCACTGCATATAGTGCAAGAAATCAAATATAATTATAAATCAACATATACTTTGAACTTAATGCATCTATTTGATCCGGATTTATGCAGGAACGCAACAGAATAAACATATAACCATAAATACAGAGATGCAGTGGAAATAACACTTCATTTCATTAATATCAAAGAACTGAAATTTGCTTATAGACAGAATGGAAATAAAACTAGCTAGGGCGCTGGTAGCTATCTCTGAGAAGAAATGTGGCGGCTACAGGCCTCTCAACTGAGTTACAATAAGGCTCGAGGGCCTATTTATTATTTAGAAACAATGGGAAATCCTAAACAGCCAAAACCCTAACCCTAGGAGATGAAACACCAAAACTATGGGCCCCGTTTGGTAAATTGGTGTTTCAAATTCCCAGGGGCGTAACTTTTGGCATAAGATCTTCGTTTGACGCATACCATACCTCGTTAGAAAGATATATCCGAGGACTACAAATTTGGAATGAGCAACATCAGTCCGTGGACCCATGTTGCTCTCCGTTTTCCCAAAAAACGTCGTTTAGGGCCTCAAAACGGCTCCGGAAGTTTAGGACCCGAAAAACTGCTAAAAATAGTAAACTATGCCGAAACTGAAAAACTGAAAGAGACAATGGTGGAGCCCCAAGTGGAATAGGCGGGTGACCACCAATATCCACTAGGATCATTCCTCCCCCCTTAGGAAGAAATGGTCCCCATTGCGTTAAGTTCCTCCATGAGATGAGGAAATTTCTACTGAACTTGGTCCCTGGTGAACCACTTTCCTTGGTGCAGGAGTTGGCCAGCTTTGACAACCCGATATATTTGGATCTTATATTGGCGAGTGTTCTTGATTTGCATGTCCATGATACAATCTGTGGTGGCCTGTTCCATGCAGTCTGGTTTTAACTCTGTTGGTGTGAGTTGCTCTGCAATGTTCGAGGTGTCCAGTAGAGGTGGGAAGTAAGGACGAAGGTGATCCACATTGAAGACTGGGTGCAAACCAAGGAATGGTGGAATACTGAGCTCGAAGGCATTGTTCCCTACAGCCTTGGTGATGGTGTACGGCCCGTATCAGAGCGGGCGAAGCTTGCGGTGGGGTCCAGTGAGGAACTCCTTCTGCAAATGTAGCCATACTTTTCCGCCCACCTGGAAGTTGTGTGGCACCTGATGTTGATCATGGCGTTGCTTGTACTTGGCATTGGCTCTGCCCAATATATCATGAACCTGTTGGCAGATGTGTTGAATGCACTCGATGAAGCTACTTGCTTTGTCAACTTCAAACTGGACATGAGCTAAATTGGCCTGAGCAGCTGCAAATGGCATGGCTACGTCAATGGGACATAATGGCTGGAATCCCAAGCCCACCTGAAAAGGGATATGTCCGATTGAACTGTGGAGAGCCCGATTATAACTATGTTGTACATAGGGGAGGCTCTCGTCCCATGTGCGTGGATGATTTGAATTGTACATGCACAGAATGTGTAAAATCATTATGTTGACGACCTCTGTTTGGCCATCTGTTTGGGGATGGAAAGCTGTGGACTTGGTGAGCTTGGTATCCAACATTGACCAGAGGCTGGACCAAAATGTACTGAGGAACCTGCTATCCCGATCTGATATGATAGACTGTGGGATCCCAAAGTGCACCCACACTCGTTCAAAGAAGATTTTAGCAAAGGGCTTCTCATGGTTTGACCTCTGATATTCTTCTGCAAAAGTCGCCATAATGGCCATCTCCGAGAATCTGTCGACGACCACAAAAACACAGTCATTTCCATGCTTAGTAGAAGGCATGCCCGACATGTAATCCATGGAGATGGATTCCCAAGGTTGACTAGGGGTAGGTAGCGAAGTATATAGGCCTTGATTCTTGATGGTCGGTTTGGCAATGACACAAGCAATGCAGGATCTGATGTGCTTCCCGAAATCCTTTCAAAGGTTCGGCCAATAGAAATAATTCTTCAGTACTGCTACTATTTTCTCGACCCCAAAATGCCTAGTGACTCGAATGTAGTGTGCTTCCCATATCATCTTGGCACGCTCGCTTGAAGGAACACAAAGGTGCTTGCATGTGACATGCGCATCTTGCATTGAAAATTTGAACCTATGTATCCCCAAGAGTGCCTTGCAAAGGCTGCTTAATTCTCGGGGTCACCATGAGAAGCGACCAATATGAAGTCTCGCGCCCACAAGATTCGAGCACACGTCAGCAGAGCGCCATGATCGTGTCGGCTGAGGCAGTCTGCAACATTATTGGTGCTACCCTTCTTATACTTGATGTTCAAATGAAATTTTTGCAGATATGTGGACCACTTCTGATGGTGGTCATTCTGCAACTTCCCTTGTGTCTGTATGAACTGCAGGGGCCGGTGGTCTATGTGGATGATTGTTTCCTTCCCCAAAATGTAATGCTTCCATTGTCGACAGGCTTGCACAATGGAGTACATTTCTTTATCATAGGTGGGATACTTGCGAATTGTCTCAGACAATGTCTCACTTTGATATGCCACTGGATGTCCCTGTTGAGTAAGAAATGCCCCAATAGCATAGTCGGAGGCATCTGTCTCGATCTCAAATGGCTATTGCAAGTCTGGTAATGTGAGAACTGGGGCAGAACAGAGGCGATTTTTCAATTCTCGTGAACGTCTTCTCGTTGAAGTTCCGACCAAAAAATTTTTTCTCGCTCCTCCCTTGGTGACTTGACTCAAGGGCCAAGTGATATGAGAGAATCCCAACACGAATCTACGGTAGAAATTAGCAAGACCCAGAAAGCTGCAAAGCTCTGTTATAGTGGTTGGGGCTAGCCAATCCCGAATGAATTGGATCTTGGCTGGATCCACATGCACCCCCCTTTCATCAATAATGTATCCCATATATTGAACCTGGGTCATGCCAAACGTGCACTTCTCCAAATTGGCACACAACTTGTGTTGCCGCAGTGTTTGGAGGACTTGTAGGATGTGGTGAAGGTGCTCTTCCCAAGTCTTGTTGAAGATCAGAATGTCATCCAAGTACACCACTACAAATGAGTTGTTGAATGGCCGCAAGATGTCATCCATCATCCTCATGAAGGTTGCGGGAGCATTTTTCAACCCGAAAGGCATGACCAGTATTCAAAAGGCTTTCCTTGGCTTTGAAGGCAAGCCCACACACCTGAGGGCTCAATTGGCACTGTGATACCTGCATTTTAAGTCGATCTTGCTGAAATATTTTGCACCTTTGAGTTGGTCCAGAAGGTCATCAATCCGTGGGATTGGGTACCTATTCCGAATAGTGATCTTGTTCAGCGCCCGATAGTCAATACAGAGTCTCCACGTCCCATCCTTCTTTTGTACCAACACAATCGGGCTCCCAGAGGGCGATGAACTTGGTCTGATGTGACCTTTCTGCAACAGCTCTTGAATCTACCTCTTTATTTCATCATTCTCCAGAACAGAGTGCCGATAGATCAGTCCATTGGGTAGCGGCGCACCTGGGGTCAGATCAATCGGGTGCTTGACCTGACAGTGCAGAGGAACCCCTGTGGGTGAGGTGAAGATGTCCCTGTACTCCTCCACAACCTTATCCATTTGTTTATGTCCTGCAGAGGAGCCTTGTCTGGAGGTCGTGGCCACAGTCCTCTTCTTGCCCTGGGGGCGGATCATCAGGAAAAAAATTTTCCTAGTTTGGGAAATGAGCTTACTGCATTGTTTTGCAGTAACCAAAGAGATAGCCGCAGGAGGTGGTACCTCTGGTATCCCGTACAACTTATTTCCCCAAAGTAACAATAATAAGACGAGGTCGAGATCTACATACGTGATGACGCTTCCACAAGCATGGTTTTCCTAATACATCGAAACATCAATAGGAGCAATGTCACATAATACCTCATCCATGAAGGTCTTGATGTTGTAGTGAAGGCGGCACTACTAGCTGACGCGGAGATCCCGTCCTTGGTGAAGCCACCCGATGGTTTATGGTTGTGGGTGTGCTGTGATCGGCAAGCCCAACTGCTTCATGACATCTATTGAAGTGAGGTTATTTTGGCTTCCATTGTCGACAATGAACTGTAGCAGGGAACCCTTTACCCACGTCTGGGAGTGGAAGAGACGCTCCTCCTCCTCTGGATCTTCCAGTTCCTCCTTCTGGATCTTCGTAGTGGCAATAGTGGCATTGGGCTCCACATCAATAATCTATTTCCCTTTGTCATTCCCCTTGTCAGGTTCTAATTCAGATTCGGGGCATGCATCTGATTCAGAAGCCCTCACCTCAACCACCAGAAAATGCTTGGCCCGACACTCACTTGTGTTGTGAGTGGAACTCTTATGGAACTCACATACCTTCGTGTCCTCTTCTTTGGCTTTGCGGTGTTGTTCTTTTCGTGGCTTCGATGAGTTGTCTTTAGCCTCCATGCCTTGGCTCGTCCTTTGCTCCGCGGTTTGGAAGCACCTTCTCGTTTGATTTACATCCAAAGTCTCGCTTCTTTCCACACTGGCCATCTTTAGCAAAGATAACAAGATAAATGGGGACAAGCGAGGAGATGTCGAGGAACTCCATTTCTCCTCGAAGGTTTAGGAGGCAGACAAATTACCATGTCACGCATGTTTCTCGAATATTTGATACCCAACTTGCCAGGTATGGAATGTATTCGACAAATTATGCACATCTTGATCCTCGAGGTGATGCAGCCGTGTCCATTAGACAAATATCCTCATAACTCCCCACGGGATAGTACTGTTCCTTGATGGCGTCTTGGAAAGAATTCGAAGTTGGTATGGCCGAGAACAGAGAGGGTTCTATCTGGTCCTTGTTCTCACAGTAGGTTTCCCATCAGTCCTTAACATGGGGGGTAGCTTTGAGGAGTGAAAAAATAATCTTCTCCCGGTCTGAAAAGTCATGAACCGAGAAATATCCTTCTAATATATTCAACCATCTATCTACGAAATCTGCGTCTATTTGACCCTCAAATATGGGAATGTCAAAATTTACTTTTACCTTAAAAGGAGTCGCACCTCCAGAGTAGCTGCTGGATGCAGATGCACCGCCGGTGGGTAGTTGTTGAAGGATCTGAGCAAAGTTATCCATCATCGCGTTCCTTTGTTTTTCGAGGGCCTCCTTGAGCAATATTTTGATAGGATATCCTGCTCCCTCATCTTTCTTTTTGTCCCCCATGGGCGTCCGTCGAGGTTTGCGAGACTGATCTTGCAAAGGTTCCACCAGATCGAGCCCTAGCTCCTTATACCCCGACCTCGTTAGACACAAAGAAGGATCGAGAAAAGTGGACCGGCTCGTATACCACCGATTCGGATTCAGAACACAACAGACAAATATATAAACTACAACACAGAGATGCAAGGGGAAATAACACTTCATTTCATTAATATCAACAATTGGAAATTTGCTTACGTATTGCACGGAAATAAGACTAGCTAAGGCGCTGCTAGCTAAGGCGCCGGTAGCTAGCTAGGGCACTGGTAGCTATCTATGAGAAGAGATGTGGTAGCTACAGGTCTCTGAACTGAGTTACAATGAGGCTCGAGGGCCTATTTACTATTTAGAAACAATGGAAAACCATAAACATCCAAAACCTTAACCCTAGGAGATGAAGCACCAAAAATATGGGCCCCGTTTGGGTAAATTGGTGTTTCAACTTCCCAGGGGCGTAACTTTGGCGTACGATCTCCGTTTGACACATACCATACCTCATTAGAAATATCTAT
This sequence comes from Pinus albicaulis, assembly GCA_034641835.2. NCBI lineage: Eukaryota > Viridiplantae > Streptophyta > Pinopsida > Pinales > Pinaceae > Pinus > Pinus albicaulis. The sequence goes on along the minus strand of CM076572.1, from coordinate 436,089,968 downwards.
CCGAGGAATAAAATTTTTGAACAAGCAACATGGGTCCATGGACCCATGTTGCACTCCATTTTCCCAAAAAACGTCGTTTAGGGCCTTAAAACGGCTCCGGAAGTTCAAGACCCGAAAAACTGCTAAAAATAGTAAACTGTGCCAAAACTGAAAAACTGAAAGAGATAATGGTGGAGCCCCAAGTGGACTAGGTGGGTGACCACCAATATCCACCTGGATCACTATTGCAAGCAATCAAATAGGATTAGAAATCACCATCTACACTAAAATCAATGCTTTTAGTGCAAGAAATCAAATAGAATTAGAAAGCATCTACATTGAAATCAACGCATCTAGTGCAAGTAATCAAATATCATTAGAAATCAAAATATACACTAAAATCAATGCATCTATTGTACACAATCAAATAGGATTAGATATCAACATCTACACTAAAATCAATGCATCTATTGTAAGAAATATTCTTCTCCCTCTCACCCCTATATATATATATATATCTCTATATTTCCCTCCATCTCTCCTTCTTTGTCTCTTTATTCTGACTTCACAAAATTACTACTACTAATTTCTCTAAATTCCATTATTTATCATTCTCTTTGTGCCTCCCCCTCTTTCTCCATATATCTTTTATTTCTATTCACCTTCCATCTCTATCTATATCTCCCTTTGTCTCTCTATATCAACCCCAAAACATACACTCTCTTTCTCCAATATATCTATATATCACTCCCTCCTCCTCTCTAGCCTTAGCTCTCTCTTCCCCTTCCCTGCCTCCCCCCTCTCTTTTATCTCTCTTCCCTCCTATCCTCTCTCGCTCTCCCTCCATATTTCTTATCACTTCTCTCTCTCTCTCTCTCTCTCTCTCTCTCTCTCTCTCTCTCCAACTTTCACTCTCTATGTATTTATTCTTACCTCCCTCACTCTCCTCCTCCATCTCCATCTCTCTTTCCCTACCTCTCTCCACTCTCTCTATTCCTTTCTCTCCCACCTCCCATCATATATCCAATTTCATCAAATCAGAAATCAACATATACACTGAAATCAATGCATCTAATGTAAGAAATAAAATAAGATTAGAAAACAACATATACACAGAAATCAATGCATATAATGCAAGTAATCAAATAGGATTATAAATCAACATCTACACTAAAATCAATGCATCTATTTGCAAGTAAGAAAATAGGATTACAAATCAACATATACACTAAAATAAATGCATGTAGTGCAAGCAATCAAATAAGATTATAAATCACCATCTACACTGAAAGCAATGCATTTAGTGCAAGCAATCAAATAGGATTAGAAATCATTTATATTGAAATCAATGCATATAGTGTAAGAAATCAAATATAATTATAAATTAACATCTACATTGAAATTAATGCATCTAGTGCGAGCAATCAAATAGGATTAGAAATCAACATCTACACTAAAATCAATGGATTTACTGAAAGCAATCAAATAGGATTACAAATCATCTACATTGAATTCAATGCATCTAGTGCAAGTAATCAAATATAATTAGAATCAAAATCTACACGAAAATCAATGCATCTAGTGTAAGTAATCAAATAGGACTAGAAATCACCATCTACACTGAAATCAATGCATCTATTTTAAGAAATATTTTCCCCCCTCTCCCCCCTCCATATATATCTATATAATTACTTCCACCCTTCAATCTGTCTATCTATAATTCCCTCCTCCTCTCCCTTCCTCTCTCTCTCTTCTCCTTTCCTGCCTCTCCTCGCTTCTATCTCTCTTCCCTCCTGCTATCCTCTCTCTCTCTCCCTCCATCTTCCTTATCACTCTTCCTCTCTCTCTCTCCAAATTCCACTCTCTATGTATTTCTTCTTACCTTCCTCTTTCTCCCTCTCCATCTCCATCTCTCTCTCTCTCTCTCTCTCTCTCTCTCTCTCTTCCCTAATAACTTTTTCACTATATTCCTTTGTCTCTCCTTCTCTCTCCCAATCTCTCCATCTCTTTTTATTTTTCTCTTTATCTCACCCCCAAACATACACACTCTCTCCATCTCTCCCTTTTCACACCCTCTGTCTCTCCACTTGTCACCCTCTATGTCATTCTTCTTCCCTCCCTCTTTCCCCATCCAACCCCATCTCTTTATCCATCCCTCTCCCCCTTCAAATCCATATTTCTATCCCTCCCTCTCTTCTCATCCAAATCCATCTCTCTATCCTTCCCTCTCTCCCTGTCAAACTCCATATCTCTATCCCTCCCTCTCTCCTCCTCTCTCTCAAGTCCCCCCTCTTTTCCTTTGTCTCTCTGTCATTCTCTCCTACCTCCCTCTCTCTTCCTCCATCAATAACTCTATCTCTTTCTCTTTCCCCTACAATCATCTATATTCCCCCATCACTCGCTTCCTCTCTCTCCCTTTATCACCTCCCTCCCTCTGTCTTCACCAACCTCCCCCCTCCTCCCCCTGCGCTCTCTTTCTATCTCTCTCTCTATACACTCAAATTCGCTCTCTTCTCCCATCACTCTATCCATCTCTCCAACTATGTTCCTATATCCCTCCCTTTATTCTTATCTCTCCTTCTCTCCACCCTTGTCTCCATCACTCTTCCTATGTCTCTTTATCTCACCCCTAAACATACACACTCTCTCTCCATCTCTCCCTTGTCACTCCCTCTCTCCACTTCTCACTCTCTATGTCTTTATTCTTCTCTCCCCCTTCAACTCTGTCTCTCTATCCCTCTGTCTCTCCTCCTCTCATCCTTCCTCTCTCTCACTTTCTCTCCTACCCCCCTCTCTCTTCCCATTTCTCTCTTTATCGCTCTCTCTCTCTGTCTCTCTCTACCTTCCAATCCCTTCTCTTTATCCCTCCCTCTCTCCACTCTCTCTCCCACCTCCATATTTTTGTCTCCCTCTCCCTCTCTTACCCTTCTCTACCTCTCTCTCTCATCTCCCTCTCTCTTTCTTCATTCCTCCTCTCCCCTCTCCTTTAGTTTATCTCCATCTCTCCCTTGTCACTCCCTCTATTTCTCCACCTCTATCATATCTCTTTGTTCTTCCATCCCATATATATCTAGAGTTTATATATATATATATATATATATATATATATATATATATATATATATATATATATATATATATCTCTGTGTGTGTGTGTGTGTAGAGAGAGAGAGAGAGAGAGAGAGAGAGAGAGAGAGAGAGAAATCTCTCTCTCTCTCTCTCTCTCTCTCTATATATATATATATATATATATATATATATATATATATATATAATTTAATATTATATTAATATAATTTTATTAGATTTAATAAATTTTAATATTAATGTTAGGGTTGATAATGTTTTTTGTTGCATGGTATTATTATTATTTTGGTGCATGGTATTTGGTCCATAGGCTTGAAATACAATTAGATGTTGATTTCTACTCCTATTTGATATATTTTTATTTATTCACCTTAACTTTTTATACCTCTCTTATAAATGTGGTATTTGGCCCATGGTATTGATAATAATTTGTCTCATGGTATTTGGCCCATAGGCTTCACCTAAATAAAACTTATTTTTGAGTTTTTATAATATAAAGAGGTTTATGGAGTAAATATAAAAAAAAAAGTTGTATTTATTTACCATACCTTTAGTTTATTTATATTTTTATTTATTTACCATACCTCTGGAGTAAGTATAAAAAAGGGTTTTATTTATTTACCTTACCTCTGTTTTATTTATATTTTTATTTATTTACCATATCCCTTTTTTTGAGTGTTTGTAAAACTCTTCATATTTTAAATTTAATTTTGATTGTTTATTTATATGGCTATGTAAGTTATTTTTAAATACGACATTATTTATATTTTATTTTTTTTTTAAAATAGTATTTTATTTTGGCTCCGACATACTTACACATCAAAGTCATACTAAGCTGTAGAATGGGCCTCTCCGTGCAATGAACATTTCCTTGAGTAAATCTCATCTAAAAAAGATATAGATGTTGCTATTTTATATTATATATATTTCTCTTTCATATGCAATCCTTCATTATAATAATATCTTGTAACTTATTTTAATACAAAATTCTCTAACAGAGAAAATTATCAAATTAAATTTATTTTATTATATTTATTTCTAATAAAACAAAAGTATCAAAATTATTATACATATAAAATTATAGGTGCACTCCCAACATACCATATCAACTATTTTATAATAAAAACACATACAAAATTACCTGCAACTTATATCAGATAACCATAAAACAAAAAATTCCATTAAGTCCATTATACATGAAGCCAAAATCATATTGAAAGATATCCGTGTAGTCCATTAAGTCCATTATACATGAAGCCAATATCATATTGAAAGATATCCCTACAACTTATAATTAAAATTAAATTTTGATTATTACATAAACTATTTGAAAAGTTAACATAATTCAATAAATTGTGTTTTATTGAATTTAAATATTTAAATATTTTTATCATCCCTATCTATCTATATATATATATATATATATATATATATATATATATATATATATATGGAAAAAATGGATTTGAGGTAGTGGTGGGCTGGGAAATTGGAACCCTAGCGACCTTTTTCTTTGGTCCGTGTCTCCCTTCTTTCGGTGGTTGTGGTACCTTTCTTTGTTACTGACAAATACAATGTTGTTTATGAGTTTCCTTCTACAATGCACGGTTTGAGCTAGGTTTCATCAGCTATCCTCTCATTTGCTGGCCACTTTTGTTGGCACATTTGGAGTTCACTAGAATGAATTTTGTAATGGGTTGTTCTGGGCCATGATGCTTCTCTCTTTCTTTGTTTGAATGTTTGAATTCACCATTTCTTGCTTCAAGGTTTCCACCTTTTCAAAGAGAGGCTTTGTGTTCGTCTCTCCATAGCTCCTCTTAAGCGTTTTGGCCCAAGAATGTCAATGACCTATTTGGGTATTGTATGCGGGCCTTGCACCCATTCTTCTTTTATAATGTATGGCTGCCCATTTTTGGGCTTTATCTAGTTCTCCCCGCTTGGTTCTTTGGCAGGCTTGTGTGCTTTATGCTTTTGTTAGTTAATAATTTCTATTGGTTCTTAAATAGATTACATTGTGGGGAGATATTTTTCCATAAGATTAAGGCCTCACTCCTACCGAATTTGTTGGCCATCAAGTACAAAAAAAAAAAAATCTGATAACATTAGTACAAAGCTATAAGACGACATTGATGGCCTAAAATTGTGTAAACAACAAAATATATCTGTTACACAGTAATTTGTCACTGACCCTGCAATCCCTCGCCTCGCATATTGGAGGATCCTTCCCGTGTCCTGTGAGTAGTTTCAAACTCTGCAAATACCTTTTTTGCACCCTTCTGCATAAGGACATGATTTCTCCTGTTGAACATTTCCTCAGAAAGCACCCAAAAATACATGTTTTGGCATTGGCGTGGGTAGTCAGTTCATCCCTCATGCCAATGGGGAAAATATACACTAGAGGTCGTGCCAGTTGGCGCTCTGTCCCTATGTCATACCCGCGCCAACCTGTTTTGGAATGTTTTTTAAGAAATTGGAGGTAGAAGTTTCCTTTAACCACCTCAGGAATGACTCATTGCAAGTGGTTAAACTCGATAAGCCACATATATCTACCTTTAGGAAATGGTTGATGGAATATTATAAGAGGATAGGACTCCCCCCACGGTTATAGGGATCCTAACCTCTTCTTCTTCCTCTATATAAACAAGCCTTCTCTCTTTACATCAGCTAGCTGAAAAAATTAGCTGAACATATAGCGAAGAAGCTGAGCTTGGAGAAGAGATTATAGCTGAGTAATCATTATATAGAAGGTCGAACCAAGGAGGATCCTGTAGAGAGAACCCCGTCTGAATTCCTGACCAGCTTGTGAGACGTGCCCCGCTGGAACCCTGCTGGAGGAGATCGCAACGTCAAAGCACCGGTTGTACTCTTCCTTATTTAATTTAATATACTCGACTACTATGTTGTTTCCATCTCTATGTTATGTTTATTTAATGCATGTGATTTAGTCTTCTTTGACTGACTGATAGTTAGGAATGAGAAATAGTATGTTTTGTATCGTCTTCGTCTCTTGTGTATGTGTAGATATCCGGGCATGAGAACGAGCGGGTCATGATCTACCGAGTCGGGAGCGGGAGGTAGCCATTCTTCAAGATGACACAATAGCGGAGGATCTAAGGTAGGTGATCTGCTAAGTATTTTTCTATTCTTAGCTAGGAATTGATGTCATAGCATGTTTTGTTTGTGGCTAGACCCACCCTAGGGCTAGGGGGATCGCCTCTGTCCGCAAAGGGGATTTACCTCACCAACAAATTGGAAACTCCTCTGGGGATCAGTGCGAGTTTGTCCTTTGTCTATTAGATCTTTTTCTTGGTCTTTGCTTGCTTAGCTTGCCTTTCTGGATTGTTTTGCTGAGTCTTAGGCTTTTGTTTTGCCCTAGAGGATCAGTTTTGACCTTTGTTTTTCCAAATTTTCATCTCTCCATAGTTGGCTTGATTGGCGCGGTTTCCAATCTGACACTCGCGCCCACTGGCACGAGTTTCCAGTTTATCACCTGCACCATCCCATGTCTGGTGCAGATTACAGCCAAACAGTCGCGCCAATTCCTGTAGGTGCTACAGTTTTCCTTGTTTTGGGATTTTTTGTCCATCTTGGTGTCTCTAGGTGTTTTCTTCACTTTTTTTGAGTGCTTTGGGTTTGTTTGTGACTGTGATCAGCCTTCTCCCTAAAGTTGTTTGTCCATTTCTTTCAGCACCATGGCTTTAGTGCTTTCTAGTGCTCTGACATGCTGAGCCTCTTGTAGGAGTTTGGGTCCCTTGTTTCGCAGTCACTCTCGTTAGTTGCTTGATTGCATTCAGCTCCATGGATCCGTTTTGAGTGGTTTCTTTGGTGAAATGAGTCTTGAGTAAGTCTTCTCTCTTTCATTCAGTTTTGCTTCCTATCACTCCAAGTATAGCTCACATTTCTTGTATGGATCCGTTTTGACAACTTTCTTCGAGTTGAGAGATTGTGACATTGGTTTGAGTTCTTGTCTTGTTTGCGTTTGATTTGTTTGAGTTCCTTTGTTTCGACTCTTGCATTGGAATTCTCAAACTAGTGTGAAGATTCATTTTCATGTCATTTAGTGCACTGTTTGCTCTAATACATTAAAAAAATCCAAAAACATATTTTGTGCTTGCATTTTCTTTGTTTGCATTGTAGAATTGAAAAATATTTTGCATAACTAGCATTCGACATTCTAGGAAAGATTTTTCATTCTCATTAGTTTGCATCAGGTTCTGTAGTGAATACTTCTGTGTGTTTTCATTGTTTGCTATTGCTTGAAATTCATAACCTTCTTGTAGATAGATCTTCCTTGAACCAAATGGTATTTTATGGCATGTATCTTGCATTCAGGGATTTGTGAGATCCAACATTCGGTAGGACCTTGGAATTGAAACATAAATACAAGATCAACTTAAAATGTATTCAATTAACCTAAGGAAACATTGAAACTTAACGAAACATTTAGTGGTCTAAGTTAGAGACGTGTTCCAACGTCTTTAAACATAGCAACTGTCACTCGCCATTTGGCTTCAGACAGCGCTAGTACGGACTTGTGCTCCCCGTACCATTGAATATATAAAGGGATACCCCCATAGGTTGCAATCCTTTTATCCGTAGTGATCCAAGTGGATATTGGTGGTCACCCACCTATTCCACTTGGGGCTCCACCATTGTCTCTTTCATTTTTTCAGTTTCGGCACAGTTTACTATTTTTAGCAGTTTTTCAGGTCCTAAACTTCCGGAGCCGTTTTGAGGCCCTAAACGACGTTTTTTGAGGAAACGGAGAGCAACATGGGTCCATGGACCAATGTTTCTTGTTCCAAATTTCTATTCCTCGGACAGATATTTCTAACAAGGTATGGTACACGTCAAACGGAGATCGTATGCCAAAGTTAAGCCCCTGGGAAGTTGAAACACCAATTTACCCAAACAAGGCCCATAGTTTTGGCGCTTCATCTCCTAGGGTTAGGGTTTTGGCTGTTTAGGATTTCCCTTTGTTTCTAAATAATAAATAGGCCCTCGAGCCTCATTTTAACTCAGTTCAAAGGCCGGTAGCCGCCACATCTCTTCTCAGAGATAGCTACCAGCGCCCTAGCTAGTTTTATTTCCATTCTGTCTGTAAGAAAATTTCAGTTCTTTGATATTAATGAAATGAAGTGTTATTTCAGCTGCATCTCTATATTTATGGTTATATGTTTATTCTGTTGCGTTCCTGCATAAATCCGGATCAGTGGTATGAGAGGGGTCTACTTTTTCTCGATCCTTCTTTGCATGTCCCCAACAAGGTCGGGGTATAAGGAGCTAGGGCTCGATCTGGTGGAACCTTTGCAAGATCAGCCTCACAAACCTCGACAGATGCCCATGGGGGATGAAAATAAAGATGAGGGAGCAGGAGATCCTATCAACATATTGCTCGAGGAGGCCCTCGAAAAACAAAGGAACGTGATGATGGATAACTTTTCTCAGATCCTTCAACGGCTACCCACCGGTGGCGCATCTGCATCTAGCAGCCACTCTGCAGGCGCGAATCCTTTTAAGGTACAAGTAAATTTTGACATTCCCATATTTGAGGGTCAAAGAGACGCAGATGCTGTAGATAGATGGTTGAATCTGTTAGAAGGATATTTCTCGGTTCATGACTTTTCAGACCGGGAGAAGATTATTTTTGCACTCCTCAAAGCTACCCCCCATGTTAGGGACTGGTGGGAAACCTACTGTGAGAACAAGGACCAAACAGAACCCTCTCTGTTCTTAGCCGTACCAACTTTGAATTATTTTCGAGACGATGTCAAGGAAGAGTACTATCCTGTGGGGAGCTATGAGGACAAGTACATACAATGGACCACGCTACGACAACAAAGGGATCAAGATGTGCATGAGCTGACGAATTTGTTCCATACCCTGCGCACAAAGTTGGGTATCAAAGATTCAGAGAAACATCTAGTGCTAAAGTATCGCAGCTTGTTCAAGATGTGGATACATTCAGAGAAATGGAGTTCTCGACATCTCCTCGCTTGGTACGACATACCTAAGAGGCTACAAGATTGAGCAAAAATTCAAGGTATAGTTGTATTTTAATTCGAATAAAAAGAAAGGGAAAGGTGCTTCCAAACCGCAGAACAAAGGACAGAGCCAAGGCATGGCGGCTAAAGAAAACCCGTCAAAACCACAAGAAAAGAATAGCACCGCAAAGCCAAAGAAGGACACGGGAAAGTGGTGTGAGTTCCATAAGAGTTCCACTCACAACACAAGTGAGTGTCGGGCCAAGCAGTCGCTAGTGGCCGAGGTGAGGGCTTCTGAGTCAGATGCATGTTCCGACTCTAAATCAGAACCAGAAAAGGGGAATGAAAAATGGAAACAGATTATTGATGCAGAGCTCACCACACCGTTATTAATGGCAAAGATCCTGAGGAGGAGAACGTAAGATCCAGAGGGAGAGTACGCGCTCCACTCTGGATATGGGTAAATGGTTCTGGGTGACAAATAATGTCGACATGGTGTTTTTCAAAAGAACCTCATTTCAGCAGACACCGTGAAGCGGTTGGGCTTGCCGACCACAGCTCACCCACCCACATGACTGACGGTTTCTACTCAAGACTACAGATCTCCGTGTCGCCGGCGTTGTCGCCTTCCCTATAGCATCAAGCCCTTCACGGATGAGGTATTATGTGATGTTGCTCCTATTGATGTTTCTGATGTATTATTAGGACAACAATACTTGTGGAAGCGTCATGCTGTGTATGAGTCTCGACCTCATGCTATTATTGTTACTTTGGGAAATAAGTTGTACAGGATACTAAAGATACCACCTCCTGCGGCTATCTCTTTGGTTACTGCAAAACAATGCAGTAAGCTCATTTCCCAAACCAGGAAATTCATTTTCCTGATGATCCACCCCTAGGGCAAGAAGAAGACCAGCTGGCCGACTCCTGAATTGGCCTCCCGTACAACAAAAAATAATGGATAAGGTTGTGGAGGAGCACGGGGACATATTCACCTCAATTCACAGGATTCCTCTCAAGACTGCCGTCAAGCATTGGATTGATCTAACCCTGTGTGTTGTGCTACCTAATGGACCGATTTATATCTATAGGCGCTCTGTCTGGAGAATGATGAAATCAAGAGGCGTGATCCAGAGTGAGATATATAAAGGGTCACAGTCGGACTGCAAGTTCATCGCCTGGGTTCCAGACTGCTATTGAAATAAGAAGGATGGACTGGAGACTACACATCTACTGTGCCGAACAAGATCACTGTCCGGAATAGGTACCCAATCCCATGGATTGATGACCTTCTGGACCAACTCAAAGGTGCAAAATATTTCAGCAAGATTGACCTGAAGTCTAGGTATCACCAAGTACCAATTGAACCCTTCGATGTGTGGAAGACTGCCTTCAAAGCCAAGGAAGGCCTTTTCGAATGGCTAGTCATGCCTTTCGGATTGACAAATGCTCCCGCCACCTTCATGAGGATGATGGACGACATCTTGCGGCCATTAACCAACTCATTTGTAGTGGTGTACTTGGATGACATTCTGATCTTCAGCCAGACTTGGGAAGAGCACCTTCACCACATCCGACAAGTCCTCCAAACACTGCGGCAACACAAGTTGTGTACCAATTTGGAGAAGTGCACTTTTGGCATGACCCAGGTTCAATATCTGGGATACATTATTGATGAAAGGGGGGTGCATGTGGATCCATCCAAGATCCAAGTCATTCGGGATTGGCCAGCCCCAACCACTATAACAGAGCTTCGCAGCTTTCTGGGTCTTGCTAATTTCTACCAGAGGTTCGTGTTGGGATTCTCTCATATCACTTGGCCCTTGAGTCAAGTCACCAAGGGAGGAGCGAGAGAAATTTTTTTTTGGTCGGAACCTCAACAGAAGGCATTCACAGAATTGAAAAATTGCCTCTGTTCTGCCCCAGTGCTCACTTTACCAGACTTGCAACAGCCATTTGAGATCGAGACAGATGCCTCTGACTATGCTATTGGGGCAGTTCTTACTCAACAGGGACATCCAGTGGCATATCACAGTGAGACATTTTCTGACACAGTTCGCAAGTATCCCACTTATGACAAAGAAATGTATTCCATTGTGGAAGCTTGTCGACAATGGAAGCATTACATTTTGGGGAAGGAAACAATCATCCACACAGACCACCGGCCCCTGCAGTTCATACAGACACAAGGGAAGTTGCGGAATGATCGCCATCAGAAGTGGTCCACATATCTGCAACAGTTTCATTTGAACATCAAGTACAAGAAGGGTAGCACCAATAATGTTGCAGACTGCCTCAGCCAACCACCGATCGTGGCGCTCACCACCGTGCTCAACTCTTGTGGGCACGAGACTTCTGATTGGCCGCTTCTCTATGAGAGTGACCCATAATTCGGCCACACTTACAAGGCACTCTTGGGGGGCACGCAAGTTCCAAATTTTCACCTCCAAGATGCACTTTTATGTCACCTGGGACACCTTTGTGTTCCTTCAAGCGAGCGTGCCAAGATGATATGGGAAGCACACTACAGTCGAGTCGCTAGGCATTTCGGGGTCAAGAAAATAGTAGCAATACTATAGAAGTATTTCTATTGGCCGAACCTTCGAAAGGATGTCGAGAAGCACATCAGATCCTGCACTGCTTGTGCCATTGCCAAACCGACCATCAAGAAGCAAGGCCTATATACTCCTCTACCTACCCCTAATCGACCTTGGGAATCCATCTCCATGGATTACATGTCGGGCCTGCCTTCTACTAAGCAGGGAAATGACTGTGTTTTTGTGGTCGTCGACAGATTCTCGAAGATGGCCATTATGGCGGCCTGCAAGAAGAATATCACAGCAGAAGCCACTGCTAAACTCTTCTTTGAGCGAGTGTGGGTGCACTTTGGGATCCCACAGTCTATCATATCAGATCGGGATAGCAGGTTCCTCAGCACATTTTGGTCCAGCCTCTGGTCGATGTTGGATACCAAGCTCACCAAGTCCACGGCTTTCCATCCCCAAACAGATGGCCAGACAGAGGTCGTCAACAGAATGATTGTACACATTCTGCGCATGTACAATTCAAAGCATCCACGCACATGGGACGAGAGCCTCCCCTATGTACAACATAGTTATAATCAAGCTCTCCACAGTTCAATCTACCATAGCCCCTTTCACGTGGGCTTGGGATTCCAGCCACTATGTCCCATTGACGTAGCCATGCCATTTGCAGCTGCTCAAGACAATTCAGCTCATGTCCAGTCTGAAGTTGAAAAAGCAAGTAGATTCATCGAGTGCATTAAACACATCCGCCAACAAGTTCATGATATATTGGACAGAGCCAATGCCAAGTATAAGAAACGCCATGATCAACACCGAGTGCCACACAACTTTCAGGTGGGCGATAAAGTATGGCTACATTTGCAGAAGGAGCGCCTCACTGAACCCCACCGCAAGCTTCGCCCGCTCCGATATGGGCCGTACACCATCACCAAGGCTATAGGAAACAATGCCTTCGAGCTCAGTATTCCACCATTCCTTGGTCTGCACCCAGTCTTCAATGTGGATCGCCTTTGTCCTTACTTCCCACCTCTACTGGACACCTCGGACATTGCAGAACAACTCACACCAACAGAGTTAAATCCAGAATGCATGGAACAGGCCACCACAGATTGTATCATGGACATGCAAATCAAGAACACTCGCCAACAGAAGATCCAACTATATCGGGTTGTCAAAGCTGGCCAACTCCTGCACCAAGGAAAGTGGTTCACCAGGGACCAAGTTCAGCAGAAATTTCCTCATCTCATGGAGGAACTTAACGCAATGGGGACCATTGCTTCCTAAGGGGGGAGGAATGATCCAGGTGGATATTGGTGGTCACCTGCCTATTCCACTTGGGGCTCCACCATTGTCTCTTTCATTTTTTCAGTTTCGGCACAGTTTACTATGTTTAGCAGTTTTTCGGGTCCTAAACTTCCGGAGCCGTTTTGAGGCCCTAAACGACATTCCAAATTTGTATTCCTCGGATATATCTTTCTAATGATGTATGGTATGTGTCAAACGGAGATCGTATGCCAAAGTTACGCCCCTGGGAAGTTGAAACACCAATTTACCCAAACGGGGCCCGTAGTTTTAGTGCTTCATCTCCTAGGGTTAGGGTTTTGGCTGTTTAGGATTTCCCATTGTTTCTAAATAATAAATAGGCCCTCGAGCCTCATTGTAACTCAGTTCAGAGGCCTGTAGCTGCCACATCTCTTCTCAGAGATAGCTACCAGCGCCCAAGCTAGTTTTATTTCCATTCTGTCTGTAAGCAAATTTCAGTTCTTTGATATTAATGAAATGAAGTGTTATTTCAGCTGCATCTCTGTATTTATGGTTATATGTTTATTCTGTTGCATTCCTGCATAAATCCGGATCACGTAGGAAGCTGATTCCTCCGCCTTGTAACCGTGATAAACCGAAAACAGCATTCAGGGAGACTTCCTGCATGTATGTCAAGTCCTTGGTTGATTCTTCTTTAATTTTATAACCAAGGTGTATATGGCAGTTCACGGGAACCTGGTACACCCTTTTACGTAGACTACCTGAACAGTCATTTTCTATCTTTACTAACTCCATAAAATTGAAAATATCATCAAGCACTTTTCCTTTCACGCTCGCTTAAAACTGAAAGGGACTAGAGTCATCTTTGATTGTTTCTTGACTCTTAAAACATGAAACGACAAACTTTTGTTTCATTATGGTAAAATAAACTACCTACTATTACACGCCCATTAAAGATTAATTACTTGGCCTGTATTTGTTTTGCCTTGGTTTTGATCCAAGTGTTTTCATTTTTTATCTTTTTTCCTTTTCTGGTGTGCTATAGTCACAGTGGCGGAACCATCAGTTTCGTCCACTAGCAGTCCTTTCTCGAATGATTCATCTGAAACTTCACGAAACTCTGGGCTTGCTGAACTTCAACAGCCTGTAATCTCGTCTGAGTATCCCTTTGGGGAACCAGTTGAGTTCCATTGGCCTCTTTCCAACACTTGGTTTGGATTTCGGGTTGGGGAACATTTTCCCCCTCTTACATCGGGATCGCCATTTTTGGCTGCTATCATACCTCCTAGCCCCCGTACTCTTTTGCAAGATCTTACGGAAGATTCAGACATGGATTCGTCTAGTTCTAATGGTAGTGAGGGCATTCCAGTTTCTGACGAACAATACCAACTCTTCCCAGAAGACATCCAAATAGAACCTGTTCAATCTTCACCATTGGTGTCACTTCCAGCTGGATATAGGTTTTTGAGTCAGATTATGGCCGGTATTGACTCCATGGCAACATTTGCTTCATCAAGGGGTTTGGTTCTTCCATCCTTAGGTATGTCGCCGACGACACCTGTCTCGTCATCGATTCCTTTTGTTCCCAGTAGGCCTATTGTTTATGTGGCTACTTCGGCACCGGTTTTCACTGCATAGTCGTCAGGAGTTTCAACTCTGGTAGAAACTTTGATTGCCGCAACAGTCCCTGATGGCCTTTCGTTTGATGAGTATCGGCTGGTTGTTCAGGAGAAGCACTCCCAAACTTATCAATCCCCTCAGGATCCCTATAGGTATTATTTTTCTCATTATGGAGTGGATGGTACCTTGATTTATTCACTTTCGTTTCATTCTGACGAGCAAGGAAACCCCATCTAAATCCTGCTCCTGAGGCTTATCAGTTCCTCCCTAGTTTATACCTACCTTGCCTGTGCAACCCTCTAACCAACAAGGGAAACCCTTTCACGGTCAACCTTTGGTTTAGCAGGGGTATGCTTATGACCCACAAGGACAACCCTTTCAGGAATAACCTTCGGTGCTGCAAGGGTATGCATACAACCCACAAGGTCAACCCTTACAAGGACAATTTTTGGTCCAGCAGGGATTGTTCTACGGCCCGCAAAGGTAGCCTTACAATCCTCAAGGTAAACCTTTACATGCCCAGCCTGTGATCCAACCAGGACAACCTCAAGGACCAGCTTGGTAGCTAGTATATCAACCTGAACCTTCATATGGTCCTGGGGGGAAAATTCATCCATCCCAACCTTTGGTGCAACCTCAACAGCCTTATCTTCTGATCAGTCCAAATGTTGCATAGCCAGGGCCATCTTATGGTCCTGCTCCAGGTCAACTTGTTCATCAGGCACAACCTAGCCCTCAACAGCCATCAGGCCAACCCGCTCAACCAGGGCAACCTGGTGGCCCTCAACAGTCAGGTCAACCTGCTCAGCCAGGCCAACCTGCACAGCCTATTCACCCTGCTCAGCCACCACTTTACTCTATGCCGCAGCCAAATCAACCGCTGCACTCGACGTATCCAGCTCAGCAGGGCCCCACTTATTAGCAGCCTGTTCGACCCCAAGGTGATTATTCTCCTCAAGGTCAATATCGACCGATTTACAACCCGTCTCAAGGTCCTACTTATCACCCTCAACCGCCAGGCTATACTTATACTCCGTAGAAGAATCCTTATTTTGCTCAATCGGGACCCTCGTATACTCAAGATCAGTATCCCAGTTTTCAACCCCCGTATCCTAGTCCTCAACCACCATATCAACCGAATTATACGGCTTATACCCTTATGGTCAAAATCCTCAGGGACAGAACCAATGGGGGAAGAGTTATACTCAACCAAGATGGAGTATGGGTACGGATATTTATCGAGGACCTGGTATGCCTTTTAATCCTCAATTACCTTTCCTCGCTACATTGGATTTACCGGATGTGTCCAAATTGACTAATGATCCCATTCTTCATAATCCATATTGGCCCCCAGTCCCAACGAAGGTTCCTGGTGATTGTCCCAAGTTTGAGGGCAAGCCTGGGGAAGACCCCCAAGCTCACGTCATGACATATCATTTATGGTGTTCTTCTAATTCTTGGGTGGATGACTCTATTTTCCTTCGTCTATTCTAGCACACTCTTACCGGAGCTGCTGCTAAGTGGTATATTGAATTGCCTCGTGGAATTTTTCAAGATTTCAAAACTCTTGCTATCGCATTCCTGACTCATTTCCAATTTTCGATTCATTACAAATCTGGGACGCGTCTCCTCGCATCATTGAAACAAGACCGACCTACCCATATCTCGGACCATATTCATGAATGGAGACGGTGTCATCACCTGATCAAGTTCAAAATTCCTGATCAGTTGCTCACTCATTGGTTCATTACTTATTTTTTCAACCAGATTGCAAAAGATATTGCCATGGGGGCATGTGTGACCAAGGAACAAGCCATCGCTCATGCCCAGTACCTTGATATAGTGTACTCTCAATCGGGCATTTTGTATGACATCTTGACTAAAGCTCCACGTCTTGGGACCTCTAAAGCACCATCCACCCCATCAGTTGACGGCATTATTGGTTCTGTATCTCAGACTTCACACAAGTCTTCCAATGGGAAGAAGAAATAAAATTCTTCCAATAATTATGCTCCTCAAGCTATTCAAGATTCTGGTAAAACCACAGAGGTCAACGCCGTTCAGGCCAATCCTGCAGACAAGACTTCCAAAGGGAAAAATAAGGGTAAAGGCAAAGCAAAATCTGATGCCCCAAAACCGGAATCGTCTAAACCTCGTGCTGATGATGGTTCACATCGAAAACTGAAGTACCCCTATCTGATTTTTGATGAAGACCACTACACTAAATATTGTCCCAGACGATCCGAAGTTAGTCAAATTTTTAAGGTGATAAGGGAACTTCAGCAGTTCTTAAAGAACCTTTCCCATCCCAGTAGACCCAGATGGTCGAGCAACTTTCGCCATCTACACCGTTTGGTTCTCAGGTATTCATGATGAATGGTGCTACACCCATTTCCATTGCCACTCGATCGAAGGATTATGCCAGATCATGTCAGGCAGCTGGGAAGGAAGTCTTCGATGGCCCTCCTCCCCCACCTACCTCTAGTCCTCTTGAGATTGAAAGGCCCAGTGCTGAACCCGATGTATGGCCACCTTCCAAAGGTGTTCTCCGAAAGTCTTCTTATAATCCTAACGCCCATGCCACTCAGCATTACAGTATTGTTAAGGATTTGGCACAGGCACCTTCCACGATGTCTACGTTAGAAGTAATCTAGAGTTGTCTGTTTTAATGGAAAGCGTTATTATCTGCGATCGGCGGAATCGATCGTGACAATTCTAGTCTTCTCGCCTTGGATTTAGAAAATTTCATCCGCACTAGATTCCGCTTGTTATACAAGTCGGTATTAATGGTCTCAACATCCATAGAGATGTAGTGGATGAAGGTGCATCTACCTGCGTCATGTCTTCTTCTTGTTGGAGGCTATTGGCTCTCCAGCCCTCAATTTGTCTCCCAATTCCCTTGAGGCATTCGATGGAATGGAATCAAAAACCTTAGGTGTTCTCGCTAGCTTGCCGATTACATTACAAGGAAATACTGTCAACGTTGAAGTAGAAGTCGTTGATGCCAAACTTAACTGCAATCTTATACTCGGTCATAGCTAGACTCACGCTATGATGTGCGTTCTATCCACCCTCTTTCGACTCCTAAAGTTTCCACATGAGGGAAAAATTATAACTGTTGATCAGTTTTCATTCTTTACCTCGTCTTTCGAGAATAATGTGCCATACGTGGATCGAATTCCTAATCCCCCTGACAGTATAGGGCCGGGTCTTTTCAAGGATCCCACTCTCATGGGTATTTTCCCCCTTCCACCACCGAATGCTATTCAAGTCAATATGGTCTCTCGGTCAGATGACCCTTGGATCATCCCTTCGCTTGAACAGTTTGATTCATTTGGAGATTCAATTTCACTTATTCCCATCGAGATCAATTATTGTGAACTAACAACTGCATCTGATTCTCCCCCTCCTAAAGCTGCTCCTTTGAGCATGTCTCTCGACGTGTATTCTCAATCCCCCTGGCTCAGCAATGTAGACTTGTCCGATCCTCTGAAAGAAGTGTTTCCGTCCGATGAGGCTATCATGGAAACAATGTCTCTCAGAGATCTACCGTGTAGCGATGGTCATCATCGTTCCTCGTTTATGCCTTGCCTCGGGGCCATGTCTAACTTTCTTGAGTGCTTCGCGTACCAAGTTCCTTCTCCGCTGCTTCAGACGCCCCCATTTTGACTCATGAAGTCTTTGCGGAAGGTAACTTCGGGAACATTAATGAAATGATGCCTATCGAAACCTCTGTTAAACTGAGGATCGTCGAGAACATCCATGTGGGATTTACTTGCTCTTCTGAGGAAGTCCAAGTCTACACTAGTCTCTTTCACGAATTCTGTGATGTTTTTGCGTGGTCTTATGAAGAAATGCCTGGAATCGACCCTAGTATCATGGTGCATGAGATTCCCACCTACCCAGGTGCGAAGCCTGTTCGCCTGCATCTTTGTCCTGTGCATCCTCGAAAAGATGCCGCTATCAAAACTAAAGTTAAGAAAATTCTTAAAGCGGGTTTCATTTATCTGATTCCCCTGACTGAATGGGTTTATAATATAGTTCCTATAGATAAGAAACAGAGTGCCATTCGTGTTTGTGTTGATTATCGTGACATCATCCGGGCCTATCCCAAGGATAATTATCCTACCTCGTTTATCGATCAGATCATTGACGATTGTGCGGGAAGTGAAATCTTCTCCCTTATGGACGATTTTTCTGGCTACAACCAGATGAACATTCTCCCGTCGTATTAACACAAGACCTATTTTATTTTCCCATGGGGAACGTTCGCATATAATAAACTCCCGTTCGGCTTGAAGAACGTTGGGGCTACATTCCAGTGCATAATGTCCTATGCTTTTCATGATATTCGGCATATTGTCCAACCATACCTGGATGACCTTCCGACTCATTCAGCTGTGCGGAAAGACCACCCCGAACATCTTCGTCAAATCTTTTTGCGTTGTAGACACTACAATATTAGGCTGAACGCACATAAATGTGTCTTCTACGTCAATTCCGGTAGACTCTTAGGGTTTATCATGTCTGAATATGGAATTCGCTTGACCCTCTTAAGGTTGAGGCTATTTTCAATCTCCCCTCCCCATCCTTGTTACATCAGCTTCAGAGTCTCCAAGGGAAAGCCAATTTCCTACGTCGTTTTATCCCAAACTACACCGAGGTAGCCAAATGATTTACACGACTTCTAAAGCAGGACATCTCTTTCTATTGAGATGAGATTGCTCAACAGTATTTTGATAGACTTAAGATGTTTCTTGTCAATGCTCCTCTATTGCGTCCTCCGGATTACCATCCTGATTTCACCCTCTACTTAGCTACCATTTTCAACACGATCGCCATGGTATTGGTCCAAGATGATGATGACGGTGAAAAAAATGTCATTTACTACCTATCTCGAAACCTTCTCGACCCTGAAACACGTTATGCACATGTCAAGAAGTTAGTGTTGGCTGCGGTCCAGGCCATCCAATGTTTTTGTCATTACATTATTTTACGCACAGTGACCGTGATTTCTGATTGTAAACCCATGACTTATATTCTGTCACGGCAATTGCTGGGGGGAAAATACTCAAAGTGGATTTTCATCCTCTAAGAGTTTGATTTGGATTTCACTATGGACAAATTGAAGAAATCACTTGTGTTTTCTGATTTGATTTGTTCTCTCCCTGCTGACTCTATTCCTTCTTCCTCTGAAGATCACATACCAGACGAAACTCTCTTCCTGATCAGCACCCTCAACCCATGGTACAGTGATATCATCATGTACCTCCAAACGTCTACTTTCAGGTCTGAGCTAACAAAAGATGCCTGACACTGCATTCGGCATCAATCTCAACCTTATCGCATCGTTGGAGATACCCTTTATCGCGTCGGAGTCGATTTTGTACTCCGTCGATGTCTGACACTCGAGGAAGTGAAGAAGGTTTTAAACAACTACCACAGTGGTGCCTATGGTGGAAACATGTCTAGTTATGCCACTGCACAGAAGATCCTTCGTCCTGGCTACTTCTAGCCGTCTATTTTTAAAGATTGCATCGTTGTAGTTCGTAAATGCCACGCGTGCCAGATTTATTAACGCAAGATGTGTGCGTCGCTTGTTCCACTAC
This sequence comes from Pinus albicaulis, assembly GCA_034641835.2. Taxonomy (NCBI): domain Eukaryota; kingdom Viridiplantae; phylum Streptophyta; class Pinopsida; order Pinales; family Pinaceae; genus Pinus; species Pinus albicaulis. The sequence continues at coordinate 436,069,880 of CM076572.1, read as the reverse complement.
ATCCTGTCATTATCATTGGCCCTTTTGCTAAATGGGGCATAAATTTTATGACGTTTAACCCTCGTTCGGCCGATGGGCATGCCTATATCACTGTTGCCGTCGATTATTTTATGAAATGGGCCGAATCAATGCCTACACTAGCTGCGGACGGTAAGACAGGGGCACAGTTCATTTTCAATCACATTATTTCTCGATTCAATGTCCCTCAAGCCATCGTCACTGATCATGGTTCCCATTATTGGGATTATATGATGGTAGAGCTGACATCTAAGTTGGTTCTGCATCATGACAGCTCAACTCCTTACTATCCCCAAGCTAATGGCCAAGTTGAATCTGTAAACAAGGTCCTTGTCACCATGCTTCAACGGACAATCGGGATCCACAAATAAAACTGGCATCTCAAGTTGTTCTCATCTCTATGGGCTTACTGAACATTGATCAAAAACACAACCGGGTTTACACCTTTTCAATTGGTATACAGTCTGGAAGCCACGCTTCCGATTAAATGTGAAATCCCTTCACTTAAGTTAGCTATGGAATTACTGCCTGATACTTCGCCTGAAGAAGAATGTCTACTCTATTTAGAGAGATTGGAAGAAACTCATCGCTTATCTGCCTTGGACATTGAAGCACAGAAGAAGTAATTCAAAGCCCATTTTGACCAATCAGTTTCTCCTTGTTCTTTCATCGAAGGTGATCTTGTTCTTCTTTACGACCAAGCTCATGATAAGCTGGGGGCAGGAAAATTCCAACCCATGAGGCATGGGCCCTATATCGTTAAATGGGTGTTACAAAATGGGCCTTATGAGCTCATTGACTATGAAGGGTGTCCTTTATCACAACCCAGAAATGGGTTGTATCTGAAAAAATATTATGCCTGAATTATTCACGCGTGATATGTGTACATAGGTGATTGTTTTCATTTTTTGTGCATGCTTTGGTATGATGTGCTTTGTGAGCTTTTTTCTTCTTATTTGGGTCTTGTTTACTATGCAGATGTCTATTTCCCCTTATGTTGGTTTCGCGGATGGTGCCTCCCGCAGTACCAAGAACTTGTCTTCGGCAGCCTGGGTAATTTATGATCCCGATGGAGAGTTGATTAACTTACAGGGTATTTGTCTGGGACCAACCACAAACAATGTCGCGAAATATAGAGCATTTTTGGAGCTATTAACTGAGGCAGTCAACCTCGGCATACGCGCATTGCTTATTAAGTTGGATTCACAACTTGTTGTTCTTCAACTGAATGGTCATTATTCGGTTCGAAACTCATGCATTTTAAGGTTGTATTTGCATATTCGTTTACTTGAACGAAATTTTGATTTCATTACATATCAACATATACCAAGATGAATGAATACATTAACTGATACAATAGCTAACATTGTGCTAGATAGACATTTGCACAATTTATAAAAACATCATCATATGTACATAGACCCATCTAGAAAATAGATGTATATATATATATATATATATATATATCGTTTGTTTACAAGCCGTGTGCATCATAAAACCCACAAAAAATAATATATGTTTGTTACAGTTACATCATGAGACAACATGTCTCTCAAAATATGCGGAAATAGAGCCTAAGTGCCTAGTCGGCATGGTGCTCATGATAACATGTCACCACCTGTACCAGCCACCTCAGCAAGCGGTGGATACAGCTAGGCACTCCCATAGTGTCCCTCTAATAGGCTCGGGTACATAATCCAAACGGGCATAATCTGGGACCCCACGGGCGATTCCCTCCAGTTTCTGCACCAGCTCCTCGTCAATGCCCTCAGCCAGAGGATCAAAGTCACGAGGAGTCTGCCTCGCTATTGGAGACATGCCTACAGGACGTTCTGGGCCAAAATCTGCATTCATATAAAATTAACTGTCAGAACATGCATATATACTAAAAAATATATATAAACTCATGAAAATACAAAATGAGTCTTACCAAGTTCTTCATCCCAGTCATCTCCCTCCGAGAGTGGAAGGTCTGGGTCTCTGGTGAAGTCTGTGTTGGCATAGGGCCAATCCTCCATGACGATCAGCTGTCATCAGAGCCAATCAAATAACTCTAGCCTCCAGGACATCTGTTGGCCACCCCTTGCCCGGGGCATCAGTGTCGCTCATCGAGCCATCTGTGGCTCTCTCAGTGGTGGCTCTAGGACTATGGCCTCCTGGCGCTGAAATATTGGTAATCATTCCAGGAAGAACGATACCAGGATCGACCCATATCCAAACTGCTTTAGTTTGGACTTCTTGCATTTGGTGAGTTGTTGTTTAATGTTCATGGTCACGGCCTCGGCCCAGTTGAATATGGTCGGGCTCATACACTCTGAGGCAAGAAGTAACTGCGTCTTCGTGGCCTCGTACGGTGCCTGCGACCCCGCAACCCACGTAATGGTGTGTAGCACTACTCTTAGTACTAGATCAGGGAATGTCTGGATGTCCACTTTACCGCTCCATGTTCCTTTCCATGCCCTTGGGCACACCCTGTTCATGAACATTGTCATGCTTTCTCCAAAAGGCTTGGTACCAGTCAGAATAGGGACTGCACCCCTGTGTGACAGTCCAGTGATGAAATATACATCTAACACTTCAAGCTCAAGCTCTTGGTCTCGAAGTATGAATTTTTCTTGATCCTCATCCCAAATACTAATGAGATATTGTAGCAATTTGGGCTGAGCCCGGAGACATGGCGTCAGAAAGAAATTTTTGAGCCCACAGTTCCTAAGGGCATTCATGCATTGCTCATTTTCCATTGCTTTTTCATATTCTTCGCTATGTTCTCTCTCCTTCCATTCGATAACCATATTTTTCGCTTGATACCTGCATCAATCAGTAATGGGAACATTGTAAGCCTCCTTGGGTACTCAAATTTACATTCCATTGGTTGCATTTTTTTTTAAATTTGATGCGGATTTTGAGTTGCGTCGTTGGCGCAACTGTTTGGCTAACAGTCGCGCAAACTGGCACGACCCCTGTGTAAAAAAGGGTGGATTAGCACGGGTCCGTGCTCGAAACCCGCACCAACTGTGGAGCCCTAAATTTTAACAATCCTCCCCTAAGGGACCTCAAATAATAATAAAATGCAGTAAAATGTAACTTAAAATATGGTAAAAGAGGTCGGCTCTTACCTGAATCGGACGAAATTCGATTTGGTGATCCGGATTTTATTGCAGGAACGCAACAGAATACAGATATAACCATAGATACAGAGATGCAGCGGAAATAATGCTTCATTTTATTAATGAATGAATGACTGAAATAAGCTTACAAACATAATGGAAACAAGCTAGGGCGCTGGTAGCGTATCTCTGAGAAGAGATGTAGCATACGCAGTCGTCTGAACTGTGTTACATCGAGGCTCGTAGGCCTATTACAGACATAATGGAAATATATGAGCTAGGGTACTGGCAGCGTATCCCTGAGAAGAGATGTGGCGGCTACCAGCCCCTGAACTGTGTTACAATATAGGCATGATCAGAACAAGCGAGCTAGGGCACTGGTAGCGCTTATCTCTGAGAAGAGATGTATCGGCTCCCAGCCCCCTGAACTGTCTTACAATGAAGCTCGAGGGCCTGACCCCATTGTTGAAAAGCAATGTAGAATGCGAAACGTCCGAAACCTAACCGCGGAGATGGCCCTGTTTGGGTAAATTGGTCGTTCAACTTCCCGTGGACGTAACTTTCGCATCCAATCTCCGTTTGACGTGCTCAATAGCTCGTTAGAAAGATATTTCCGAGGAGTACAACTTTTAAACGAGAAAAATGGGTCCATGGACCCATGTTTCTCTTTGTTTTCCCAAAAAAATTCGTTTAGGGCCTCAAAACGGCTCCGGAAGTTCAAGACCCGAAAAACTGCTAAAAATAGTAAGTTGTGTCGAAACTTACAAACTGAAATAACTAATGATGGGGGTTCAAATGGACTCGATGGGTGGCCATCAATATCCACCTGGATTATTAATGCCCCAAAACGGCTCCGGGTGTGCAGGACCCGAAAACCTGCTATAAATAGTAGGCATTTGTCTTTGAAGCTAAAGGCGAAAGAGGTGGTCTGACAGGGTTTAATGGAATAGGTGGGGGGCCAGGTATCCACTGGATCATTCACTCCCTCCTTAGGAAGCAATGGTCTCCATTGCGTTAAGTTCCTCCATGGGGGGGGGGGGGGGATTTTCTTGAACTTGTTGTTGGATTGTCGGGATGTCGCGGTTGTTGGCGGACGTCTTTGTGGGTAGATGTGCCCATAGGTGGGTAGCCATTGAAGGATGCGAAAAAAAAATTTGGCCATCATCGCGTTCCTCTGTTTCACAGAGGCATCCTCGCGCGGATTTTGATAGGATCTCCTGCTCCCTCGTCTTTCTTTCCTTCCGCCATGGGGGGTCGTCGGGGTTGCGAAGTTGAACTCCTTATACCCTGGCCGCATTGGGGACATGAAGAGAAAAACAGAGAAAGAGCAGACCCGCTCTGATACCACTGATCCGGATTTTATTGCAGGAACGCAACAGAATACAGATATAACCATAGATACAGAGATGCAGTGGAAATAATGCTTCATTTTATTAATGAATGAATGACTGAAATAAGCTTACAAACATAATGGAAACAAGCTAGGGCGCTGGTAGAGTATCTCTGAGAGGAGATGTAGCGTACGCAGGCCTCTGAACTGTGTTACATCGAGGCTCGTAGGCCTATTACAGACATAATGGAAATATATGAGCTAGGGTACTGGCAGCGTATCCCTGAGAAGAGATGTGGCGGCTACCAGCCCCTGAACTGTGTTACAATATAGGCATGATCAGAACAAGCGAGCTGAGACGCGGCGCGCTTATCTGCGAAGAGATGTCGACTCCCCGACCCACAGGCTGTCTTACAATGGGGCTCGAGGGCCTATTTATCATTTAGAAACAATGGGAAATCCTAAACAGCCAAAACCCTAACCCTAGGAGATGAAGCGCCAAAACTATGGGCCCCGTTTGGGTAAATTGGTGTTTCAACTTCCTAGGGGCGTAACTTTGGCATACGATCTCCGTTTGATGCGTACCATACCTCGTTAGAAAGATCTATCCGAGGACTACAAATTTGGAACAAGAAAAATTGGTCCATGGACCCATGTTGCTCTCCGTTTTCCCAAAAAACGTCGTTTAGGGCCTCGAAACGGCTCCGGAAGTTCAGGACCCGAAAAACTGCTAAAAATAGTAAGTTGTGCCGAAACTTACAAACTGAAATAACTGCTGGTGGGGGTTCAAATGGACTTGATGGGTGGCCACCAATATCCACCTGGGTTATTAATGCCCCAAAACGGCTCCGGGTGTTCGGGACACGAAAACTGTATAAATAGTTAGTTGTCATGAAGCTAAGCGAAAGGGTGGTCTTTGCGGGTCCAAATGGAATAGGTGGGAGGCCACGATATCCACTGAGATCATTCCTCCCTCCTTAGGAAGCGATGGTCTCCATTGCGTTAAGTTCCTCCATGGGGGGGGGGGGGGGTACAGCTTGGTTGTTGTTGGATTTGTCCAGGATGTCGCGGACCTGTTGGCAGACATGCTGGATGTAGATGTGCCACCGGTGGGTAGCCATTGAAGGATCTGAAAAAAAAAATTGTCCATCATCGCGTTCCTCTGTTTCTCGAGGGCATCCTCACGCAAGATTTTGATAGGATCTCCTGCTCCCTCGTCTTTCTTTCCTTCCGCCATGGGGGGTCGTCGGGGTTGCGAAGTTGAACTCCTTATACCCTGGCCGCATTGGGGACATGAAGAGAAAAACAGAGAAAGAGCAGACCCGCTCTGATACCACTGATCCGGATTTTATTACAGGAACGCAACAGAATACAGATATAACCATAGATACAAAGATGCAGTGGAAATAATGCTTCATTTTATTAATGAATGAATGACTGAAATAAGCTTACAAACATAATGGAAACAAGCTAGGGCGCTGGTAGCGTATCTCTGAGAAGAGATGTAGCGTACGCAGGCCTCTGAACTGTGTTACATCGAGGCTCGTAGGCCTATTATAGACATAATGGAAATATATGAGCTAGGGTACTGGCAGCGTATCCCTGAGAAGAGATGTGGCGGCTACCAGCCCCTGAACTGTGTTACAATATAGGCATGATCAAAACAAGCGAGCTAGGGCACTGGTAGCGCTTATCTCTGAGAAGAGATATATCGGCTCCCAGCCCCCTGAACTGTCTTACAATGAGGCTCGAGGGCCTATTTATTGTTGAGAAACAATGTAGAATCTGAAACGTCCAAAACCCTAACCGCAGGAGATGAAGCGCCAAAACTGTGGGCGCCCGTTTGGGTAAATTGGTGGTTCAACTTCCCGGGGGCGTAACTTTGGCATCCGATCTCCGTTTGACGCGCTCAATAGCTCGTTAGAAAGATCTGTCCGAAGACTTCAATTTTTGAACGAGCAACATCGGTCCATGGACCCATGTTGCTCTCCGTTTTCCCAAAAAGTGTTGTTTAGGGCCTCAAAACGGCTCCGAAAGTTTAAGACCCGAAAAACTGCCAAAAATAGTAAGTTGTGTCGAAACTTACAAACTGAAATAACTGATGGTGGGGGTTCAAATGGACTCGATGGGTGGCCATCAATATCCACCTGGATTATTAATGCCCCAAAACGACTCTGGGTGTGCAGGACCCGAAAACCTGCTATAAATAGTAAGCTGTGCTGAAGCTAAAAAACTGAAAGAATTGGTGCTGCGGGTCCAAATGGAATAGGTGGGAGGCCACCGATATCCACCTGGATCATTTGGTCCACTGGATTGATCACACTCATCGCCTGAAGATCGAAGCAGAAATGGGTCATTGTTTCTCTGCAAAGAGGTAAAAGTGAAAAGTAAATATTTTTTACCACTGTTGGTCTTTTATAGCTTTTCAAAGTCCTAAAATAGGTTTTAAAACATATTTGTCGATATATTTTTGCATTATTTTCGTGGAATATGTTTTACACGTGTCTTTTTATGCAGTGATATGTCTTTCATGTGTTTTTGATGAAGATACGAGTTGCTTTTTATAATTTTTCAGACTCGGTAAAAACACGAAAATGTCACTACTGGAGTCACCTTTCAACTCTTTTCTGACTCTCCAAAACTGAAAATATTGCCGAGTCGCTTGTCGTTTTGAGCTCGCTAAAATAGCTGCAAAACAATATGTACCCAGTATACATTTACCCCTTTTTCGGGTTGGGATAGATTATTTACGAAAAAAGAATACCTTAGCCTATCGCGACTAGGAGGTTCTCCCAGACATAGTTTTCTAAATTTTCGGATCTGTGGGACTACCTAAGAAAAGGGACTGCTGGGGTTTTCTTTTCCGCTATCTTTTCAAACTCTCTAAACATGAAAAGACGATGAGTTCTTCCTTTGTCATACTCATTAAACTCTGATGACATCGGACTCCGTCGCAATGACGTTACCGAAGTTCCTCCTTCCTAGGGCTCGTAAAATGTACTAGGCTTTATTTGTCCGAAGGAAAAACTTACATCGCAAGCACATGCTATCCTGATCAAGATTGTTTTCAAAAATAATTGGGCTACTCGCTAGAAATTGTGGGGGAAAATGGAACCAAGATTGTAGTCGTAGTGGTAGTATGTCACTCTTGAACATGGCACTTGTCTGCATTCGTGCTGGGTTGGGGATTTCTCACCTCGTTGTTTGCCTCCATGGGTTTGGGTAATATCTTTTGACCTTTCATCTGCTCTTTGCCACGTCGCCATGACCTCAGATCCCTTGATGTCAAATACTTCCAAATCCAGTGTCGTGCCATCGATATGTTCAAGAGAATTTTGCCTCTGAAGTTTTCAACCTCCCTCTGATTCTCTGTTGGTCTTGATTCACAAACATCATATTCCTCTATTTCGTGTCGATGATGTGGGAAACATTATGGCCCACCTTTGATCAAGGTCCCTTCCTGTCAAATTCAGCTCATTATCTAGGAAGTTGGTCTAGAGACTCTTTTCAGGAACCTTGGAGCCCGCATGCCTCAATGACAGGTTCTTCGCACTCGACAAAAGCTCCACATCATTGGCCTTTGATCGATTGAATCTGCAGGTGTTCGACGTCAGATCACTGTTCAAATGTCATGGATTGTACCTTTTGTACCTTGAGAGCGATTGTCATTATTGGTGGTTTCTCTCGTGTCTATTAACAACTTTCATCATTGGTTGGTAATCAGACGATGTTCTTCCATGTTCAACTTCAGCTCACACATTCGCATGCTTGAATTTGTACTATGTTCGGGTCGAGATGGAGTGCAAGACCCTAGGTTTTGTCTGATAAAATCCAAGTTGCGGGTTCTTTGTGGATTACTATGACTTATTATGACTCTTTTTATTGGATGTCTACAACCATACCTGAGTCTATTTGTTGATCCCTACTGTTGGATGGCTATGTCCATACCTCGGATCTCATTGTTTATCTACTCTCTTATGGATGGTTGTGCCCATGCCACATGTCATATATCAGATGTATCAGTTGTATTCGTACTTGCAGGTTTTCCGACAATGGTGTTTTGGTCTAATGCGTTATCATAAAGAATTTCACCCCTCCCTCTCTCTCGGACCTCATGCTTTAGGGGGCATCTGTTACACAACAATTTATCACTGACCCTACAATCCCTCGCCTCACATATTGGAGGATCCTCCCCGTGACCTATGAGCAGTGTCAAGCTATGAAAATACCTTCTTTGTACCCTTCTGCATAAGGACATGATTTCTCCTGTTGAACATTTCCTCAGAAAGCACCCAAAAATCCATGTTTTTGCATTGGCACGGGTAGACAGTTCATTCCTCGTGCCAATGGGGAGAATATACACTAGAGTTTGCACCAGCTGGCGCTCTATCCCTATGTTGTACCCAGGCCAACCTGTTTTGGAATTTTTTTTAACAAATTGGAGGCAGAAGTTTCCTTTAACCACCTCGAGAATGACTCATTGCAAGCGGTTAAAATTGATAAGCCACAGATCTCTACCTTTAGGAAATGGTTGATGGAACATTCTAAGAGGATAGGACTCCCCCCACGATTATAGGGATCCTAACTTCTTCTTCTCCCTCTATATAAACAAGCCTTCTCTCTTTACATCAGCTAGCTGAAAACAATAGCTGAACATATAGCCAAGAAGCTGAGCTTGGAGAAGAGATTATAGCTGAGTAATCATTATAGAGAAGGTCGAACCAGGGAGGATCTTGTAGAGAGAGCCCCTTCTCAATTCTCGACGAGATTGTGAGACGTGCTCCACTAGAACCCTGTTGGAGGAGATCGCAATGTCGAAGCACCGATTGTACTCTTCCTTCTTTAATTTAATATACTCGACTATGATGTTGTTTCCATCTCTGTGTTATGTTTATTTAATGCATGTGATTTAGTCTTCTTCAACTGACTAATAGTTAAGAATGCGAAATATTATGTTGTGTATAATCTTCATCTCTTGTGTATGTGCAGATATCTGGGCGTGAGAACAAGCGAGTCATGATCTGCTAAGTTGGGAGTGGGAGGCAGCCATTCTTCCAGAGGACACAATAGTGCAGGATCTAAGGTAGGTGATCTGCAGAGTATTTTTCCATTCTTAACTAGGAATTGATGTCATAGCGTGTTTTGTTTATGGCTAGTGGCATCGCCTCTGTCCACGGAGGGGATTTACCTCACCAACAATATCCTACTCACTGCATTACACATTAACATTATTTAGATCCCGAGAAACATTATGACCCTCATTAGGGCAGTGGAAAGTGTTGTGAACATGTGATTCCATGTGTGCCATGCAACCTTAGGAAAATTTGAGCTTATAAGGAGTCAAAAGGAGGAGGCAAGTCGACCTATCATGGGGAACCATTGAGCATTTTCTCTAGCTCACCTTCATCAATAGGTGACCAGACCACAACAACATTTTCAATGGTCCCATCACACATGATACCCCCTTCAAAAGTTTAGATTGTTTTTTCTCCCCACACCAAATCTGCGGGGCACACAAAATCCTTCCGGTAAGCCCCAATCATCTCACAAATATAACATAAAGATATAAAAATAACACCTAACTTGGCTGAGGTTAGGGATATTAAATGAGCACTCCTCTAAAGATGCAACATAGTACAAATAGGTTGACCCCAATTATGGCTTCCACATAAATATAGTGCCAAACCTCTGCAAAAATCTCAAGGTGACCTTCAACCCTGCTACAAGAAATGATCTTGCTCTTGGGAGCCCTTAAAAGTCACCATCACGAATACATATGCTCATCGTAAGAAGCTATGAGGCCTATCGAGACAAAAAAAAAAAAAAAAAAAAGAATAGGGAGTGCTCCTTCCAAAGCTATCCACAAAAAAAAAAGTGGCCCCTTTTCTAACTTCCCTTACTATTAATTGGACCACACTAATTGAGCATTCCAAATTCTAATAGCAGAAGAAAAATGGGACCATACTAATTGAGCATTCCAAATGCTAATAGCAGAAGAAAAATGGATATCAATTACCTGATAAAAATTGTAAGTCCCCACTTTGTCACTTTGTGTTCCACATTCGGGCCCTGTTCTCCTACATTGTGGTACGATAATATTTGTCCCTTTAGTACACCCCAATTACTGGATATGACTTATAGGGAATATTTATAAAATGGTATTAAAAAAAACAAAAATAATAATAGAGGGTATAGTTATCTCTTTGTTGTTAATTCCCATTTTTTCACTCTTTATTAAAACCTGAACTTTTAAATTTCTCCCAACAATTGTATCTTCTCCAACACTTTTGAATTTCACTCTTTCCAGCGTATTGAGAAGGAGGTATATAGGCTCTCAGAAATGAAATAGATGAATCCCTTCCTCTGGAGGTCCATAAGAGCAAGATATGAATCCATTCTTGTCATGCTATAATTGGGAGAGAAAGGAAAGAACGAAAACCTTATAACCATGTGAAACTTTAACTTTAACCTTAGTTTTTTAACTTTTATCTTCTAATATAATTGGGAGTGAAAGGAAAAAATAAAAACCTTATAATCCTGTGAAGCTTTAACTTTAACCATAGTCTTTTAACTTTTATCTTCTCGAACTTTAACTTTTATAGTTTCTATAATCCTTTTCAAACATTAAACTCTCTTTTTTCCCAATACATTAATTCACAAAAATTAAAAGAATTAAAAGTAGATTTAAAAGAATATAAAAACTCTAAACATATGGGGAAACATTTCCCCATATTTTAAGTATAATATAATTTTTGTATAAATATAATCCTTTGAAATTTTAAACTATCATTTGGCTTTCCAATACATTAATTTTGGTAAATTAAAGTCATTGAAATTGGATTTTTAAAAATAGAATATAATTGTTAATATATATTTTTGTTGAATTAAAATGTTAACATAATTGGTAAAGTGGAAATGTGAGAAATTCTTCTCAAACACCTATTTTACTATAAAGATCATAAAAACAAAAACAAAAAAATCTCAATAATATAAATTTCTATACAAATCTACTTATTATTATTATTTCTACCCAAAAATAATTAATTAAATATAATAAGATTTCACATACATCTCTTTAACATAGGAGGAGGCCACATTCGGTCCCTATTCTCATATAATATGGTAGGATAATTTTTGTCCCTTTAGTACACCCCAATTACTAGATATTACTTATAGGGAAGATTTATTAAATAGTATTAAAAAAAACCAAAAAAAAAAATAGAGGGTATAGCTATCTCTTTGTTGTTAATCCCCATTTTTCACTTTTTTGTTAAAACTTGAACTTTTAAATTTCTCCCAACAATTGTAGTTGCTCCAACACTTTTGAATTTCACTGTTTCTAGGGTATTGAGAAGGAGGTCCATAGGCTCTCAAAATAGCAAGAGATGAATCCCTTCCTCAAGAGGTCCATCGACTCATAGAAGAGCAAGAGATGAATCCCTTCCTCAAGAGGTCCATAGGCTCCCATAAGAGCAAGAGATAGATATGAGATGAATCCCTTCCTCAGGAGGTCCATAGGCTCTTAGAAGAGCAAGAGATGAATCCCTTCTTGTCATGATATAATTGGGAGAGAAAGGAAAAAACTACAACCTTATAACACTGTGAAACTTTAACTTTAACCTTAGTTTTTTAACTTTTATCTTCTCGAACATTAACTTTTATCATTTCTATAATCCTTTCATACATTAAACTCTCTCTTTTTTTAAAATACATTAATCCAAAAAATTAAAAAAAATTGAAATTAGATTTTAAAAAAATTAAAAACCCTAAACATATGAGGAAACATTTCCCCATATTTTAAGTATAGTATAACTTTTATGGAAATATAATCCTTTTAAAATTTAAATTATCATTTCTCTTTCCAATACATTAATTTGGATCAATTAAAGTCATTGAATTTGGATTTTTTAAAAATATAATATAATTGTTAATATGAATATAATCCTTTGAAACACTTCCAAAGGCAAACAGAGGAGGATGAAGAAGTCTCTAGCATTGCAGTTGGGTTTGAACATGAACTTTCATATAGATCATAGCTTGTTTCTGTTGATGTTGGAGAAACCAAATAGAAAAAGAACGAGAACTTGAGGATGCATCCTCTAATATTGCCTAATAATTTAAAATTTTTCTGATAAGGAATGCCTCAAAGGGAATGGGAGATCTTAAGGCCTAGAAACCATGAAGGGGAAAGCTGGATTAAGAAGGAATATCTGAGTGTAGCACTAGTGCATTGTGAATGGAATATTATGTAGGGAAGGAAAACAATGTCAGTTGATTAAAGTGGGCTTGGAAATGAGTATTGGTGTTTAAAGGAAAATCATTGTAAATACTCAATAGGAGATAGATGGAAAAAAGCCAATTAAAGTTGTGGTTTTGAAGGGGGGAAAAAAATTGCATACATTGAGAAATGTGCATAAGGAATGCATTTATGATCATTAAAAATAAATTCACAAAGTAAGTAAGCCATCCTGGATCTGAAGTGAAACTTTTGAAATAAAAGAAGCAACATTTGAATTTCACTATTCCAAAAGTGGTATGTAAAGAAACTAGCTCTTCACATCCAACTGTTGTTCACAAGAAAATCCAACACCATATGGACATAAGTGTTCCTAAAGTTAAACATGAGTAAATCATTCCTACATGTTCCAATGAGGTCTAGGAAAAGTACCTACTCTTGGACATAAGGTTTCCTCCTAAAAATGACTAGAGGAAGGAGAAAACAACTCTTTCATAGCTCAAGGAGCATATCTAAAGCATTCAAGCAGTACTTGATAATATAGAGGGAAAGAAATAGGTTGAATATTATACATCGAGTATGGAAAATGGCCAGAATGCAACTCAATATGAATTTAAAGAAGCCCATGTTTCTAGTGAACATCAAAGAAGAGGGGAGGGATCTCTGATTTTTCCAGCATCAAAGGATCCCTTGTCGAGAATTCTTATTCTCCTTGATGAAAAGAAACATATGAAACAAAACCCATCAAATATGGAACAGGTGTGGTGGCAACATACAATTAAATATGCAAAATCTATTTTTTCTAGTCAACATGACATAAATAGAGGAAAATTTATTAATTGTGCACATTTAAAGGGGTTAGTGACAATTGTTTGTATCGAAGTCAAGCATACAAAAGAAAGGATACACGATGAAGAACATATTTCAACTTTACAACAAACCCTCAAAAGGCATAATATTGAATGTGCGGAATCCATTTTTTGTGATACACATGAGAAGTGCAATGAAAAATCATGGAATTTGGAAAATGTCATGAAGCCTATCTCAAGTTCCATTCATTTAGATATGAAGTATATGGAAGAAGAAAAGCTAGCCAAAGGAGACTTATCAATAAGATATTATTTTTTAAAAGGAAAAGATGTTGAAAAGGCTATGGAGGAAAAAATAGCAAAATTAAAAACAGAAGAGGACTCTTTGGAAAATTGGTTAGTTGAGGATTTTGGAATCCATATGAGATACATCATCTCAATGATTCAATCAAGCACTCAAAAAGACATAGACAACGATGATATAGAGGCAATTTATTCATAAACAAGAGAAAACTGGAATTATAACCCGAGATAGAGCTATGGGAAGAGAAACATTCCAATTGTAAGGAGCAGTCAGAGATCCATGAGTAGTAGTTCACTCAACATAATTCTCCACCCCTTATTCTGGAGGAGTTGGAGCCGAGAAATTTCCTACTACCTCATCAGTTGAAGAAGGATCACATGAGAAAATCAGAAGAAATTCCTCAATGTTATTTTCATTTGACATTGAGTCACTTTGCTCTTCTTTATCTAGTAGTCTCTTTACGTCTGCCCTTAAATTCAATGACTCAAAAAACACTAGACAAAATACACTTACCTATTTCAATCAGTTGAAAAAAAAGGTATTTCTAAAGGGTCTCTTGGAGAGGAATCTATTATTTAAAAGATCAAGAAAATAATTTCCTTTCAAAACCAAAGTGTACTATCACAAGAAAAGGGAGTTATTACATTTAAAATTTGTTACCATTCTTCTCACTACAAAATTTGATTGTTTCTTTTTATTTGATGGGAAAATAAATGATCTTTAAAAGGCACTGAGGTCTTGAATTATGATCCTTAAACAAGCCCTAGATTACCTGATTATGAGCTGATTTTTTCTTCTTACTTTTGGGTCTTAATGATGTTTATTATTATGACTGAGGTGAAAAGTTCCAAAGCAGTGGAATATTGGTCATTCAAAGAGGAATTGTAGATAATTACCAATATTAATTTTGTCTGAAGTGAGATTAATTAGTCTCTGAAATAAGATTAATTAAGCATCCCCAAGGGTTAAAAAAGGCCCAAATGTCCCTTATCCATAAACATTGATGATTAAGATAACTATATGCTCTATGTTCGAATGACAGGTGAAGGTGGATATACCATATACTTAAGCTCTTATGAAGTACAACCTATCATAGTGATTATTTGTTATGTCATTAAATATTTCTAGCTGTAAAGAAAAGTCAGATTTCCATGAGTAGTATCCAAGTGCGTCCTTCATGCAGAAAAAAATAAACACCCAGATTTCCTCATATAGAGTTCTTGAGTACTTTGGCAAAAATGTCTCATCCATTATGAAAAAGTCCATCTTACATGCAATTAATAACAAAGAAGTTGTTCCATAACAATTGCCAAGATGGATATTTTGGTTTGAGGTCCAGTAGTTCAGTAAACATAATAATTATTCATCCCTTATTCTGGAGGAGTTTGGAGCCTAGAAAGTTCCTATTACCTCTTGTTTCATTTATGCTATTCTTTCCTATACTACAGCCTGGCTGTGTTTCCTTTGCAACATGTAGTGCAATTTCTAGTTTTTATTATTTAATAATAATAATAACAGTAATTTAAAATAAAGTTACAATTTAGTTAATTAAGAAAAAATTAGCAACATGAAATGTATAATGTAATAAGTGTTTTGATGATATTGTAATACATGTTTTGATGTTTACCAACTATATAATTTATATGGCTATTCTAGTTATTAGAGGGATAATAAGAATTTAACCTCCATAAAATATTTTACAATATTCTTAAAAGTGACTACAAATAAAAAATTAAGATTTATCTTAGAAGTAATGATGTATTTTCTACTCTTATGATTTTATATATATATATATATATATATATATATATATATATAATTTTTTGGTATATAATATGAGTAAGTCATAATATTATAGCAAAACCTATTTACAAATTCATAATTTTCATGATACAATACATAATTTTATAAATAGGAGTTGTCTAACAAGACAGAGGAATTGCCTCTACAGTCAAAATTGGTGGGAATCCAGGCCAAATTTAAATTTTTTTAAGAAATATTAAGTAACAGTGTTTAAATAATGATTTTGATGGTGGAAATGGATTCAGTGCCATCAAAAATCTCTAGAACACCCAAAATATTAAAATTTGATTCTGCAAGATTTTCTTAAAATCTTACCGAAATTTCCATAATTTTCAAGGCAAAAAAACAATCTAAACTAAGACTTATAAATATAAGTATATACTATTACACATAATATAAGTGTTTTGATACAGCTATACTGATTCTACCAGATTTATGGAATGCATATCAATGCATGGTGGTTTGTGCTAAACCCACTAGAGTCCATAAGAGTGCAGCGTAGAAATATCCATCGAATAGTGGGCTGGAATAAATGGCATACATTTTATTAAATTGTGCAGTAGGGGTAGACAGCCACCAACACATTTCAATAAATCAGAGGACGAGGAGGCAGCAAAGTGGATGGCTACCAGAATAAGCAGAAAAAAAAAAATGGATTCCTTTATTCGTCCGTAGCCCTGGCGTCTCGCGGCGATGCAGGTTTAGGTTGTACGGCGTGCCAAATACGGCACCATCTCCATTGGAGCTGCTTGTAAACAGTAATAGAATGGACAAATTCGAAAGGTCTCCCACTGAAAAATTCCACAAAAAAGCTACCATTATTCCTCACTAATTTAGTGACTGGTACTTCACTAAAGGCTGTAAACTGCGTTGAATCCGAAGCACATGAAAGCCCACTACACCAACCAATCAGACTTGCAAAGATAAAACGCTTTTAGAAAGCAGATGCAAACAAAGGAACTGCAACTTTTTCTTTTCAATAAAACTAACCAAATAGATAGCGATGGGTATAATCTCTCCATTCATAGATCTGCATAGCGAATTATTAATTCGCCTTTTCATTATCACAGAAATACCAATCATCTTTCTGAAACTGTACTCGAAATGGAGAAGAGAGGAGAAAGAAATGCTGAATGAAAGAGCGAAGAGTAGTTGTACCTCAAATAGCATTTCTCATGGGAAATTTGTTGAATAATTGCATAGACTGGTCGCTTTACAGGCTTGGGACTCGAACCAAGCTACTGTGTTCTGTCACAATAATGTATCTCGTTCTCTGAAAAATCTTCAAAATGTTTCCCATCAACTGTTTCCAGCGCTTCTGATTCATGATGACCTATAACGAATCATTCCGTGGATGTTGAGACATTAGGTCTATGATTAAAACCAAAACTATGAAAGGAACGAGGACAGGAAGTCCTGCCATTATTCCTAAAGTATGTCAATTTATATTTTGGATACATACCAGAGGGGCATACAGACTTGTCTATACCCTTCACAGTCCGATACATCTGCCAACACAGCAAACAATGCAGTCTAATTAAATAAATATCTTTCGAATCAGAACATTGCATTTTACGTTGCCTTCAATGATAATAATTTGATCACTCCAGGACATAAAATATCTAGAATAGGTTAAAAGTGTCCAGTCTTACTTTCCTTTTTGCAATAATGACACAACGCACGAAGAAATTTCGAGAGCAATTACAGCTGCAAGGCTCCTGAATGGAAATTGCATTGCAATCTCTGCTCAGGACTTTTCCGCATGGCAATTTGTGCTGGGGAAATTGCTTATTCAACATCTTTATTTATTTATCTCTTATTTTGAGGGATGAACCGAAGATTTGTTACAGAACAAGTATGAAAAGAAACCTAATTAAGTTTATGTTGATAAACTCTAGAAATTTCTTTAAATTAATTTAGGAAATATTATGTATTAGGTTAATGATTACTCTATTATCTTTTTATTTGATCTCTTAAATAGCACATTATTTTCATTCCATTGACAAAATAAAGAGCAGTAGTCTATATGTTATATGTTTTGGGTATATTTTCTTATTTAGGACAATATTCTTCCTAAAAAGATTAGTTGAAATCATTGTAAATTCTCCATAATTGAAATACCCTAAAAATTTCAATGTAAATCCATATATATATATAGTAAAAACACATTTTAAATATCAAAGATTATAATTTGACTTGACCAAATTACAATCAACAAAACTAAAACATATAATAATGATTTAAAAATATATAATCTTTGATAGACCTACAAGACTCTGGAGCAAACCAACCAAAACATATAATAGTTAAATAACCCCCAATTATAACTCATTGTGTGTGGAGTTTCAATACACTGCAAACATGTTATATTTATGATGTGCCTGGAGAGGCAACATCGTCAACATAGGAAAACACAAGCAATGAATTACCTGTAAGTGGCTTTTTACATGTGTCAAAGTGAGGTCCTTCACATTCATGAGCTCCATAACCGATTTGGGAGTAGCCCCTGACCAAAGAAAACCAAAGTATTAGGAAAACCCTATGGTTGCCAGGGTGAGTGAAATTTAAATATACAAGCCATGTTTGTCTTTCACAGATACAAGCTACCTGTTCAGCTACATCAATAAACAAAAGGAAGAGGAAGGTTTTGGGGAGGATTAAGGATTAAGCTATGACAGTAACTCTAGTTTTGAACCATTAAACAAATATCTGATACAATCACCTGGCCATCCTAGTATGATTGAAGTTTTAATGGAGAATTCATATTCATTTCTGTGACACTGCACCTATTCTAAGAGAAACTGTGTGTTCTATGCCTACATAGAATCTATGTGTAGTGATTATGGAAGAATAAAATATGATTAATGAGGAATTGATACATACTTTCATGTCCTCCCAACAGCTTTACAGCATGGACAAAATGTGCATGGAGTGTACTCGTCCACCGCATACGAGGGGCTCTCATGCTTCTTCTCTTCATCCCGAACCTTGCTTTTATACAAGAATGAGAATCAGAGATTGTCACCGCCGACGGATTACAGCTACCAACTTCCTTGGGATGACCTGAGATGCCTTGGAAATGATCCTCAGAATCAGAAAAACTGTGGGGATGGTTTTGTGCCATCACTCTGTTCATCAATATACCCTCATAAGGTCTAAAGAAGGGAGCTTCTCTGGCTTTGTTATCCCTCAGAAACTCATCAGAGAAACTGTAATCTTCTTTATTGACAGAGACCTCAAAACCATGGCTAGCGCATGAATGGACGAGACCAAGACTGGAGGCATCTTCTATTGCTTCTCTTGTTTCTCCTCTTGATAAACATGACATGATCAGTCTAGGATCTTCTTGGCCTCCTGATAACCTCACGAGTCCTTGAGCACATATATTTCTCTGTCCTTGTCTGTCAACATCTGGCTTCTCAAAGGAATGAAATCCATTTATATTGATAGAATAGTGGTGATCTATGTATGATCCATTAGCTGGGCTCCTGGCCAATGACAGCTCAAGCAATGTATCGTTGTCTGGTTGCCCTTTGCTTCCATCGCTAGATTTAGAGGAATACTCCTCTCTGAACCTGCTGTTGAATGAATCCAATCTGTGAACGCCATGGTTTTGAAAGCTATAAGAAGGAGATAAAGTTGCCCTGATGTTTGGAGGGCTGATGTGTAATGATAAATCAGGGATGGAAGAGGCCTCCATAGATTCAGACTCTATGCAAGTATAAATACTCTTAATGTTATTCTGCATTCTCCACTGCCCAAATCCCTGATATTGATGTTCTTCTCAGAGATTCTAGCAATTGAGCAATCTTGAAGTTTCGATCTGCTCAGCACTGATAATTCTGAGAAGATAGATCAGACCAAAGGGGCACTCTATATCTATGCCAGTTTATGATTTCAATGGGCGTGTATGAAGTAGTCGACAGGGTTGAAACAATTATGATCATATGATGTATACATGACAAAAGAAGAGGAAAAGAATGGTACGGAGGGAATCCATGACAAGAGATGGGTTGATGAATGTTAATACTGCATTTGACAAAATGTCCCCTAAGTAGGTAGTATAGAGTCCTTTCAAGAGTATTGCAGGTGTGAATGGTGGCCTCGCGCTGCTGAAGAAATATGAAAGCTGTGACTGGACAAGATTCGAGATAATGATGTGGGAAGAACATTCACTTGTCACGGATTGGGACAAACAGCAAAATACAGAAGCACTTTTGAACCTAAAGGGAGAGTTTATTTATGTGTAGGCAATAGGGAGAGTTTATATATATATTTAAAACTTATCATTAGTTATGAATTTATGTGTATAGATTTATTATTATAAAGGAAGTCAGGTTATCTAAAATGATTTATGATTTGTTTGTGATTGGTAAAAGTGTACATTTTCATTCTTGCATTTTTTTTTTTAATTATGAGTTTTAGTTAAACTAAAACGATTTATTTATTTTTTAAATATGATTAATTTAGTATTGATTTATTCACATTTTAATGTTTAATTTAAAAATAATATTTATTTTTCTATATTATTAAAAAAATTAATATAAAGCATATTTATTTTAGATTTTGAATATATTTGGAACATACATTTTTTAACGTTGTCAATTTTTTATCAATTATAACTCAAACTCAAATTTGATATATCCAATAAAGATTGAGTTAATTTGGAGACATTAATCTTATTCGTAATTTCTAACTTGAATAACATGACTAAGCTTCCCTAAAGCACTTGTTTAAAGAAATAGCTATATTTGAAATGGTTTATTAATGATTTGTAAAGGTGCAAACTTGCACTCTCCAAAATGCTTTTGAATAGTTGCATTATTTCCTTAAATCCAAACAAAAACAATTTTATACTTTATTTTAAGATAAAAAATACTTAAACATCCATTTTATAATATTTCAATTTAGAGAAAATCCAAATTTAATCTCATACATAAAATTGAATATTACCTAAAATACACTTTAACTCTTTATCCAAAAAAAACACTTTCACAAATAAACATATATATATATACGAAAGCAAATTAACCTAAAATAAACTATCCCATAAGTATCTAGGCTTATTGAATTTCACATAATCTGGAAGACGAGCAACCTCTTAGGAAAATTTTCTCACTCAAATCTAAAACTATCCCAACCTAATTTTAAATTAATTTTATAGAAATATATTTATATGAATATATTTTAAGAAAATATCTTATGAATATATTTTAGGAAAATATCACAGCACATTTCATGAATATTTGATATAAATATAATTTGAATTTGAACAAATACGTACTGCACATTCCATGAATATTTGAATTTGTTTTCTGCAACACGAGCAAGATAATAGTGATTTGGTAAACCTTCACCAAGCAGGATGCCAGAGCGATTTGGTAGCTCTCCAACGAGCAAGATGAGCGACTGATGTGGTAGCTCTTCAACATCCTCCTGAATCTATAGTGCTGTGATATAGGTATATTTTGTATTAAGGAATATAATTTCTATGTGGTTTGGTTGATTCATTTTTGGGTTTGCCTCAGTATCAAATAAAAACATAACTTTATTTATATTTTATTTCAATCCGTAATTATGTTATTGACATAAAGATCACAAAAAGGAAACAAGGTTCAATCAGTACCGTCCTGCTATTGTCATTCAATTTACATAAAATTTTAACTTACTTTATAAGTGAGGTGAACTTCTTCTATCCAATAACTCTGTTTTTATTCTTTACTGTACAATTTTCATCCAACAGTAAAACAAAGCTTATTTTCTAGTCCACGGGTGTTAGTATTTAATTACTAAATAAATATTCATGCATAAACAATTTTATGCTCAGAACAAATAAAATTCATGGATAAACAATTTCTTTAATGTTTTCAATGCAAGCAATTAAAAACAATTTTTAAATGCCCAGTAAAAACTATATGCGGAATATGAAACTATAATGCCCAGTAAAAACATAAAACATACCTCTAGCCATTGGTGGCTTATGTAAAGCTTCCAGCAGAAAATTTAGATAAAATCCCAAATAGGCTCCTTCGTTGGTTGCTTTGTGATTAGAAATACTTCGTTGGTTGCTTTGTGATTAGAAATATATTTTCTGATTAACTGATTTTACTGTGATAGAAAACAAACTTTGGCACATATAAATGCTCTGTTTTATAAATGTTCTCCACTCCACTTTTATTTCAGATTTTACGTTAACCTTTCACTCATGAAAGAAGTAAAACTTCAATCTATCACTTGAGGATTTATAATATAATATAGTATGTAAAACTTTATGCATACCACTCAACGCATTACAGCGTTCAACGCAAGTCTTCAACACAGTTTTCAATTCGTCTTTTTCTTCAACACAAGTCTAGTCCACGCACATGGCTGATCTTCTTCACGCTGTGTGAGATTATTACTCGCTGGAGATTGTCATGAGGACGCAAGGACGAAGATCACTATGCGCAGTCTTGAGATAGAAAGGTTTGAAATCTGAAAATCTGAAAGGGCTTCCAAGCTCTGCTAATTCTAGTTGATGGTGAAAAACTGAAGGATTGAATTAGTGAGCTTGGGGACCAAACAGAAAACTATATAGCCCAGCTTCCATCAAGCTTCTGTTGGTTATGTGCCAAATGCTCCACTGATCATGGGAGAGAACTGCAGTGGGAGTAATGGACCACTTAGAAGCTCCTAACAAGAAATAAATGAAGTGCAGTTGATTTCCATAATTTAAGGAAATTACTGCAGTTAGTTTCCAAAAATTAAGGAAATTACTTCAGTTATTTTCCAGATATTTACTCCAGCTGTTTCCAGAAATAAATGGAGTAATGCTGAAATTCAGCAGCGGATGAGAGAGCGTAACATTCTCCCACTTGGTCCATACTTCCACTCTTAATGTCTCATCTAAAAACCCATTGATAATCTGTATTAAGTAATATATACATGAATCATGGCTATAAGTCCTCTAATGATCAGTATTATCTTCCATGTATTACTATGTATTTATTCTTATTAAAATTTATGTGGCAACAATTACTTAATGAATAAACCCAATGTTTATTCTTGGTCCTACACAGATGTATTTCCTCAAGTCAAATTAAAGTGCACATAAATATGAGAAAAACATCACAATAATTAAGAATTTCATTAAAAATAACATTGTTCATACAATGAGAATTTACATAATGGAACCAAGTCCCATATTCATTACATGATCCTTGAATTTAAACGGTGGCATGCCCTTAGTCAAAGGATCAGCAATCATCAACTCAGTGCTAATGTGCTCAATGACCACTTTCTTTTCTTTAACACGTTCCCTTATAGCTAAATACTTAATGTCGATGTGTTTATTTCGACTCCCACTTTTGTTGTTCTTAGCCATAAAAACAGCAGCTGAATTGTCGCAATATATTCTCAATGGATTAGAGATAGAATCCATAATTCTAAGCCCAGAAATGAAATTCTTAAGCCATACACCATCTAAAGTAGCCTCAAAACAGGAGACGAACTCGGCTTCCATAGTAGAAGTGGTAATCAAGGTCTGTTTGGCACTCCTCCATGATACAGCTCCACCGGCCATCATAAAAATGTATCCTGATGTTGATTTGCGTGAATCAACACATCCAGCAAAGTCAGAATCTGAGTAGCCAATCACATCCAAGTTGTCTGTCCGTCTATACATAAGCATGTAGTTTTTGGTTCCTTGAAGGTACCTCATTACTTTCTTTGCAGCTCTCCAGTGGTCTAAACCTGGATTACTCTGATATCGTCCCAACATTCCCACAGCAAATGCAATGTCAGGTCTTGTGCAAACCTGAGCATACATTAGGCTTCCGACAGCAGAAGCATATGGAATGTTCTTCATTTGTTCCCTTTCAAAGTCGTTCTTCGGGCATTGATTCAAACTGAACCTATCACCCTTCACAATGGGCGCAACACTTGGTGAACAATCCTTCATCCGAAATCTCTCTAAAATTTTATTAATATAGGTTTCCTGAGACAGACCCAAGATGCCTCGAAATCTGTCTCTATGGATCTTAATGCCAATGACATAAGATGCCTCACCCATATCCTTCATATAAAATTTTTTAGAGAAGAATTGTTTCACCTCATGCAGCAAACCCTTATCATTGGTTGCTAGAAAAATCTCATCCACATATAAAACAAGAAAACAAATTTTACTCCCACTGACTTTAAGGTATATACATTCATCCATAATGTTTTCTACAAAACCGAAAGAAGAAATTACATCATGAAATTTCAAATACCATTGGCGAGATGCTTGTTTTAATCCATATAATGACTTCTTGAGCTTGCAAACTGTTGTTCAATCCTCAGCATTAGCCACGGGAGTACCAAAAGGATGAACAGGCCTTATACTAAAGTTTTATACCCAAGTGGCAAGTATTCAAGCTAAATCGGGCCGAAAAGAGAAAAGGTGGTGCAACGCACACATATTAAAATCAAGGGACAAACAGCACTAAGCGGTGATAGGCGGAATAATAAATGAACATCAAATACAAAAGTAAAGGGGATGCGGCATTATATGTCAACCCATATATTGAAAAGGGCCTCGGGTTATGTATGACATCGTATGGAGTAAGTCCGAGGGGGTCGAGCTACGGGGAGAGGACGAGACCCTTACCCCCGCGGACTTGCGACACGTGGCATGGTAAGGTCTCACGGTAGGAAAGGAATGGTAAGAGTGGGCCGCGGGACGTGATTTCGTGGCAAAATAAAGATGGGCCCGCGCAGGGGAGAAAGACAAGTGTTAGTCCGGCAAAAGGAAATCATGTGCGGTAAAGATTGGACTGCGTACGTGGATAAAAGGTAAGGTAAGTCCAGTAGGTCAGCTGGTACTAAGACCCGTACCAGCTTTTAACCCGACACGAGGCGCTCACCTACACCTTGATATACCCAATCCCCACGCGCCACGTGTCTCAGTGTCAGTGTCCTTACGACACTTGCCTTCTGTCATCCTTCTTATCCACCTTTTTACCTCGAACAGTTTACCCCAGTAGTAACAAATGCCCGTATTTCTCTCCAGTAAAACGTCACAGGTTGTTTTCTACGGCGAATACCGAGTGGGGAAGAACGCCTGGTATATCCGAATCACTGTCAGGGGTCCCCGCGTCGCTTTCCCGAGCATTGTCACCCTCTGTTCAGGTATTCCATTTTCCGTTTTCCCTCTTTTCCCTTTTCTCTTTTCGAAATTGTTAATATGTCCGCCATGGGAAGAGGAACGCCCAAGAAAAAGGAACCTGAAACCCCCCAACTCCGTGAGTCCAGAATCCTCCCTGGTTTCGAACCCCTCTACGACTTACAGTCTGGTATCTCTGACCCGAAATACCCTTTTGATATCCGCAATATCAATCCCTTGCTTTTTTTTCGCCACTGCAAGGATGCCGACCGTTTTCGTGTTGTCGCGTCTGGCTTCTATCACCATATCACCCCCCAGGTCCATTCCTGTGTCGATTTCATCATTTGGCTCAGGGACTCCTATGATGCACATCGGGACGCTTTCGTTTCTCCCCAGGGAAACATAATCCTTTCCCTTTCCCCTGATGTTATCAGACAGGCCCTCCGTTTCCCTTCCAATGACACATACTTCAGTTTCAAAGATGAAACCTTGCTCGCTCAGTTCAATAAGCTGTCAAGAGAAGCCCGCCGTGCCTTCATAGCCTCCATAACCATCGACCAGGCAACTGCCTTGCCTCCATTGGAGCCATTTTCATTGAGTCTGTTTGCCGAAGAAGTTCGACCCGTTCTGTCCCTCATCGCCGGCCTCTTGGGGGTAGGGAGCTCGGAAGACATCTCTTCAGTATGCATTCGCTTTTTGTGGCTTATGTCACAGAATGGGGTTACATTGGATATTCCAGGTTTCCTCTCCTCGACCATCCGGACCCAATTTCGGGAGCTCGCCCAAGCCCGAAAGTTCCGTTTTTGCTCATTGGTGTTCTACCTCTTCTTGTTCCAGCATGTGGATAAGTTCAATCATTTGGGGTTAGATAGGATGTATTCTGAGAATTCCCAGCCCAGGCCAGTCTTCGACTGGAATTGCTCTGTCCGTCAGTTGCCTAGGGGAGAGGGTTATGCCAACTTCGTGAACACCTTCATGTCTGTTGCCTATACCATCATTCACGACTCAGCTTCCCCTAGGGTTTTCCCAGAGATGAAACGCTGGCTGCAGGCTGGGAAATACCAGTGCACCGGTGATTGGTTCCTGTCTAAAGAGTATACCGAAATCCGAGTCTATGGAGCCGAAGTTGCCCCATACCGGCTGCCAGCTTTTCCCGTTCGACGAGTTTACGCTCTCGAGTACATCCGGCAAGCCCTCAAAGCTGACAAACTCCATTTTGTTCCTGCTAAGAAAGGGTATATCCTAAAGCTTCCTGACCAAATTGGCCCCTTTGTGGTAAACTCTAGATATGCCCTCCCAATTGCCGAAAAAATGTTGCAGAACATGGACCTGAAGTTGGGGGAGAGTTGGGCTTATGACCCACGGGAAATCATTTCAAATAAAAGAAAGAGAAACAGGTCTGCGCCCTACATTCATGAGTCCAGGCCATTTCTGGAGTGGAGGGCTAACCTTGAGGTCTGGCCTATGTTTTCGCAGATGGAGACAGACTCGTCTGCTACAGGAGGAGAAGAAGAAGAAGTGAACAAAGGCACAAATGAGCAAGAGGTGGGTACTTCAGGAGCAGCTCCACCACCACCCAAGAGGCAGAAGGTGGCCACCAGCGAAGCTGAAGTCATCGGGGAAGGGATAATATTGGAGCCCTTTACGAAATTTGGTCAATTCGATAAGGGCAAAGCGGGTATAGTGGTACTGAGGGACAGTGTCGCCTCCTCTGACTACACTGAAGTCACGCAAGCCATCGTTGAGCCCACTCCTTCTAGGACGAACGAAAGGGAGCTGATAAATAAAACTGTCCAAGACAAATACAGGGCCGAATTGGGAGGTTTCGTTGAGAAATACCATACCAGGCTCTCAGCTTCTGTCAATGCAGACACCGAAAGCCTGGTATTGTCTATGACTGAGGCCATCCTGGATCCAAATTCAGACGTTCCGAGTTATAAGGTGCTTGAATTGGCCATCGATATGCAGAAGGTACCGATACAGGACATGACTGACCTATTCCAGACAGTCTGCGACATGATGAAAGATAAACTTTCACAGATCACCCTCGCACTAAGGAGGACAGAACAGAAACATGAAAACCTGAGGGATTCCCTTGCAGCAGAACAGAGTGCTTGTCGTGCCAACGCACATCAGGTGCGCGTTCTCCAGGAGCAGATCAGAAACTCGGATGAAGGAGGGAAGGGAATGCAAGCAGCACTGATAGCCAAGTTGCAAAAGGACATTACAGTGGCTAAGAAACGGGCTCGCATACCGGCTTCACATCCGGTACAGACTGATGAACTAGTGCGAGTGGAGGAAGAGAAAAATGAGCTGTCTGCTAGACTTTTCAGAGAAAGAGAAGAGAAGGAAAAGATGGCTAAAAGGATTGAAGAGCTTGAGAGCAGAGCCACCGAGCTACAGACTCGGTGGGATACACACAGTTTCCATGCAGCCGAAACATCAAGCGGAACTGGTTCAGTGACAGCACAACTATCCACAGCTATGGCTGAGATAGAAGTGTTGGAGAAGCAAACATGAACTACCAAGCAAAAGGTGGCAGAGTTGGAAGGCGCCCTGGCTGAAAAAGCCACAACAATTGAAGGACTACGAAAAGAAGTTGAGGAAGGAAAAAGGGTCACGGCTGATCAAAATCAAACCATTGCTGAGTTGAAGAGTCGAGCGAAGGGAAATCTCACCTTGCTCGAGGCCAGAAGCCTGATCTGGTCAGACATAATCACGGCTATAACCGAGCAGTGGGAATTTCTGACAATGGTAGGGGAACTCAAGTCCACCCTGCCTTATCTCAATAGAAGGTTACAGGAGGCAGGGGGTAATCTGTCTAATAGAGCTCAACACGCCAGCAGCTATATCTCTTTTCTTTATGCGCTAAGGGCGAACGACATGGGAAAACATGGCATTCCCAGTCGATTTATGGAAATCAACGAGTGTCAGAAAATCATTGATAAAGAGGAAGCTCGAGTAGCAGCTTCAAGGGTTCTCCAACAGGTAGCTGACAGTGTGGAACAGTTCGACAAGGTGTGGGATGAGATCATCACAGCTGGCCTCCCTTCTTGTTGGGAACCAAACGCCCCGGCCGTACTCATGCTCCCCGATCAATACACAGCACTTCTAGAAACGGAAAGGGATCGGTCTGACCTTCAAATGGGGAAATCAACTCTGCTCAAGGCCACCACCATCGTCACAGTCCTCAATAAGGAGTTTAGTCTCCTTCACATGATCAGATATCGGCTCCCAACTAAGACAAGCATTCACATCCTTGGCGAAGCGTTTATCAGAGTGGAGAAACTCTCAGCAATGCCAGAACCGACTCCCGATAGCCAGCAGAGGTTGACACAGTTCCTGAGTCAGCATGCTAGTTCCTCTGCCAACGTGCCTCCTCCAGTATCCGCAACGGCCTCAACTCAGCAGCACTCATGACATTTCAGTTCACTCACGACATGGCCTAAACGGCCTTTTTACTTTCATTTAGTTATGTTTTTTTTTTAATTTCCGAGTGGGTTGTTTCTCCCCCCACTCTTGCATTTTTACTTTTACATCAAACAGTGGTCTAAGTTTTGGTTTTAAGATTGGCCCGGGGCCTGTTTACGCATGATGGGAGGGTTGTTTCCCCCATCATGAAATTTTGTTGTCCTGATAATGACTGTTAACAAATTTTGTTCATGCGAAGAAGATATTTCCCAAAAATATCTTCTCGCTGAAAGGCAAAAGGAATCCTATATAAGACAGAGAAAAGAAGAAAGAAAGGTTCCAATTCTTCAGAAGAAATTGATTGTGTATGGATTTCCTGTGTGTATGTTTTGTGAAGACTCAGATACTAATGTGAAGAGCTCGTTGGGTCTCAATGATAAGGAGCCTCATTTTAATAAGGATTCTGGACTTGGTTTTATGGTAGTGTGTGTTTCTCTTTTGCTCGTTGCAATGCTGTGTTCAACTCATTTACATTTATGTCTCTAGTGTTATATCCTGGAATGCGAGTGTCCCTTGTTTTTTGATATAAATTTATCTCATGGATACTTATATCATTAGCGTCCTGGCACTTTAAATGGCTCAGGAGTAATGCATTGTTCCATTTTCAATTCATACGTATCTCTGCTATATTAGCTGTTATGAAATGCTATTGACGAGAGTTTTCGGCATGAATGGATTCTTAGCTATTTAAGCCCATCATATGCTATAAAGTCTTCTTAGTATCGTCTTCTTGACAGTTGATATCTTCTTCTTGCTGTACATCTCTGTAGTCGTCTTTATATATACCTTTTTCTGCCATATATCATGAATCCGGCCCTGTTTATGGTGAACTGTCTTAAAATTGTCTGGTGCGATAGTATTTGAGTGTAGCAGAACATTTGTTCAGTATTATTCTTAATGCTTCAAACTATCGGAAGTTTTGGACCCACTCTAGTGTTATTCTCTGTTTCTAAAGAAGTAGTGTGAGAGCTTTGTCATGTTAAAATGCTGAACACTGTATTTAGTCCTCTGCTCTCTACACCTTATAAGATGTCCTAGGCACTGGTCTATAACAACTCTAGGCTGTCTCTAGGAGTTACAACATCTTTTTGGCGCCGTTGCCGGGGAACGAAGTTGAAGAAATTTAAATCCCTGGGCCTCGACAAAACCCATCCACTCTTCAGTCAGGTGAGCACGAAGAGTTGAGAGTTGTTCATCCCTCACCTTGGCGACTCCACATTCAAATTACAGATAAACATATTTGCAGTCCTGGCTCCCCGTAAGCCACACCTAAGGTCCGATACATCTCAGTCAAGGACACCCTCTGTGTCTGACCCAGAGCGAATCCTACATAGAAGGGGTTGGAGGGAAAGGCAGCCAGTTCATACCGATATTTCGGAGTTTTCCCTTGAAAACTTCCCATATCTTCAGCCTTCCTCTTCTCAAGTCGCCCAAATACAAAGCTCTAACCCTATTATAAGAGATACTGGTTATTACTCAGATAGCCCGCATCGAGAAGGTGTCCGAATCAAAGACGAAGCTGAGTCAAGTTATACCCCGCATTATTCTTTTCATCCTACCCCTGAAGTTGAAGAGGTCAAAGAAGTCACTGAAGTATCTGTTGTCGACAACCCGACCTTCTCATCAAGTCCCCAAGCTGCTGTTCACTACATTCCCATCATTATTCATACTCCACTACCACCTCCTCCACCACTCACTGCTCAGGCTCTCCTCCTACCTCCGCCTCCCCCAATGGCAAATATACCTGGGTTTTTACAAAACAGGTATGCCCCTTTACAGCTGCCTGCAGTTCAAAATGATATGCCACAAGACTATTTAAAGATTCTTCCTAGATTCAACGGGGAGAACGGCGTTGATGCCCATAAGCATGTTGAAATCTTCTGCTCCTTCGCAGAGAACTTCAATGTGGAGCATTTGGATGTGGTTCTGAGATTGTTCGTGCAGTCCCTAGATGGAGAGGCTAGAAAATGGTTTAAAACTCTCGCAGCTAATTCCATCAACACTTGGGAGGCTATGGAAGAGGCTTTCGTGAAAAAATGGGGAGATAGAAAAGATCATGGGGATGTCCTGACCGAGTTTAACACCCTTAAAAAGAAGCACAATGAAGGGGTATCAGAGTTCATCAGAAGGTTTAATAAATTTTATTTCAGCCTCCCAACTGAGATGAAGCCCCACCAGACCGCTGCTAAGGTCGTTTTTGTAGCAGCATTTGATTCTGAATTCGGTTTCTCACTGAGAGAGAGAAAGCCTGCCACTCTGGACGATGCACAGACAGATGCATTGGAAATAGAAGCAAACTTTGTCTCAACCGGTAAGTCCAAGGGGAAGCAAGAACATGATACTAGAAGAAGAGGCAAAGAAGAAGTATCTACTTCAAGTCAAGACAGAGACTCAGCAAATGACGAGATCGAAGAGATGAATAAAATGATCAAGAATCTCTCTAGCAAGTTGGTCAAACTAGAGATGGAAGCTAAGAATTCACCACCAAAGAACTTTCAAAATGCTCCAAACAAAGGATTCAATCCTCAATACAGAAAACCACCCTTGCAGATACTGCAGAGGGGACAGAAGGAGCAACAAGACCAAGTACCACACCCTTTGTACTTGGAAGGAAAAATGGAGGCCTCTCATGAAGACTCCTCCTATGAGCAAGATGAAACATGTCCTGTCTTCTCAGACAATGATGACATAGAGTGCCCTGTGCAAGAAAGTGAAGAGGGAGAACTACTACCTCACTCAGAAGCGAAGAATAACGAGGATGCTGAAGAGCCAGAAATCGATGACTATTGCAAAAAGTTCGTTGATTTCATGCAAGCCTAGTTTAACAGGAAATATGACCTCAGGTCCTCCAGGAAAAGAACACGCACTCAAGACAAAGAGGAAGATGCACCCCAAAGGTCAGCACCTGCACAGAAAGGGGCCAATACTCAAGAATCTCCGGACAAAGGTAAGAAGCCCCTTAACCAATCTCTGCAAACTGATAGTCACATGCCTTCCTCCTCTCAAGTAGCTGTGTCTCCTGTGAATAAACCTCCAGTTAGAGAAGTTAAGTCTCCCATGCCAAACAAAGAGTCAAAAGAAAAGGAAGTGCCAATAGAGAAGCCTTCATCTGCCTTCAGTTTTCAAAAGGAACTTGAAAAAGTTAAAATACCTGTCCCTCTGTCTGAATTGCTGAAGCAGCCTGCCTATCAGTCACAAGTCTCCTCTTTCATTTCTGCTCCTGAGGTCCCACATATTCTAGACAGTCTCAATTTGCAAGAAGAAAGGCCCATGGTAGTGTTCGGCCCCCATGTCGAGGAATTAGATCCCTCCACCCCTCCTTTTTACGTATCCTTAGTAATCCATGATCTACTATTGCATAATTGTATGTTAGACTCAGGAGCGTCCCACAACCTGATGCCCCTGTCTGTCATGGAGCAATTGGGGCTCCAAATTACTCGCCCATTTAAAGATCTTTACTCTTTTGATTCCAAAAGAGTGAAATGCTTGGGCATGATCAAGGATCTAGCAGTCACCCTGGCTCAGATCCCGGCCAAGAGTGTGGTAATGGATATCGTAGTGGCTGACATCCCAGCCCGCTTCGGTATGCTATTGTCAAGGTCTTGGGGGACTAGAATTGGAGGATCAATCAAGCTGGATCTGTCATACGCCACCATTCCTGTCTTTGGTGGTCAGGAAAGGAGATTGTACCGAGAGACCAGATTTGTCAAGACAGTCACAAAGGCAGGAGATTCAGTGAATTCCCCAGTTTACAGCAGAGATGGAGATTTTTCCTATCTAATGTTGGAGGAAGATCAAGACTACGCCCATGAACCCTCATTCTGCCAGATAAAGACTGATCTATCAGTGCAGGACCATGAATCTGACATCTGGACACTCCACTTTGATGGAGCAAATTCCAAGGAAGGAAACGGGGCTGGAGTATTACTTATTTCACCTATGGGTCAATGGGTCCCCCTGTCTTTCAAATTAGAATATGAGGCCACGAACAATGTGGCTGAATATGAGGCACTCATACTGGGGCTGCAAACAGCAAGGAGTATGAAGATACATAATCTAAAGGTGATGGGAGATTCCGAGTTGGTGGTGAGGCAAGTGAAAAACCAGTGTCAAACCAAACATCCGAGGCTAAAGGCTTACAGAAACGAAGTTTGGGATCTTGTGGGGAACTCTTTTCTGGCATTTAACATTCAGTTTATGCCCAGGGAACAGAACAGAATGGCAGACTCCTTGGCTGTGGCTGCTAGCACATTCCGCCCACCTCAGAACCCTCTTCTGAGATACGAAATTGAAGTAAGATACCGGCCTTCAATCCATGATAATGTCAAGCACTGGCAGGTCTTTGAAGATGAGGAGCAGGTGAAGAGGTTTTTAGAGACTGTGGGGGAGTTTTCCAATCTAGAGATTGACAACTGTGAAGAAGAAGAAGTCGGGGACATCCCAGACGACAAGCTTGAAGAGAAAATATTCGGTCACAGATTCCTGCAGCTGAAAGGGAATGTCATTCCCCGAGGGCTGGTACCTTTGGAGAGACTATTCAATAAATATGATGTTCCGTTACAGCCAAACAAAATGGTGACTGAGGACCAGGTCGAAGATCTCAATCTGGGCACAAAAGAAGATCCAAATATTGTGAAGCTGTCTAAGAAAGTTCCAGATGAGTACAAACAGTTGTACCAAAAGCTGTTTCAAACCTACAAAGACGTCTTTGCCTGGTCGTATCAAGAGTTGAAAACATTTGATGTCAGTGTGATGCAGCATAAAATTCCATTGAAGGTAGATGCAAAACCCCACAAGCAAAAGCTCCGACAGATTAATCCCCTGTTGCTACCCTCAATTGAGCAAGAAATTAAAAAGTTACTGAAGGCTAAAATTATAGTGCCACTAAGGTATTCCGAATGGGTGGCCAATTTGGTCCCAGTACGAAAGAAGAATGGCGAAATCAGGTTGTGTGTGGATTTCAGAAACCTGAACAGGGCATCTCTAAAAGATAACTACCCCCTACCGAAGATGGATCATATTCTGCAGAAGGTGGTAGGAGCCTCTAGAATGTCCATGATGGATGGGTTCTCGGGCTATAATCAAGTGGCTGTATCCCCGGAGGACCAGAAAAAGACATCTTTCACCACGCCCTGGGGGACATTTATGTATGCCAGGATGCCATTCGACTTGATCAATGCAGGGGCCACGTTTCAGAGAGCGATGGACATAACCTTTGTTGGAGAACATGATAAGTTTCTGGTGGTATACCTAGATGATATAACAGTCTTTTCAAAGGAAGATACTGAGCATGTTCAGCATTTACAGAAGACCTTTGAGAAATGCAGGAGGTATGGACTCTCTCTTAACCCTCAAAAATCCTTCTTTGCCTTAGAAGAGGGTAAACTCCTAGGACATATAGTAACTAAAGATGGGGTCAAAATCGATCCTAAAAGAGTGGAAGCTATAAATGGTATCTCTCTCCCCAGAAATAAGAAAGAAGTCCAGGTGTTTCTAGGGCGTATAAATTTTCTCAGAATATTTATTCCTAACTATGCTGAGATAGTTAGACACATCACAGATATGTTAAAGAAGGATAATGAGGTAAAATGGGCACCAGAATCAAGACAGGCCTTCGCCAGGATCAAGACCGCGTTTGCTGAGGCTCCCGTGCTGGCAAAGCCTGACTTCACTGAACCTTTCATGATTTTCTCTTTTGCATCACCTCACACGGTGGCAGGGGTCCTTCTACAGAAGAACGGGGATGGGTATGAGCAACCCATTGATTTCTTTAGTCAAGTTCTTCATGACGCAGAGCTAAAATACAACATACTGGAGAAGCAGGCTTATGCCCTGGTAAAGTCCCTGAAGGCATTTCGCATGTACATCCTGCAATCTCAAGTTACTGCTTTTGTGCCCACAGCATCAGTTAAGGACATCCTCGTTCAGGGAGACAGTGAAGGCAGAAGGGGCAAGTGGATTGCCAAGATACAAGAATACGACCTGGATATCAGACCCACCAAGTTAATTAAAGGACAGGGGCTAGCAAAGATTCTATCAGAGGCAAACCACCAAGCTTTGGGCATCCACCTATCCATGATCGCAAATGAGGAGTCTGAGGAGCAGACGGGGAGACAAGAGGTGGAAATGGCTACTCAGAAAATACAGATGAAGTATCTCATCAGCCCCTGGTACAAAGAAATTGTTGAGTACCTCTTAACACTCAGCTTCCCACCCAGCTGTGATAAGTCCAAATACAGAGCCTTGAGGCTTAAATCTCAAAAGTATGCTGTGGCTAATGGTCAATTGTATTGGAGAGATCCTTCTGGCATACTGCTGTTATGTCTCATCGAAGGAGAGGTAGGGAACATAATAATCGAATTCCATGAGGGAATCTGTGGAGGGCATTATAGCTGGAGGAGCACAGCTCAGAAAATCCTGAAGGCTGGTTTTTACTGGCCTAAATTATTTGGAGATGTCTTCACTTGGGTCAGAGCATGTGACAAATGCCAAAAGTTTGCTGAAAAACAGAAGCTAGCAGCTCTACCCCTGATCCCTGTGCACGTTGATGAGCCTTTCAAGCAATGGGGTATTGACTTCATAGGCGAGATCCACCCACCCTCCAGTGGGCAACACAAATGGATTTTGACTGCTACAGATTACTTCACGAAGTGGGTGGAGGCCATTCCTGCACGAAATGCCACAGACACAGTGATCATAAAGTTCATGGAAGAGAACATTATCTCCAGGTTTGGATGTCCTGCTAGAATAGTTACAGACAATGCCCAAGCTTTCAAATCTGCTAAAATGGTGAATTTTTGTCAGCAATACAACATCACTTTGGGCCATTCCACAGCTTACTACCCACAGGGAAATGGTTTGGCAGAGTCATCAAACAAAACACTCGTCAGAGCTCTGAAGAAGACAATAAATGAAAATCAGAGGAACTGGGACTCCCAGCTGAAATTTGCTCTGTGGGCAAACAGGATAACCAGTAAAAGGGCAACGGGAAGATCTCCTTATGAACTAGTATACGGACGGGCAGCTGTATTCCCTATACAGCTAGCTTTACCTGTTGCTCGCTTCATGCAGGAGACCCAGGAAGAACCGGATGGTATGACCAGAAGAATCAATCAGTTGATTGAACTTGAGGAAACGCGTGTTCAGGTGAACCAGAAACTTGTGGATTACCAGGAGAAGATGAAAGAATTGTTTGATCAGCATACGAAAGATAGAAAGCTGCAGGTGGGAGACTTAGTTCTCAGGTGGGATGTACGCAGGGCCGATAAAGGTAAGCATGGTAAATTTGACCCCCTCTGGTTCGGCCCCTTCAAGATTGCAGAGCAGGGAGGAAATAACAAATTTAAGCTGGAGAATTTACAGGGAGATCTGTTGGAAGCCCCTGTAAATGGGCAGTTCCTCAAACCATATTTCCAATTCTGAAGCAGGCTGAAAAAGCCTGACTGTATTATATTGTATAATAGTTGCTGTTTTTCTGTTTCTTATCATAGATTATGCATGAGTCATGATGATCAGTACAGGGCAAAGCTCCAAAACCGTAAAGTGTTGTTCAAAGAAGATGTACAGGCGGCATGCGTTGTTCTCGACACGTTCAGGGACAAACGTGTCGTCCCCAGGTGGAGCCAATGTTGTTCAATCCTCAGCATTAGCCACGGGAGTACCAAAAGGATGAACAGGCCTTATACTAAAGTTTTATACCCAAGTGGCAAGTATTCAAGCTAAATCGGGCCGAAAAGAGAAAAGGTGGTGCAACGCACACATATTAAAATCAAGGGACAAACAGCACTAAGCGGTGATAGGCGGAATAATAAATGAACATCAAATACAAAAGTAAAGGGGATGCGGCATTATATGTCAACCCATATATTGAAAAGGGCCTCGGGTTATGTATGACATCGTATGGAGTAAGTCCGAGGGGGTCGAGCTGCGGGGAGAGGACGAGACCCTTACCCCCGCGGACTTACGACACGTGGCACGGCAAGGTCTCACGGTAGGAAAGGAATGGTAAGGGTGGGCCGCGGGACGTGATCTCGTGGCAGAATAAAGATGGGCCCGCGCAGGTAAGAAAGACAAGTGTTAGTCCGACAAAGGGAAATCATGTGCGGTAAAGATTGGACAGCGTATGTGGATAAAAGTTAAGGTAAGTCCAGTAGGTCAGCTGGTACTAAGACCCGTACCAGCTTTTAACCCGACACGAGGCGCCCACCTACACCTTGATATACCCAATCCCCACGCGCCACGTGTCTCAGTGTCAGTGTCCTTACGACACTTGCCTTCTGTCGTCTTACTTATTCACCTTTTCACCCGAACAGTTCACCCCAATGGTAACAAACTCCCGTATTTCTCTCTGGTAAATCGTCACAGGTAGTTTTCTACGGCGAAAACCGAGTGCGGAAGAACGCCGGGTATATCCAAGTCACTGTCACGGTTCCCCTCGTCACTTTCCCGAGCATTGTCACCCTCTGTTCAGGTATTCCATTCTCCGTTTTCCCTCTTTTCCTTTTTCTCTTTTCGAAATTGTTGAATGTCTGCCATGGGAAGAGGAACGCCCAAGAAAAACGAACCTGAAACCCCCCAACTCCGTGAGTCCAGAAACCTCCCTGGTTTTGAACCCCTCTGTGATTTACAGTCGGGTATCTGCGACCCGAAATATCCTTTTGACATACGCAGTGTCAAGCCCCTGCTGTTTGGTCGCCACTGCAAAAATGCCGACCGTTTCCGAGTTGTCGCGTCTGGCTTCTATCACCATATCACCCCCCAGGTCCATTCCTGTGTCGATTTCATCATTTGGCTCAGGGACTCCTATGATGCACATCGGGACGCCTTCGTTTCTCCCCAGGGAAACATAATCCTTTCCCTTTCCCCTGATGTTATCAGACAGGCCCTTCGTTTCCCTTCCAATGACACACACTTCAGCTTCAAAGATGAAACCTTGCTCGCTCAGTTCAATAAGCTGTCAAGAGAAGCCCGCCGTGCCTTCATAGCCTCCATAACCATCGACCAGGCAACTGCCTTGCCTCCATTGGAGCCTTTTTCATTGAGTTTGTTTGCCGAAGAAGTTCGGCCTGTTTTGTCCCTCATCGTCGGTCTTCTGGGAGTAGGTAGCCCGGAAGACATCTCTTCAGTATGCATTCGCTTTTTGTGGCTTATGTCACAGAATGGGGTTAAATTGGACATTCCAGGTTTCCTCTCCTTGACCATCCTGACTCAATTTCGGGAGCTCGCCCAAGTTCGAAAGTTTCGTTTTTGCTCGTTGGTGTTCTACCTCTTCTTGTTCCAGCATGCGGACAAGTTCAATCATTTGGGGTTAGATAGGATGTATTCTGAGAATTCCCAGCCCAGACCAGTCTTCGACTGGAATTACTCTGTCCGTCAGTTGCCCAGGGGAGAGGGTTATGTCAACTTCTTGAACACCTTCATGTCTATTGCTTACACCATCATTCACGATGCGCCTTCCCCTAGGGTTTTCCCAGAGATGAAACGCTGGCTACAGGCTGGGAAATACCAGTGCACCGGTGATTGGTTCCTGTCTGAAGATTATACTGAAATTCGGGTCTATGGAGCCGAAGTTGCCCCATACCGGCTGCCAGCTTTTCCCATCCGACGAGTTTATGCCCTAGAATACATCCGGCAAGCCCTCAAAGCTAACCAGCTCCATTTTGTTCCTGCTAAGAAGGGCTACATCTTAAAGCTTCCTCACCAAATCGGCCCCTTTGTGGTAAACTCTAGATATGCCCTCCCAATTGCCGAAAAAATGTTGCAGAACATGGACCTGAAGTTGGGTGAGAGCTGGGCTTATGACCCACGGGACATCATTTCAAATAAAAGAAAGAGAAACAGGTCTGCGCCCTACATTCATGAGTCCAGGCCATTTCTGGAGTGGAGGGCTAACCTTGAGGTCTGGCCTATGTTTTCGCAGATGGAGACGGACTCGTCTGCTACAGGAGGAGAAGAAGAAGTGAACAAACGCACAAATGAGCAAGAGGTGGGTACTTCAGGAGCAGCTCCACCACCACCCAAGAGGCAGAAGGTGGCCACCAGCGAAGCTGAAGTCATCGGGGAAGGGATAATATTGGAGCCCTTTACGAAATTTGGTCAATTCGATAAGGGCAAAGCGGGTATAGTGGTACTGAGGGACAGTGTCGCCTCCTCTGACTACACTGAAGTCACGCAAGCCATCGTCGAGCCTCCTCCTTCCAGGACGAGCGAAAGGGAGCTGATAAATAAAATGGTCCGAGACAAATACAGGGCCGAATTAGGAGGGTTCGTGGAGAAATACCATACCAGGCTCTCAGCTTCTGTCAATGCAGACACCGAAAGCATGGTACTGTCTATGACCGAGGCCATGCTGGACCCGAATTCAGACGTTCCGATATAAGGTGCTTGAATTGGCTATCGATATGCAGAAGGTACCGGTACAGGATATGACTGACCTGTTCCAGACAGTCTGTGACATGATGAAAGACAAGCTTTCACAGATCACCCTCGCACTAAGGAAGACAGAACAGAAACATGAAAACCTGAGGGATTCCCTTGCAGCAGAACAGAGTGCTTGTCGTGCCCACGCACATCAGGTGCGCGTTCTTCAGGAGCAGATCAGAAACTCAGATGAAGGAGGGAAGGGAATGCAAGCAGCACTGATAGCCAAGTTGCAGAAGGACGTTACAGCTGCTAAGAAACGGGCTCGCATACCGGCTTCACATCCGGTACACACTGATGAACTGGTGCAAGTGGAGGAAGAGAAAAATGAGCTGTCTGCTAGACTTTTCAGAGAAAGAGAAGAGAAGGAAAAGATGGCTAAAAGGATTGAAGAGCTTGAGAGCAGAGCCACCGAGCTACAGACTCAGTGGGATACACACAGTTGCCATGCAGCTGAAACATCAAGCGGAACTGGTTCAGCGACAGCACAACTATCCACAGCTATGGCTGAGATAGAAGTGTTGGAGAAGCAAACATCAACTGCCAAGCAAAAGGTGGCAGAGTTGGAAGGCGCCCTGGCTGAAAAAGCCATAACAATTGAAGGACTACAAAAAGAAGTTGAGGAAGGAAAAAGGGTCATGGCTGATCAACATCAAACCATTGTTGAGTTGAAGAGTCGAGCGAAGGGAAATCTCACCTTGCTCGAGGCCAAAAGCCTGATCTGGTCAGACATAATCACGGCTGTAACCGAGCGGTGGGAATTTTTGACAATGGTAGGGGAACTCAAGTCCACCCTGCCTTATCTCAATAGAAGGTTACAGGAGGCAGGGGGTAATCTGTCTAATAGAGCTCAACACGCCGACAGCTATATCTCTTTTCTTTATGCGCTAAGGGCGAACGACGTGGGAAAACATGGCATTCCCAGTCGATTTATGGAAATCAACGAGTGTCAGAAAATCATTGATAAAGAGGAAGCTCGAGTAGCAGCTTCAAGGGTTCTCCAACAGGTGGCTGACAGTGTGGAACAGTTCGACAAGGTGTGGGATGAGATCATCACAGCTGGCCTCCCTTCTTGTTGGGAACCAAACGCCCCGGCCGTGCTCATGCTCCCCGATCAATACACAGCACTTCTAGAAACGGAAAGGGATCGGTCCGACCTTCAAATGGGGAAATCAACTCAGCTCAAGGCCACTACCATCGTCACAGTCCTCAATAAGGAGTTTAGTCTCCTTCACATGATCAGATATCGGCTCCCAACTAAGACAAGCATTCACACCCTTGGCGAAGCGTTTATCAGAGTGGAGAAACTCTCATCAATGCCAGAACCAACTCCCGATAGCCAGCAGAGGTTGACACAGTTCCTGAGTCAGCATGCTAGTTCCTCTGCCAACGTACCTCCTCCAGTATCCGCAACGGCCTCAACTCAGCAGCACTCATGACATTTCAATTTACTCACGACATGGCCTAAACGGCCTTTTTACTTTCATTTAGTTATGTTTTTTAAATTTCCGAGTGGGTTGTTTCTCCCCCACTCTTGCATTTTTACTTTTACATCAAACATTGGTCTAAGTTTTTGTTTTAAGATTGGCCCGGGGCCTGTTTACGCATGATGGGAGGGATGCTTCCCCCATCATGAAATTTTGTTGTTCTGATAATGACTGTTAACAAATTTTGTTCACGCGAAGAAGATATTTCCCAAAAATATCTTCTCACTGAAAGGCAAAAGGAATCCTATATAAGACAGAGAAAAGAAGAAAGAAAGGTTCCAATTCTTCAGAAGAAATTGATTGTGTATGGATTTCCTGTGTGTATGTTTTGTGAAGACTCAGATACTAATGTGAAGAGCCCGTTGGGTCTCAATGATAAGGAGCCTCATTTTAATAAGGATTCTGGACTTGGTTTTATGGTAGTGTGTGTTTCTCTTTTGCTCGTTGCAATGCTGTGTTCAACTCATTTACATTTATGTCTCTAGTGTTATATCCTGGAATGCGAGTGTCCCTTGTTTTTTGATATAAATTTATCTCATGGATACTTATATCATTAGCGTCCTGGCACTTTAAATGGCTCAGGAGTAATGCATTGTTCCATTTTCAATTCATACGTATCTCTGCTATATTAGCTGTTATGAAATGATATTGACGAGAGTTTTCGGCATGAATGGATTCTTAGCTATTTAAGCCCATCATATGCTATAAAGTCTTCTTAGTATCGTCTTCTTGACAGTTGATATCTTCTTCTCGCTGTACATCTCTGTAGTCGTCTTTATATATACCTTTTTTTGCCATATATCATGAATCCGGCCCTGTTTATGGTGAACTGTCTTAAAATTGTCTGGTGCGATAGTATTTGAGTGTAGCAGAACATTCGTTCAGTATTATTCTTAATGCTTCAAACTATCGGAAGTTTTGGACCCACTCTAGTGTTATTCTCTGTTTCTAAAGAAGTAGTGTGAGAGCTTTGTCATGTTAAAATGCTGAACACTGTATTTAGTCCTCTGCTCTCTACACCTTATAAGATGTCCTAGGCACTGGTCTATAACAACTCTAGGCTGTCTCTAGGAGTTACAACACAAACCAAATGCTCACCATCACTAGAGGAGAATCCTTCAGGTTGTTTCATGTAAACCTCCTCCTCTAGATCTCCATTGAGAAATGCCGTTTTCACATCCATTTGATGCAATTCCAAATCAAAATGGGCTACTAATGCCATAATAATGCGCAAGGAATCTTTCTTAGATACAGGAGAGAAAGTCTCCTTGTAATCAATTCCTTCTTTCTGAGTGAATCCCTTTGCAACGAGTCTAGCCTTGTATCTCTCAATGTTGCCCAATGAGTCTTTCTTTGTCTTAAAGACCCATTTACATCCAATGGCTTTTGCACCATTAGGCAACTCAACAAGATCCTAGAATTCATTACTCTTCATAGAATTCATCTCTTCCTTCATAGCATCGTACCATAATTCTGATTCTTTGCAACTCATGGCTTGTGAAAAAGACTGAGGATCATTTTTGGCTCCAATGTCGTAGTCAGATTCTTGCAAATACACAACATAATCATCAGGAATTGCTGATCTCTTTGGTCTAGTAGATCTTCTTAATGTTGTCCCACCATCTTCTTGAGAAGTATGTGGTTCAACTCGTTGTTCAAAAGTTCTTGGCAATTCTTGAACTATCTGATCTACTGGAATATCGTCAGCAGCTTGTGGAACTTCAACAATTGGTTGTTCAACACCAGTTTGTACTTGAGGGGTGCTGTGAACAATAACCAATCTTTCACTTGAGGTGGAAGGTTGAGATTCTGAATGATCCTTCTCAGAAACTATGTTCCTGGTTTGATCGCTCCCACTGATCAAGTCATTTTCAAGAAACTTTGCATTTCTTGATTCCACAACCCTAGTGCTGTGAGATGGACAATAAAATCTGTAACCTTTAGACCTTTCAGCATATCCAATGAAATACCCACTAATGGTCCTTGGGTCCAGTTTCTTCTCTTGTGGATTATATATTCTCACTTCGGACGGGCATCCCCAAACGCGCATATGTCGCAAACTCGGTTTCCAACCTTTCCATAATTCAAATGGCGTTTTAGAAACAACCTTGGTTGGAACTCGGTTTAATATATACACTGCTATCTTAAGTGCTTCAGTCCACAAGGATTTAGGAAGATTGGAGCTGCTAAGCATACTCCGCACCATGTCCAATAATGTTCGATTTCTTCTTTCTGCTACACCATTCTGGTCAGGAGAACCAGGCATGGTGTATTGGGCAACAATCCCATGCTCTTGAAGAAATTTATCGAATGGCCCAGGTGCTTGTCCATCTTCTGTGTATCTACCATAATATTCTCCACCTCTATCTGATCTCACGATCTTAATCTGTTTGCCGCATTGATTCTCTACTTCAGCCTTAAATATCTTAAAGGCATCTAATGCTTCGCTCTTTTTATGAAGCATGTAGAGATACATATATCGTGAGTAATCATCTATAAAGGAGATGAAGTATCTCTGACTATGTGAGTCCATCTCTGAACTACATATATCAGTATGTATGATCTCTAATATGTTTGAACTCCTATTGGCACCTTTCTTTGACTTGTTGGTCTGCTTTCCCTTTATGCAGTCCACACAAGTCTCAAAATCAGTAAAATCTAGAGTATTAAGTACCCCTTCATTTACCAATCTTTTAATTCTATCTATGGAGATATGACCTAGTCTCCGGTGCCATAATTTAGAGGAATTTTCATCAATAACACATCTTTTAATACCAGTGTGAACATGCATTGAATCATAAGTGACATCGTTTTGTAAATTAATGCAATAAAGACCATTAGACAAAATACCATTCCCAACATACTCAGATTTATAAAATAAACTGAAAGATGTTTCTGAAAAGTTAAAGGAATATCCAAAAGGTACAAGCCTTGAAACTGAAATCAAGTTTCTAGAGAAACTTGGTACATAAAAGGTCTTTTCTAATTCTAAAACAAAGCCACTACTTAAAGTTAAATAGCATGTTCCTATAGCCTCCACATGCGAGCCCATCTTGTTTCCTGATAAGATGCTTTGCTCACTTCCCACTGGCTTCCTTCGGTTTTGCAAACCCTGCAAGGAATTCGAAATGTGAATTGTTGATCCAAAATCAATCCACCATGTGTTAACATTGACATTAACCATATTAGATTCATAACAAACAAACGAGATTGGATTACCTTTGTCTGCAAGCCATTTCTGAAATTTGGCGCATTCCTTCTTCATGTGTCCCTTCTTTTTACAGAAGAAACACTTGGAATCCTTCTTGATATCGGCTTGGGGAGGTATTTTACCTTTCCCTTTCCGATTGGCTTGAGATTTGCCCTTTCCTCGCGTTTCCAGCATTGCACTGTCTCCCATTTCCATCACCAGTCTCTCTTCCTCTTGAACACACATGGTCATGAGTTCATTAATTGACCATTTATCCTTATGTGTGTTGTATGAGATTTTGAAAGGTCCGTATTGGTGTGGAAGGGTGTTCAGGATGTAGTGCACCAAGAAAGATTCTGATATTTCAACCTCGAGTTTCTTCAATTGAGACGCAGTGTCCCTCATTTGCATGATGTGCTCGCGCACACCTTTTACACTGGTGAGTCTCAGGGATGAGAACTTCATGATTAGGGTGCTTGCAAGTGCCTTGTCTGAAGTGACGAATTGATCATCAATGGCTTTCAGCAAGTCTCGGACTTTGTCATGTTGTTCAACAGAACCACGGATACCAGCTGAAATTTTAGTCTTAATGAACATCATGCTTAAACGATTAGATCGTTCCCATCGTTCATAAAGCGCGATGTCTGCTGCAGTGCTGGTATTAGTGAGTGCTGGTGGTTCATCTTTCCTAATAGCATAATCTATGTCCATCCACCCTAAATGAAGAAGAACTCTCTCCTTCCAGACTTTATAGTTATCTCCCTTAAGTTCAGGGATATCAGTACGAATTTCAGAGAAATTTGCAGGTTGTACAACTGCATAATATTAAAAACACATGCTTATGTTAAAATTGAGGCATAAATAAAATTTCATGTTTTACCAATGTAAATCATGCTTTAAAATTGAATCTAATAACATAAAAATTGTCTGTGGACTAAATTTTTAATTCAAGCAGATTCAATTAACCTTTTGAACTTTATGATAAAACTTATTAATTCATAACTCCTGTGGGTAAGTTATGAATATTTTATCCTAATTAATTACTTAAATATAATAAAAATTCCTGTGGGATAAAATTTATTATATTTAATATAATTAATTACAATTAATGTATATTCTTTATGTGATCCTAATCAATCATAATATATAATTTTATTTGATTTGAGATGTTGTGGCTATTCTCTAATCAATTAAAATTATATGAATCACTAGACATTTTTTTTTTTAATAAAAATTCACTGATAAATTTGCATGAATGAAACTACAATATTCATGCATAATATTTAACCATAGATCTCATATGCTCATTGATAATAACATGTTTTAATTCAATTTCAAATAATTAATTCATGCATAACTAAATATGAGCATATTTTCCAAAATTGCATATAATTAAACTAAATATTATAAGCATAAAAATTAAATAAAAATAGACATATTTCTAAATATATACTTTAATTTAGAAAATCTAAAATAGGACATTTATCCAATTATATTCATAAATTACCTAGGCAGAGATGTAAAACTAAGCTCTGATACCAAATGTTAGTATTTAATTACTAAATAAATACTCATGCATAAACAATTTTATGC